>JAODLL010000006.1:211394-229461 GCA_026546735.1 Forbesichthys agassizii | reverse complement strand
AGGCTACAGAGCTAGCAGCGCTGGCGGGACTAACAAGAGGTGCAAGCTACTAGGCTACAGAGCTAGCAGCGCTGGCGAGACTAACAAGAGGTGCAAGCTACTAGGCTACAGAGCTAGCAGCGCTGGCGGGACTAACAAGAGGTGCAAGCTACTAGGCTACAGAGCTAGCAGCGCTGGCGAGACTAACAAGAGGTGCAAGCTACTAGGCTACAGAGCTAGCAGCGCTGGCGAGACTTACAAGAAGTGCAAGCTACTAGGCTACAGAGCTAGCAGCGCTGGCGGGACTAACAAGAGGCGCGGTGCTAATCCTGTTCCTCTGTGTGTTTAGCTCCGCCCCAGGACATTATGCTATGTTCGTTAGTGTGACACCTTGGCTAATAAGGTTTCTTTTACGGGGAGCGAAACCAATTAACATTATCCAGGACCAATATAGAGAAAACCAAGTGACACAAGCGCTAATGAGCACTGTGCGTATTAGCAATGCCCCCCCCCCCCCTTCCCCCACACACAAAAGCAACTTTGGGTGTAAAGGCACCATACTGTCCTCTGAGATTCATTACAGGGAGACTTTCTTCCAGATAGTGAAATATGACTGAGGTCCAATGGCTGAAAATTGAATTCACTAGCCTATAATCAGACCGGATATAAGTCTAAACCCAGATATTCTGTTCCAAGGTCCAAGCCTGCTTACAACAACGTGTGAAAAACCTGTGAACATCGGTCCATTGGAGTGAATGTCGATGACAACTCTCTCTTTACACGGCTCTGGTACGAACCAAAGGATGGGTGGCAACTAGCAATGTGCAGGGCCATGTAAAATCAATATCAAATGTGTAGTGGCTAGATTTCTTCTCCCCTGGAACTTAAACATAATATCAGCAAGGGCAGAAGTTACAGTACCTACTTATTCTAATTACACTGAATGATTTCGTATAAAAAGAAGAATAATGTTACGCGCATCTGAACTTGGCCAAGTTCTTTGAGAGCAAAACTAAGAACTAAAACATGCATATTACGACAGAATACATGATTTGCTAGTGATATATGGGGTGTTAGTACTGCTGATACTCGCTTGCATAAGCATTTGCATAGCTTAGGTTTGAACTTACAGTAAAAAAAACTGACCTGAATAAATGTGGAGGAAGTGGGCTATAAAGAAATATAGAATAGTATATTAATAAATAAAATAAATCATTAAAAAAAAAACACACAGTCCCGCTTGTCTGAAGAAAGCAGAAGAATATGAAAAGATCCTTGACTTAAAAGCTTGTGCGGCTAAAGCTCGGAGCTTGTCAGGTCCGACTGCGGTAATCAAACGCTATTACTGGAGTCTGAGAGGGGAATAGAGGAACTTATAAGAGGTGGCAGTGCTTCATAGACTCCTGGTGTTCTGGCGTGCGCGCGCGTGTGTGCATGTGTGTGGGTGTATTTGATTTGTGGAGCTGGGGAGCGAGGAGAGACCTCGCTGCTCAGCTTGGGGCATATAATCTATGGTTCATTTGCAGCTTTTCTGCCCGCTATGACAAGCCGTTTACAAGACGTAGCCCTCTGCCGCTGACCCAGTTCTGAGTGGCTGAGTCCCACGACAAGGCCCTGCCTCCCCCATCAGGCCCCGCTCCCCGTCTAACTGGCGATAACACCACCACCCTCTGCCTCCGTGAACTGTGCGGGAGAGAGAGAAAGAAAGAGAAAATAGGTCGCCCTGACCCACTTTTTTCCCTTTATCCCCCCCCACCCCCACCCCCACCCCCTTCTCCCTGAGATCGCACGAAGAGTTCTGCAGAGCCTGATCAAGGGAAACAGAGAAAATGGAGGGGGAGAAAAAAAAACAAAAGAGGAATAAAGAAAGAAAGAGTGACTACCTTGATGAGGCCGGGTGTTTCGGGGACTACGCTGCCGGGCGGCCTTTGGGCCAGACGTGACCCTCATTAGCTGGCCTGTACATGAACGGTCACTCCCACGTTATAATACACTCAAAAATATACTGGCCTCCAGCCGGCATTCTCCTCTCCATCCCTGACCCCCCCCTTAGTCTTACTAATTACATATTTTCTTACACTTAAATGTATGACCAAAATACTGATTATAAATAGACAAATGTGTACTTTGTGTCAAAAAGCCATACATATTTTTTTCAAACTAAAGTCCCAAAATGCGGAAGTGACTTAGGCTCTCTATAACTGCAAACGAGGTCCTCTGCCTTATTTAATGGTAACACCCTTGAAAGTATGACATGCTACCGCAGCAGAAAAATTACAAGTCTTTCTAGGTTAGGAGTATACTGTTGAGCTGGTACCCCGCCCCCCTCCAACACACACACACACACGCACGCACAAACCCTACGATCACCACAGTACAGTGGCTCAAAAATATCTTGTACCACACACACAACGCACTAATGCACCCATTCCTTCATTAAGCAGTATTCTGTGATGTGTTGTTCCTATTACCCGTATATGCACGTACGCGCGCACAGTTGGAATAACACGTTCAAAGTCAACAATTGTGTTCTTGCTTCCAGTTGGTTCCATTATATTCAATATCTCCAATGTCTCAACAGTGTAAACTGAATTACTAGATTTGATTTTGATCACGACGCACATCTCCTTAATGATGCATAATGCGTAATTAAGCAATTGTGTTTGCGTTCAGAACATTGTGATGAGCATTTACTATGATTTTGTATTCATGTATTGTCATTTTATAGTCTCAATTAATCAAAGATTAATTGAATAATCAAAAACACAAGCTACTCACAGAGACAAGATGAACGATCCTGTAACAATACACTAGGAAAAACCAACGTCAAAGAAAAAGAATGGAGCCATATTTCATTCATTATTTAATTAAATACTGGGACCAAATGGAATACTGTATATATTATCTCAAATGTCATTGTGTCAACATGCAGTGTATAACAGATAATGAAGCTATCAAGCTAGGATGTCACAGGTTATATATGCACATTCAGTTCCTTAGGAAATTAATGGGTAAAAGAATACACTGGTAGCATCAGGTAAGAAGATTGGCTACAGCGGTTTACTAAGCAATGCACTAGCATCAGGGCTGTTAGCAGCTTGGGGTCAAACAATGTAGCCAGCTACACAAGAGATATTAATCACATCAGATATCAGCTTCTCTGAGTGTTTGCATGTGTACTGCTTTGCAGTAGCCATTTCTTGACGTTGAAAAACAGAGAAGGGTTGACCCAGCTGCTGCTAAACTCTTACTAGCGAGTGCTAAGCCTCTGTGTGCGCTAACGTTGACCTACTACACACCGGAGCGCCGGTGCCTCAGAGAGAATTCATGAAGCCAGGCTGCTCTGCTTTCTCCTCTGCCAGGCGGGATTGGGAAAGACAGAACCCATCCACTTAAGAGATGTGAATATGTAGATGATGTGTGAAGAGCAACAAACGGGGCCAAAGAGAGCAAGAAAGATATGACAGCATTTGGATAAGTGGAGGAGGGTGTCAAATCTCTTATTTGGCAGTGGCTGGTGGAGCTCGAGTTCCTGTAAGGGGTGGATGTAGGTCAGGCCCTGCCTCCATTAAGCACCAAGGTCAACACTGAATAGAAGGGCAGGTGGCTTAGAGAGAAAAGAGGCCCTGGATAAACTACATTTGTCTGGCCGTTGTGCCAGAGCCAGGTCCTAGACGTGTAAACACTGTTATACAAGTATTGAGCTCCTATGCACCAACCATATGTGTTTTTCTGTATGTGCGTGCTGTGCGTGCGTAACCAATGCATTGGGGGTGCGAAGGTTACAAGGTACACAATCTGTGATCTAGCTTTCATAACCATTTATAACCCAAACAAGGATTAACTTAAAAATACTTTGTGGTATGAGGGAGCGGTGGACTTGTGCAAGTCGTCTGGACACATGAATGCAGTTACACAAGAGGATTTGCTCTGCTGTTGCACCTTGAGACAAAAACAAAATCCTAAGTGCTGCAGGTTACTGTCGTGCATGCCTGTGTGTAAATAGTCAGGTGGGCGGGGCTTGGCATGTCATCTTCCAAGTATGGTATTTAAGGGGCGTGTCTACTGTAGCTCAATGGGCAGAGCAGAGCAGTGACACTGGGTGCGTTCAGTAAACCGAACGTTCTGAACGTTCAATTAAACTTTTCACTGAAGGAAATGTTTCCTTTTAAGCGTTCAGAACGTTCTTCAACTACTTTTAAAATACATTTGCTGCGTTTAATGGCCGTGGCGAGTGTTGCTCAGTGACAAGCAGGAAGTGCAGCTGCTCCGCATATTTGCCTGGATGTTTTATTTGTGAGTCATCATCACTATTTAGTACCAGTACCAAATGTCACTTATAACACATCTTTCCATCTTAAGTGTATGCAGTCTCATTCTGATATGAAATGCATGAAATGTAAAATCGGAATATGTTGACAGCCATCGTGGACATATCCCTCAAATGGAACAGTGCAGCTATGCACAGACAGAAGTGGTTCCTGAGCCACTCTGGTTCTACCATCATCTTGTGCATCTGTACTGCTAAAACACAACAATCTAAAAGCAGTAAAATTCAAACAATCGCTTTGTTCAACCCACAGCCTATATGGACAGCCCAACTCATCCCTGTTTTGTAACCTACTGTTCAGACAATGCCATCCTGAATGCAGAGATGGTATATGTTAGGGGGGTTAGGGTTTGTGTTCCCATTTGGTCACACTCTCTTACATGTGCGTTTTCTATTGTAAGGCACTTACTGGATAGAGGTTTGTCCACCACGAGCCAGTCTCAAAAATACTTGTTGCTATTTTAGCTTGGTTGAGCTTGCAGAAAAATGAGCCTGCATACATTAAAATTAGCTGGGCAACTGGTTCTGCACATGCAATATGAACATAAAAAAGGAGATGTTACGTCAAGTGTCATCTAACTATAGTCAAATTAGGCTAGATGTTAGAACATGTGCATTGAAGCACTTTAGCACGGTGTCTCTGTGACAACTAGACCAGACATCAGCTCTTACGCTTCCATTAATATGAACTGTAGGCAAACCTTGCCTAATCTCAACACAAGGAAACCAACTTTCTTTTTATTTTTTTAGCAATGTTAAATTTTGATACCAATTACTCATGTGAATTAACCGACTGCCTACAGAAAACACCTGTACTGAATGTGTGCTGTGGGTAGCCTGTGCAGCTATTATATGGACACACACTGTATTTGAGGAAGTGGGCATATGAAAAAAATGTTTTTGCTCATAAGCGAAATAAAACAGAAATAATAAAAAGTGTAGAAAAACAACACTAAGGGCTGCCAGTCTAGATACACATAAAAATAAATCCACATGCAATAATCTATGAACAAGCAAGCTGCAGTAGCATGGATGATTAATAATTGTATACAAATTATTAATTTGTATACAATGTATTCAGAAGTTTACAATACACTATGATTAAATAAAAATAAAATTAAAAACTCAAAAATAAGATAAGAGGCAAGAGGAAGTAGTGCCTCCCGTGGACTGTCCACATTTTCATCTATATTGAAACCAAAATGCTGAAATACCCGTTATTTACCTTAATTAACCTTAATGTCATAACTAGCATGGAGATTGAAGAACTGCATTACCCAGACTGCCAACTCAACAGCCTTTATTTCCCAATCCACATGGTAAACACATCCACGTTAACGTGCTAGCATAAAAAGACTCCGCTGTTCTGAAAGGAGAGTGCGAGACGGTGACTGGTTAAACATAGGGGCAGCTGTACAGAGGCAGGGCGCGAAAGCAACTGCAATAACACGAATCCAAAGAGCCAGCTCACCCAGGACATGAATCACTGCGGTCGCCAACTGACCTTTCACTGACATATGCCGGCATCGGTGATTGAGAGTCCAGATGATGATGACTAAAGCTGCTTTGGTCCAGTCACCACAATTAAATACGGAGGAACTCCAGGCCTGCAGTTTCCCGAATTCAGATAAGGGCAGGGTTCACTGGAGCAATCATGGGACGCCACAGAGCTCGCTCTGACGTGACCTCGACCCGTTTGACCTTGGTGTGATTATCATACTGGGTGACACCCCCCTTTATAGACTCACAAGGTTGGCAGAGAGGGTGGAGGGGGTGCGTGGGTGAAGGGTGCCACATGATTGGATATCCCACTGGAGAGTTAAAGTTACTTAGAGACCTCCTCATCAGTCGGGTCAAGGTCATGCTCTAGCCTTAATGCCAAAAGGAAAAGAGAGATGTCAATGCGTGGGGGGGAGATTGGTGTACAAATAGAGCTACATGTTCTGCGGCCCAATTTTCTCTATAACAAAAGTAAAACTTTAATAAATGTTTTGATTCAATTATCTGTACTTCCTGCCTAGTGGACATTTTTTTTATTAAAAGTAGTTGTTGCCGTATGTGATTAATTACACAACACCCCCTCGTATTTCTACAGCTAGATAATATTTACTGGGAGAATTCAGGTTAATTGCCCTTTGCTCAGGGGAGGAGAGGGTGCCCGGTGGTATGAGCCAGCAACCTTCTGGTCACCAGTCTATTTTCCCTAAGTAATAGGTTAATGGAGTCGCCTGAAGTCAAAAGCCAGGCATTCTCCATTCCCTCTCAAATGGTGTCCCCTAGCACTGACTGGGCTATGAGAAAGCACTGGGTTCACAACCACAACTGCGTAAGAGTGTTTGCTGAGCTATTGCAAGGACGCACTGACTAACATCACTTCGCTTAATGGATTCTCAAGTGGGCCACAGGCTTGTCAAGCTCGTCTACAAAAAGAAAAGAAAAAAAAAGAAAAATAATTAAATACATTTAAAAGAATCATGGATATAACTGTATTTTCCTGATAGAGAAGCCACCATTTATTGAATTATACTAATCCAAACCGTAGGTATCAATGTGTTAATAAAGCAGGTTAGAGCGTGTGAAATGTAGAGAGGACGTCACACAGCAGCTACTAGAGACACATCCTGTTGTGGGTAAATATAGGCCCAGAGCAAGGCTAGCAAGCCAAGCTTAGCAAGGCCAAGGCCAACGGTACACGTTTGAAGGCACAGGGTCAAACTTGGCTACTACATTATACAAAACTGACAAATCCTTGTGTTTGGGACAACATGTTCGTTCGCACACACACACAAACAACAATTCTAGAGGAAATTGTTTGCCATGCATTGTGAATAAACCCCGTTTGGCCTATCTGGGCCCTCTAGTGAAAAGCAGGCTAATGAGTAGATGATTTCTCCCAGGAAACCCACAACACCTTGATTACTCTCCACTGCCACCCGCACAGGTCCCTTGTTGCCCGGCAACAACTCGTCTCGTCAGTAGAAAAAGCCCAAATAAAGTTCCACATTTTCTGGCCAAGCTGACAGGGAATTTTGGCATGTTGGGTACTCCGCACAGGCAGTCAGTGTGTAGACCACGAAAAACCCGTGTGAGATACGCTGTCCGACACCGGCGGGTGAAATACAAGCTCATCTATGCGACACGCCGGCCCCTCTGAACATACTGGAATCGAATGTCCATACGTTTGATTCTAGTCGGACTGCGACGGTTCCACTGTCCTTTGCGGTTACGCTGCGGATGCAACAACAACCCCACATATTGACTCTCCAAGAGTTCGCCGTGGGCCGGGCTGGCGACGGCAACTGTGAACTTTAAACTCTGCCCCCGTCCCAACCAGACCCCTTGGCGCAAAAGATAAATTAAATCGACGAGACACCGTCTCAGCAGCATATACCGCATATGGATCTTACCTCCTGCACATACACCACATATCCACCCTCCCTCCTGGGCAATATATCCATCATTCATTCATAAATTCTGAAAACTCCTCTTTACTTAATTGCTTGGGAAAATTTAATTTAAAATGAAAGCTTTTAAAACAGAAAGATATAATTAAGTTGCTGGGATACTACGCCCCACACACACACACACACTCTCCTTGTCAGTTGGAGGAGGGGTTTGGGGGGGTGGGCAAGGGGACTTGCACTACACTACAGCCTCTGCGTCGCACCACTCTGTGTCAGAGAAGTCATACGGCCATGTTTAAAGCACAGCGTTATGTAAGTACCCCCCCCCCCTCTCCAAGCACACAGGCTTCCACTGCATCAGACACTGTGTCCTTGACTAGGCTGCTCAAGGTTCCCAAAAGGACAAGCTGCTAAGAAGTTGGGAAGGACAGGGGAATGGGATGGGGTGGAGGGGGGTGGGATCCGTGATAGCTGCAGAAGAGGTGGGGGGGGGGGGGCACTATTGCTGCCTGTGACAGCCTTGGACTTTGAATTCAGCGACAGACAGGCTCATGCATCAATCCCTCAACTCACAAAGACAAGCCACTAACCTTGACAAAGCCAGGGACTCTTCAGGAATGAGTGGCATTTTCACTTAGCTTTTTTTTTTCTCCCCATCTGCCTGCATTGCCAGCCACATAACCTGGTTAAAATAAAACACAGTTGGGTGACAACCTGGCCTCAACGTGCAGAAAGTCCAGCTGCATTTCAAGCAGACACTCTCATTGGACGGCCTTTGCGCTAACCTTCAACCCCCAGGACATGCTTGGGGACATATGGAAACACACAGAGAGGGCGAAACGTAAATAGAATCAAATGCATTAAGAGGGGCAAGCTGGTCAGGTGCCAGCGTTAAGCCCGACCTTTGTTCGAGGGCTTTGTGGCGCGGGCCTGGCGACTTTGTGCTCGGCCTTGGGATCACATTCTGGGGATCACCGTTTGCCAGCATTGCCAATAACAACAACAACAACAACAGCAGCAGCTAACAAAACGTCGGCCATCTTTCATGTGTCGTTTCCCCCACTGTGCCCACAGCTCCAGGGAGGCACCACATCGACGCACAGCAAAGCTGTGTATCGGGCATTTGCTGGAGCATGTCCATACCCGCCCACCACTGCGACTGTGTGTGGCCTTAGAGACTTTCAGACACACCCTGCCATGTCAGCCAGGAGGGGGCGCTATTGCCGGCACCCCATGTCATCCCGTCAAGACGTGACTTCCTCCTCACCTCCAGACGACCCCCTCCCACCACGCCCCCTGCCCGGCTTCATCGATCAGCGTGGCTTGTGGTGGATCGGCTGGTTTTGCGTGGGCCGAAATACATTAGCAACATCTTACCTCCCCACCCCCTTGCCCACCCCCCATCCCCCTCATTTTGTGAGATAGTGTTCGTCGTCGAGGTCTAAATAATTCACGGCAATTGCAATCAGCGACGATCAATCGGGGCGGCGATAATTGAGGGGCCTGTCAGTACGCCAAGGCCAAGGTGAAACGTGCTGCTAAACGAAGCGGGGGGAGGCAGCAGGTTGAATGAGGAGGTGAAAGGATTGGGGGGGGGGGGTTATTCAACAGTTGAGCTCTGGCCAGTGCAGCTCAGAGGTTGTGGTCGGAGGCATCCATCTTTTCCCTGCTTCCATCTAGTCATTCCTGGGGCGGGGAGCGACGCCTGAAAAGATGCATTTAGCCTTTCCTGCCGTGTCATCAAAATGAGCCCCATTTACTTTGGTTGCCTGTCTCAACTGTTTACATAATGGACTCAAGAGTTCATTTAATTTGGTTGCATTTTATTAGCCTAGCTTATGTTATTAGTAGCTAGGTTTCACTTCCTTGACAAGAGTACGAAAAAAGGAAAACAGCATTTTCCCATTTTGACATTTCTTTTTGTTGTCCTTATTTGTGGTGAGTGATTTTCTTTCTCAGTATTGATGTTATACAATAATGAACTTTGTGGCAAGTTACAAGGCTGAGAAAGGACAGCTGTGGTTAAACATGACTAAGAGCAAAACAGACAATGAAAACAGAAAATATATTACTTACTACAACATAGAAGACAGAATTGTTTTTATGTTGCTACATAACGCACATGTAGTGCTTTGCCAATTCAAGATAGTAGTAGTAGTAAGCTGCATTACATATAATACAATAATAAAATATGTTTCTAAGTTTCCATGCTCACAGTTCTTCCTAGTAAACATGCCCAAGGATGAAACATACGCTCATCTCTAATATCTTTCTCCAAATGCCTTTGGAGACATGTTCAGTGGTCAAGAGTTTAGGTGCTGAACAGTGAGGTAATGTATATCAAAACAGAATAGCGGTATGTGTTGACAACAGTTGTGAAAGTAACTACTTTTGTTTAGTAGGCCAGGTTATCTCTGAAGTTGTGTATGTCACCTTTATACTTTGCTGGTCCAGGCACATCAAAATACAGACATTAGGAGGCTCAGGCAACCACAGCCAACGACAATCCATTATAAACACTATGCAAATGACAAGCTTAGGCGCCATGTTGTCTCTATACATAGAGATGTACGTTTGCATGTGCACACAAGCTCACACACACACACGCACGCACGCACAATACAAGCATTTTGTAATGGCAGATACGATTTATTGTCATGTCCCGCATCTAGTCAGTGAATTAGAGATTAGAGAGCAGAGCCAGAGTGCAGCCTTGTGGTTATTCAGCAGGCCAAACTACATTTGCATTTAGCCATTTGAATGTTGTACTACTGAGCTGCATGCTATCATCCATCCAGAGCCACGGCAGATGGCTCAGACAAATCAAGCTACCTTCAACGCAGACGCTCTTTGGGGTTTCAGCCGGACCAAACCACTCGGACAAGAGTGCTTTTAAAGTGAAACTTCAAAGTCGACTTTGAAATTAGGAGGTTTTACTTATCTACGACAATAGAGGACTGGCTTAGCTACCTTGAACATCTTGTGTAAGTTCGGGTCAAATAATTAAGCAGCTTATACACTCACCAAAGAAGGGCATGAAGGCACAAAGAGTATTTATAATAACTAGACTTTACAGAGGTTTTACTCTGCACCACGCATCTTAAAATGACTGGTCTTAAAAAGGTACTCTGAAGAAAATAGGCAAACTTATACAGGTCTGCCCCCACCACCACCACCACCACTCGGAACGAATAACGTCAAACAGGTTTCAGTTCTGGCAGGAAGTCGTGCCAACTTCACTTTGTGCACCTGGACCAACGCAGGCATGCACTCTGCCCTAGCCCCTGTGGTTCTGCATGCACGCAATGAGGAGAAAGGAACACCCCATAATAACTTGATATCTACACTAAACCATTCATCCGTCTGCCTGTCGGTCACGGCACTAGTACTTTAAGGACATAACTCATCAATCCATATCAGAATAAATTACAAAATAATGATGGTGTTTATATTGTATGACTTACTATAGAAAGAGATGCAGTACCATACAATAAGCAAACTGAAAAACTAGGGAGGGTTAAGAAGTTTTCAGTATGGCCTATGCTTTTCAATTAATCTCAAATATTTTATTTTTTAAGACAAAATAAAAACAATATGTTGAGTAGTTCCAATAATTGATTATTTAATTCATTTTCGTATTAGCCATTATGACTAAACGATTCCAATGAATGTTTGTTTGTGAAATGTGTTATGAATACGCTTTATTTGCGTACAGTGCTCCACGGGCTTCCTACTTTGTGTTTACAATGTTTAATCGTGGGGTTGATTTGTCGCCACCCTTCCACAACGCACTGTACATCGCATTGACGTAGTGATCACAGAGCAACTGAACCGGGCAAAGCCTTACCATGGGTGGTGCTCCAACTACTGTAGGATACTTTATTGTCAATGTTTAGATTAGACTACAGAACCACCGTAGGCTACAACACAACTCTTAACAGAACATGACGTCAAACATACGACCTGTAATGTTAGAGAACCATTACAAATGGTTAGACCATAAGCTACAAACGGGTTTTGTTATTTTGTTTCCTCACAATTTCAGGCCTGTATAAGATCACAGATTGTAAATAAGCAGGCTAGTAGTTACTATTCATTTTAGGTGGGGACATGTCTGCTGCCTAAAGGGTACGACTAGCTTACGCTATACAGTACATGAACCGTAGTGAATTGGCACAAAAATAGTAGTGAAATAGATTTATTCCGCCGATCACGGGACAGATATTTTGATAATAAAGACAAGAGGCATTTGGGACTTTCTATGCTGACCTTTTCTAACTGTAGGAAGCCATGGCACGGCAGGCACACAAGATGATTTATTCCGACTTCTTTATGCAGCGTTTTCAGCGCTATCATATGCGCCTGTACGGTACTCGACTCGCGACACAACACCCTTGTATCCTCAGAAACACGCTAAATCTCGTATTATCCTTGACACCCGTCTCAAATATAATCGTGTGATACAGCCAGTCCTAATAATACCATTGATATATTGTACATTCATCTCGGCACGTAGCCTACCTGCGTTGTCTACCGTGCTGGCAAGCGGCAGACCCCAGTCAACCGAAAAGGCGCATCATTATTCGAGAGGCAATTCCACGGTTAGTCTCAATGAAAAAGGTCGCATCGGTTTCACAGTTCGGACAAAAAATACGACGAGGCTGTTTGTAAAAACGTAATAGTCCAAAATGCCTCGTTATTTTCGACTGTGATCGAAGTGATCTTGGTCTGCGACCTGTGGTGGAGTCTATCGGAATTGTTTATTCTCGGAATCCCCTTGCTTGCACTGGAGAACTCGGCAGATGCTACACTCCTCCTCCTCGGAGTCGCTGACACCACCCTTAAAGGAACAATCCTTGATATTCTTCCACATCAACAAGGCCCCGCTTACTGCTGTAAAACTATCACACAGGCTATCTATCTGTAACGTGTAGGATAGTAGCCGACTACAACAGTATTGTAACACGATTTCCATCAAACAAATGACAGGATTGGCCTATTAAATCATCATAAGTATACACAGTAGTTAGGCCTACTGTGTTAAAAAAAAAAGTTGACACTGCTGTCTACATAACAAAAACAGCATAACAGCTACGAATACTACTACCGCTAATAATAAGAATATGAATAATGATATACACACCAATAGTAGGCTATGCCAACAAATGTAAATACATAATAAACTGCTTTAAAACAAAAAAGTCGAGACAATGAACCACCAGTAGTTAAAGTTACAATCTGACCAGCCCCGAGGGCAACATTAATTCTGTGAAAGCATCTGCCTAATCTTTTATTTAAATGTGTTAACATATCCTTGGTCTGTGCTTATGGGTATAGGTCATCACTAGACATAATAGGCATTATGTGCACCTTGATATGTTTTACGATATAAAGTTTTCTTTCTTGTGTCGTACATGGTCTAATGGTTTGCAGGTTGGACCAGATGCCATAGCCTTGAACAAGATGTCTCTGAGGGCCAGGCAACGCCAGTGTTCTCATTGATAGGAAGACAACAACAAAACCTACTTAGTCCATCTAGTTCTATTTTCTCTCTGCCTCCCACTCACTTCACTGACATCATCATGCTGTTATTGGTCACTTGTCTTATTATATAGTTCTATGGCTCAGCTAGTTATATTGGCTAGTACTTTAAATGGATCTGGTTGGCAATTTAGTAGGTGTTATCTTTAACCTGTAGTTTTGGTGTGATTGTGTTGTGTGGCCAATGTTATTTTGCATAATAGACTTCTCTGTTGACTTCTTTTCCTTATAGCTGCATGGGGTACATTGTGTTTCTCTGATGATAGCTTTTGCAGGGCATTATATTAACCATAACACATTTTGGGCCACTCTGATTATATTGATTTGAAGAAATATGGAGTCCATAAAAAAAAAGGTTGAAAATGTATGGAATATACTTTGTTAGATGAGCAAACTGGTGCAGCAATTTGAATGGTATCTCACCTTGCAACCTTTTGAACCACAGTAACCTTTAAACTTTGATCTTTAACCTCAAGTGCCACATAGATGGCGATACAATTTTCTCCCTTCTCCCCCGCTAGAACACCCTGAACTTTGGCCTCGGAGCTTTACACAGAAATGTGCTTCAGAGGACTTTGTCCTTTGACCTTAAATAATGACAGCAGCCATATTTGTGTGGTAACAAAAAAAAACTGTAATTTTCCCTAATTTATCAGCAAACACAGAAAAGTTAGTTACAGACATTATGGGGCTTGTAACCATGTTAAATGTGGCAAACCACAAAATACAGGGGATACACAAGAAAGTGTGGCAGATTTAAATGGGGAAGGTTAACTAGCATTTAAAAGTAATGTGTAAAGCCACTTTACAAATGCCGTTTAACAAGACTGACTTTTATAGCCTTGTTAACACAGCAGCAGCTTATTACACATTGTAAAGTGGTGGATTGGTGTTGATGGTGATATTGTGATGATATTGTAAATAAGTAACACCAAAAACAATAACAATACGAAAAACATAAGTATATTATGTTTAGTTCTGTAATTAAAATGTTGTTTGACTTTCTAAACTGAAATATTTTTCAGCTAATTTATATATGATGATTTATATGACTGTATTAGGCTGTATTAGGCCGTTCAAGTTTTCGTTGCTGATTTTGTATTTTGGTGTACTGTATTTAATTTATTATGTACAGTGATAATAGAGAAACCAGTGAATAAGCATTATTTTATCCTCATGTCTCAGTAATTAAATTTCAATTAAAATATTTGTCACTTTGATGCAGAGCCCTTGAAGTCACAACCAATGCTTCCATGACCTCACTTTTGAATTACTAAACAAATTACTACATAAGGGAAGAATAGAACATATGCTGCAAAAAAAAAAAGAGAAAAAACTCTAAACCATAAATTAGCACCAGCTATAGCTGCAAGCTGAAAAAAGGCATTTCAAATGTTTTATACCAGAATATAGCCCACTCAACTGTGAATCACCTCTGCTGACAGATAGAGTTCAGTGAACGGTTACTAGGACAGATTATCATTTGGATCTTCAAATGTAATACACAAGCGATTAGATTTTCTCCTCCACCCAGGAATTATGTAATCTAACCCCACATATCTCTAAAATAGCTTTATATGCGCTGTGGAATATCTCAAGTAAAAACAACAACAAAATCAAATAAACACATTAAACACATGAATGTCACCAATGCAGCATCAGTGTCTCATCCCAGCAGTGCAAACAGAGAAGAGTTATTTAGATTCAGACGCCTGATTGTCTCAGAGGGCGGGAGAAGACATGAACCCTTCACCTCTGACATCTGCTCCCCCATTATAGCCGTGGAGTCTCATAAGGTTTGGAGTGAAGGAAGGTACAGTACATATACTACTGGGACGGAAACAGGTGCAACATGGGAAGGGAGGGACTTTTGGAAGTCACACCATACTGTAACCTTTGATCGGGAATGACTAGGGGACGGTTGTGACATTCCTCATGTATAGAGCTTCAATAAACTTTTACAAATGCACTCAGACAAGTTAACAGAAACCTGCTTTTGATTCCCCTGACTGTTTGCAAAAGAATGCACTTGCCGGAGTCTGCGAGGCAAAATAAATAAATAAACGATTCAGTAGATGAACATTGTCATTCATTTTTTAAATGTTTTGAATGCGTGCCCTGAACATCTTGCGGCCCAAGAAAGTGTCATCCCTTGTGCAGACGCAACATTGACCTTGTGATGAGCGGATTACTCATTAACAAGTTAAACAGATTTTTATTGGTGCCACAAACAAGGCCATGAGAGAAAAGGTCTGACCTCGCTTCAAAATAAATACACAAGAAATATCAGAGGATTCAAACAGTCACACTCAGCAGTCCTCTAAATAGACTCAATAAATATTCCACTTTGTCCTTGATATGTGCATGTTTCACACAGATGAAACGTTATCTGTGATAGACCTGCCTTACAAGAGTAATTTTGGTGTAACAATGCACAATGATACAAGAGTAGCCTCACAATAAGGCGCTAGTTTGTCTTATGCCAAGCCAAACTAGCTTGGCATAACGATCTCATCTTCGACTGCTGAAACTGCTGTCACTGGTCCTATTGAATGTATATTTGATTTTATCAGTGAACCAATGGAAAACAATGGTTTATTTAAACAGGGTCATCACAAGATGTTAAGAATATTGTTTAGCTAGGTATTGAGGTTCAGACAATTGATACAGTCAGTGTCCTGGTATGTTGACCCCATTTTCTGCAGTGTCTTTGTTGTTTGTATGTTGTCGTGTTGCGTTTCTCTGGAGAGTTACTGATCTAAATGAAAGGATCCACTGGCTCAGAGCTCTGTGGGTGGATCATGATCATTGGGTTCACAATGGAAATGGTGTCTCCTTTCCCATTGAGTAGTTTCTTCCCTTCTGGTATACTGGCATGGAGAAGAAAAGGTTTTATAAAGGCCTCTAGTCTCGAAAAAGAAAAAAACCTGGGGCTGTTTTTGAAGGAGTATCAGAAATATCCAACAGCTGAAAAGAGGATATATACAACACCGAATATGTTCACAGAAGACCAACAGCCAGAAATGATCTGAGGAAACACCATGATTAAATCAGCCCAATGTGGATATATAAAAAAAAAAGATCCTCATTTTTTAACATTCATTCATTCTTTTGCCTTCACCCGGCAAAGCAAACGTTCTGCTAGAGAATCAAATTGGTCTGCTGACAGCAGTGTGAATGTTTACATCTTGCAACTCCGGTCCTCATCTCTAATACGTAACCCGTACCCCGCTTACAGAAAATCAAGAAGAATTTCTAAGTTGTTTTGGGATAACTGTCAAAGTAAGAAAAGCAGGTCACCCACTCAACAATCTTTCTGTGCCGATAGCCTGTTGCACATGAGGTTTGTGCACGTGTTCTTGTCATTTCAAGCTAGGCTAAACTGGCTTCTGTGTGGGTGAATTGCCTCCCCCGTCTCCAGTGTGCATGTCTTGGCCCTGCATCTTGTTGACCTAGTTGGTACTCTTTGACTAATCCCCTGACAGTTCTGCGGGTGGTCTGAGGAGGAGCCCTTCTCCGGTTTCTTCTGTATTTGAATATCAGATGGCAAAGGCGGGGCTTCACAGAAAGTGGGGAAAAAAAACACAACATCTCTGGACTGCCACAGGATTTGACTGGAACGACCAACACAGCATGCAATGCCTTTGTAGTCTCTCTTCCTTTACCACCCTCCTCTCTATCATTGACTCCCCTCTATCATACGCCCGCAGTGTTACTTCTACTGTATCTAGCTGTGTCGTTTTGTTGTTTAGAACTGGTTAATGTGACCAACGCTAGCTAGCATAGGTTTTCTTTTATATGTATTTGTTCAGAATTAAAAGTCAGTTGGGACAGTTTCAGTGCTGACAAAGGTCAGAAATGTTTTGTTGCCAAGGTGCAAAATGTAGATGTGCAAATCCCTTATTTTTTAGAATGGAACGTCAGCCATTCCTTCAAGCTGAGACATACCGTAGGTGATAGTTTTACTCAAGTTGTTCCTGTGCTTCTTTTAACTATCAGCAGAATGGTCAGAATTAGCGCATTGTGTATGATCTCAGTCCCGTAGCAACATCTACTCTGCGAACTCAGATAACCTGCCTGTATCGTTCAGCCAACTTGTACAAGAGGCACTTGTTTTCAATGACATACAATTGAGACAATTTGACTATTTTTTATTGATACATTCATTTAAAATTACGATCAATTTTCTCTTTCACCTTGCTGTTTATGACTTTTCAAAACTACTTACTGGCACACTATGGTCCATTTGCACGTATAATGGCTCTTCCATACAATGTTGTCTCATATGAAGACTTTTTTCTATAAAGTCCTCCAGTCTAAATTAGTACAATAACAACAGTTTGTATATACTGGTTATTGGTTGGCAATCACAAAAACACAATATTTTCGTAAGTCATATTATGATTAAATATATATGACATTCAGTGCTGTTTCAGACAACATTAATGTTTCATTTTATTGCATCAGTGTTTTGTTTAAATTTTTTTAAATACTTTTTTTTTTTTTACAGTGTACCTGTTATTTATCCAGATGTAATGTACTGTATGTATGTATTTATGCATCTGTGTTTAAAACAACCGCGTTATTGCTTGCTTTCACCTTCGACATGTGGCTTTGTTTGACCAAGCCTCTAATGGGAGGGCAGGCACACATACACACACACACACACGCACACACACACACACAGCGGTTGCAGAGAGCAAGCGTGAGGACACAGCTTGTGTCCCTGGGCCCTCCCTCTCATTCCGCCCCCCCCTCCCCATCCCCGAGCGCTCGTTCCCATGGGGCTGGTAACATTCTATTGACCCTGATC
>JAODLL010000006.1:194044-211294 GCA_026546735.1 Forbesichthys agassizii | reverse complement strand
TTGGGGTCCCTTACTGAAGCTGCTGCCCCCGCGACCCGACTCCGGATAAGCGGGAGAAGATGGATGGATGGATGGATGGATGTTTTTCAGAATATACCTCACAAGGTCAATTGAGATCATATTTGTTGTGAAGCAGGTGCACACAGGAATTGATCAGCGGTCTGCCAATAGCATAACGTGCATCTTAGTGAGAATTAAGCAGCTCATATCGTTTTTCACTTGTGACCTGATATCATAATATGGATCAGATTTTTACACAGTGCAAAAATAATTATCGTCATGAGACATTTTAGTATTTTTGCTTTTGTTATTAAAATAAATAATAGCAATACGTAGCAATACGCTTTGCTTCACAAGCATTTTGATATGTGAATCATGTGTCTCCATGGAGGACTGCAGAGTGATACTGTTTACATTTGAGCTCCAAGTTAGAAAGCATGACAGACAAGTCTTTTGGCTTTTAATGAATCATTTGATTAAGAATTCACTTACTTGAGCCCTTTTGGCAGTATAAAAAGCTAATCAGGAGCTTTAATTTGATATATACATCTCTGTTTCACCCAAAATGTCACTCTGGTTCCCACCCCTCGTTATGGTCTATACAACGTGGTCAGGCTACTGTAAGCAGAGCATAGGGGCTCTCTGGGCGGCATAGTGTAAGTACAAAAAAGTACACTGGCTTGTTTTTTGACTGTCTTTCATCCTAGAAAAAAATCTTTAACCAAGGACCTATTGACCTATCCCAAGCCCCGGCCCTTTTTGCACGTCCTCCAATAACAGTTGAGCATTTTTTAAATCTGACAGCACCTCCCCTCCTGTCTGTTTTCCTGTAATAGCTTTCTGTGTGGTTTTGTTCTACCTAGTTACAATAACTAGGTAGAACAAGTGAAAGGTGCGCTTGGGATAGGTCAATTAATATGTGTTTTGTAATGTTTGCTGTCATGACATGCCAACTGATTCATCCTTTCTCTTTCTGGACTCTTGATGGCTTCCATTATATTCTGATTGATAGCTGATTGTTCCACCACAAGAGTTTAGTTGAAATTGTGTGATGTGTCTAATCAGGCAACAGAGCTTTTTTTAACAGACACAACTGAGAGCTCAAGGTAACCTTCACACACTGACGGTCAGTCACGGTTTTAGCATGCAGTGAATAACATTCTGAAATATTGATTAAATAGCAGTGCTGGGGATTTCAAAACAGAGTCAGTGAATTACAATGGAGCTTGATTTAAAAAAGAGAGATTGTTTTCATTCATTATTTGCTTTTCCTCATTCATCTCCGTGCTGTGTAGGCCTTATGTTATGCAACCCAGCACACTAAATGAAATGGTATGTTGCCATCTGTTGGGCAAAGTGTGAACAGCTGAACAATATAGGCTACTATGCATGCCTACTACGGTTGAATACTAAAATCAATTAAGTATATCACCTAACGATACATAACTGAATTGCACTATAAAATAGCCTACAGCAAACGTGGTTATTAATAGCAATACAATATGTACTAGTCAAATGATACAACCAATAAAAAAATTACAATTTGCATCAGCAGGTTTGTGAGTAGTCTACTTCAATAGGCCCGACAACTGTTGAACATTTAAAGAATGATCCAGTTCCTCGGCAGAAACTGTTATATTTCCATCCTCAAGTGAATTAATAACTGACATATTTTGAATTTCCTGTATTTTGGTAGCAAGCTGTATGCTATCCACTTGGAATAATTAGGTCACAAATTGGACCATGCAAGTTCTCCTCTTTTTTCCAATAACATCGAACCTCTATACTAACCTCTATACCACTATATTAAATCTAACTAATCTAAATCTAATTGACATTCACAAGATGAGCACTCTCCCCAAAACCTATATAGCCAGGCCATATAAAAACTAGGCCTGTTTAAATCGTTGTTCGTTCATGACTTCGCAAAACATATAGATGTATTTTATCTGATTAACGATTATTATTATTATTATTATTATTATTATTATTATTATTATTATTATTATTATTATTTATGTTTTGCGTCAATATTTACATGTTGTAGCAGTACGTGCTATATGGCACCACCTTGTGTCTAAAATGTCAGTGTCTAAAATCTTATATGAGACAATAATACATTAGCCTAATATAATCTATAATGTGTCCACAGAGTTCACTATATTAACCTATGAATATACTTAATTTAACTCGGAACATCAGAAAGATTTGCATTATTTTAGTTATTTATGTCTAAATTGTTTTGTATGCCTATGCATATCCCTCAGAGCAAAGTGTGTGGGAAGCTCGTTTTAAAATAAAATAGAAAAACAAACGAGAAAAGCGCACAATTCAGATCCGTAGGAATATCTTAGCCTAATTATTACAATACCATCACAATTAATACTTTTGACAAACGTTTTGGCTTTGTTGCATTTTAAAACAACCCGTTTAACCTTTCCAACGCTTTTAATAGACAAGTTGTTCGTTTAATAAATATATTTTAATTGTGCTCTCCTTGGGTGCTTTGAAAATTACGTCATCTTCACGAGTTTGATCTGTAAATGCAGTTCAGACAAGACAGACATGAGTAATCGAGCACACAACTCTATGAGCAGCAATGTTTTCATGCCTGCGTTACTATGCCATGGCGCTCGTTATCTCGCTGATGAAGAAGGGGAAATATTAGATCCAGATTTAATTCTGTCTGAGTAATACTTAGCATTTTGTCTAATCTGGGTTGAATCTGACTTGGTTTCACTCTGAACCGGCCATGACCGTCGAGCAGAATGTCCTCCAGCAGCATTCCCAGAAGGTAAACGTAGCAGCTAACTTGCTGATGGGCTAACCTCAGCTAAGCGGCTAGCCTGAGTTTTCGTAACTACTACTTGCCTTCTTGCAGTGCACAGTTTGTTAATTTGACCATGCAAAGTTGCATGGTCAAAGCAGCGGTCTGGTCATATATTTGCCATGTCTTTTAATCACATTTCAATTTAGTCTGTTTATTTAGGCCTCACTTAAAATAAAGCCTTCTGTTATGCTAGTTGATTCAAGCTAGCTAGCCTCCCATTTAATGTTTGTTTAGTAATGATACCTCACTGCTGAGTTACGACACGCCTGTGTCTGAGATTGCGTTTGCGTTTTAGGTAATTGTGTCGTCAGTTTCAACACATTTTAGGTTAAACCTATTCAACGTTTTTAAGATGTTCTATGTGCTGCGTTACCGTATTATAAATGTTGTTTATATCGGTAGTACAACAGCACCTTACATTTATTTTGGGGTTGGAGGCGTTTCCTCAGCGCCAACCTCTTACATGCTCTGATATATTTGTTTACAAGCCATGGCCCATTGTGGCGTTGTACCCACAACATTATTTATGGTAGATACCCAGGTGGAGAATAAGCAGCTGGCTAAACACAGCCACGCACATTCACTGTTTGTAATGTACTGGTGCACAGATCACCAGAATTCCACTATATTTATGATGATCAGAATTATCTTGTGTTGCTATTTCTATGCAAATTTTTCAAACGGCTATTTTAACACTTGTTTCGCTTGTGTAGCAGTCTTCTCTGCTATAGGAATTACTGTAGTGTATACTGTGAATGGTTTGAACAGGGAAGCATTGCTGCAGTGTTGTTTCATCTTGTGTTTTGTAAAGGTGCAGTAAGCAATGCTGGAGAAAGCTGTTTGTTGATAGTGAATTAAACATCAAAACAAATGCACATCCCCACCTCAGAACTCCCCCCTGGAATAGTTGTGTGGCTCAGTCAGAACCGCATTGTTTACCCATTTACATAGATTCTAGAATAGAAAATACCATGGAATAGAAGAAATGGGCATATTGCTACAATTAAACCAATATGAATTATGGTTATAATATGTTTATTTGTTTCCATATTAAATGCATCAGGATTGTGACAACATGCTGATGTGTAGTGTATTTTGTAGCTTATTAGCTTTTGGCTCATTGTCACGCTTTTGGATCATGACCGGTTAAACTATTCCAGTGAGGTCATTGCTTCAAGACCAATTCAAGAATATTTCTGTGTATAATTATTTCGGTTTCACACAACTCCTTTTACATCTCAGTGCTTCAAGGGCCCTGTTACACTAGGAATGGAAGAAATTGTGTTGCGCGTTGTATTGATTCTAAAACACTATCGATTTTTAAAAAAATGTTAATGTAGAGTAAAAAAATAAACATTTAATCAATTTACTTGTAAAAGGGACCACAAAATACATTAACCTCTAAAGAGAGGAACTATGCTTGTTACCAGATGTAGCTTGAAGCTAATTTCTATCTGCAGTCCCTGAGCAAGTGTTTATTTTTTGTAGTGGCGCCACACATTAGCATTGATATGACAGTTTCCCACATATTAGAAATCTCCTTGTATCGCCTTACTTACAGTATTGCAATCTATTGAATCATGGCCCCTGTATCGTTGATGCCTATCGTATGGCCAGGTTCTTACCAATACAGCCCTATGCTACACCTAAGAATACTCCTGTTTGTAACTCATCAGGCAGCCAGGGCATTCTGTACAAAGTCCAGTGGTGCCAGGACAGATGACCATAATGGCCAAGGAGGGGGGGGGGGATGTGTGTCATACCTCACATTTAGCCATGCCTAAGGTTTCCACAGGTGTGCAGGTCACTCTCCCAAACTATCTTGACTCACATTGACTGGCCTACATATCTGTCTCACTGTAACCAAAACACTTGTTTACCAAGAGGCCTAAGCCACACAAGCCAGGCTTCTTTGAACAGTTTCTTAATAATGAACGTGGACATTTAATAGCATACATTAAATCTTTGCATAGGCCTATTGCTTAGTTATATTGTTAATACTTTAAACAGGCACCGGTTGCTCATACTTCATAAACAAGAGGGACTACAGTTAAAGATGGAGACAAGGATGCTAGAGAAATATTGTTTCCGTTTTGAATTTGATCACAACAAAAACGCACCTTACTTCACTGCTATGGGGTGTTCCCTTAGGCCGCGTTCAGACATAACTTATTTTTGGAAGCTGTCAGCCTTTTTTTGTTTGTTTTTTACACATTAAAACCCTATAGAGTGGACTTTGTTTTTTTTGTTGTTTTTTTTAAATCATGGGCGCTGAATTAAAAAGCTGCCGCAAGTGCCTTTTCCAGCAGCTCTGGGCCTCTTTTTCAGTTGAAAAAAGTTAAACTTCTTACAAGAAAACGTCCTACGTCATCTGCTATTTTGACAGTTGACCAATCACAAGTGAGACCTTTTCTACATGAAAAATTCTGAGTCTGAGCAGTGTCGTTCGGCCGCGCAGTCAAGGAATGCAACGTTTGAAAGGTAAAGTCAAACTGACGGAGTAGCTGAGAAACATGCTGATATTCAATGCATGTTTATTGCTTGACGTCCAAGAAATACAACAGCGTACTAAACCTTGGCGTCGACGCGCACGTTACAAAGAACTAGTTATATAATCCTGGCGTCTCTTGACACGCGTCGCGCCTTCAGTGAGCACACATTCCGAAGACTAGGGTAGTGTTGTGTGGTATGGGCTGCATCACTTTGTTTGTGTTCCCCTGTACAGCGCCAGGGCTGTGTAGAAACACCAGTTTATTTTTGTAGTGTGCACACCTTGAGGAGGACATATTTGCAGAATTTGTGAAGTGTATTAGCTTACAATCTCTGACTGCACCTTTTTAAGATGTTTGTTTAGGATTACCATTCTAGGGTTCTCAAGTTTTCCTGTTCAGTCTTTTAGCTGCTTGCAAAATGATACAGTGTCAGTGAGACTCATGGTGTGACTGACGGTAAGATGATAATGGCTAAACTGTTCTGCACATAAGTCAAGTTATTTGGCCACAAGGGTAGGGTGGGGTGGGGCACATCATTTCTATATTAATAAACAAATTCTATGTCATGGCTGAACTTGCACTCTACAACAATTAAACTTCTCAGAATTATTATTATTATTATTATTATTATTTTTTATATACATAAATTACTAAATATCTATGCTTTTCGAGCCTAGTGAAATGCGTCGACATGTAAAAGCAGGCTGAATCGTGTCTAGGTATTGGCAGCATGTCAAAGGTAAATAGACTGCATTTCTACTTTTTCTAAATTGCCTAACATTCACCCACTCTCATACACCAATGAGATCTTTCCAATCTTGTCAGTGTTGAAAGATTTGTAGCCACACGTACTGCTTACAAATTATGCCTTGCCGTGCAGGTTATGATCTCTTAAGACCACGTGTTTCCTAATGTGTTCTCTAAAGGGCCTTGTTGTGACACTGTTTGAGGTGCAACACAGGCTCCTTCATGCAAGCATACTTGGGAGCGAATGCGTTTCATTTATTCACGTTGACGCTCTTACGTCTCTCTCCGCGGTAGCTTTACACGCCTGACGAGCCAATCCAGTTGATCTCGCCATCAGGCACGTCTGGCCTAGGTGGAGGCTTTATTTGAGACAGGCCAGGATGGGGTTGGAAGATAATCCTGGGCATCTGACTTGATGATGTCTCTAGAAGTGTCATTTTAAAAACATAATGGCAGAGCAGTGAAGACCTAGTTTGAGTTTGTGTGCATTTTATTAGTCGAGGTCCGAGGATGGCTGAGTATGAGTTGTGTTCGGTTTTTAGCGCTGTCAACTTGAAAATCCTGAGAGATGGTGCTGCATACCATAGACAGATTGACGATTATTTACTCTTGCATACAATCAGATGGAAGGAAAGATATTTTCCAACCCATAACTACTTTTGTTTATTGATCGATCGTGCCAGAGAGATATTTTGAGAACAAAAATCAGTAAATTTGTCCCCAAGTAGCATGTTGTTTGCATCCCTCTCTTTTTGTTTGATGTGTTCAGCGAGTCTATCGGAGAGTGTGAGACATCAACTAAATCTGACAACTGTGCTGCAAAACACAATGGGTTTTGCAAGTACTGTGTGATGTTGTACTTTGGATAATCTCAAACGATTTGACCTCTGTGTGCACATCTCAAATGCGATGGGGAACTCCCTCTCGAGCCACTGAGTGAAAGAGCAGCTGCCGTTGTTCATACCAAACATCTTGGAATATTATAGAAAACAAGCAGCCATGGTTGTGCAGTGCTGCAGAACCTGCTTGCGACTAAGATGGCAAAGAGGCGCACACATGGTTCTTTAGTTTTATTTCTTGCCGTGTGCTATTCCTTTTTGGAATTGCCAGGAGTTGCAAAAGCCTGACTGTTCTAATATCAGTAGGAGGATCGCTGGCCAAAGCTGAGTGCGGCTAGGTGAACTCCCACACAGGTTAGAGCACATTCGTTCAGGACGTGTGTGTCACTCGTCCATTGTTGGAAACACTCTGGGTGTGTTAAGGGTGCGGAGAAGTCTGCGTCCAGCTGAGGTTGACATCATGCAACACTGAACTGGTTCAGACAAAGGTGTTAGAATACTAACAAAGAGAGCAATGTCATTGATTGCTGTATGGGAGCAGTAGTGGAACTGTTAATTGGCTACTTACTTATTAATGTATAGTAAAAGTAACTAGTTACATTACTAGTTTATAGCTTCCATTCTGTGAATCTGTGCCAAAAGCTTTCTTTGGTTACTATATTATTTTCACAATCACTACCCAGTCTCGCTCCTTCTGAAAAATGACCAGCTCATTTTAAAATGTAATCCTCTTTATTGGAACAATAATTCATCTTAGGAGGAGGAGGAGTCAACGATCAGCCAAAATGTTGCACAGCCAAAACATTGCAGCCTCTCAAACCAGATGATTGGACAGGTCGGTTCAAATAGCCTACCTAAGTTTGCTAGGACCAGAAATCTTGTTTTTGTAATTAGTAATTGTAATATTGTTGCTGTTTTGGAAATGGTAATTAGTTACACTACTAGTTACTGAAAAAAGTAATAATATTACAGTAACTAGTTACTGCCCAACACTGTTCATAAGTGGCCGTGTCCATCGCCTTACATCACCGACATTTTGATAAAGAGATTGAGAATATGTAGAACATCTTACATTTACCATTACTTACCATGCATGGCCTGAAACCAATGCAACAATACACTTTCATTGTCGGTGCCTCGGAATTAATGTAACATCCCTTAAATACCCTCTGGCATTCAAAGGCCACACAATGCTTAAAAAAAAACGTAACTTGCTGCAGAATGTAAAACATATCAAGTTCCTTAACTCAATACATAGAATATTGCAGCAAGTCAAACATAATATTGTGCCACATTATTATTTTTTAATTAAAAACATTTTTATAATGTTCTTTCATTAGGTTAATTTAGCTATAATATGTTGCTTTTCTTTTTCCTTGAAGGCAGGGTCAATCATTCTCTAGAACGCTTGCTAACTTCTAACCTCTAACTTAAATCAAAACAATATCGCTCTGCGGCGCCACCTTACACATTGAAATGCATTGTGTTGCATTAGTATTAGCTTACATTTAGCAATAGCAGACTACACATTTTAATTCTGTGTGTTCTTTTTCCTCTCCTCCACATAGCACCAGCAGACTCTACTTAACCAATTGAGGGAGGTTACAGGAACCACAGATGTCCAGTTGCTTCACCAGGCCCTGCAGGTACGGAAGCAATACAGCCAAGTCATATTACAGCACTACAGCAACAAACAGCAGTGTATACATTTCTGTGTGCACATTTTGAGGTGCTCAAAATATTAATATAAATAAATATAAAATATTGATATAGTGGCCAGAAAGAAGTTTGTATTTAAATATCGATATTGTCATTTTCATGTTCAAAATCGCAATATCACATTTTGAGAATATCGTGCTAATTTGTTTGAATGTCAGGCTATACTGGAAAGGGGCTGACATCTATTGTCCCAATCGCAGTCAACAAACTAAAGTAGAACTTAACTGGGAAACCTGTTAAGTTATTTGACTCTGTGGCATTTGACATCTTTAAATATGATCTTAAACTGCCTGATTTTGTGTGGTGAACCAAGGTAACGAGAATACATGCTACTATAGGATATAATTGGAGGTGTGTTGTTGAGAAACAATGGATGGTTATAATAAAAAGAGGAAATATGTTAGCTTCTAGTTCACTGTGATTGAGGGAATATTTCATATTCAGTATATGTGCAAGGACATTACTGTACAATGTTGAGGTTGAATGTTAATAAAGCCTCACTGTTGGTTTAAAGGCAGGGTTAGTCATTCTCAAGAACACTAATGCTAATTTTGAGCTCAAATCAAAACCGACTAACTCCGAAGCTCCACCCTCCACATATTGAAACGCATTGTGATACCAACGGCATTGTTATTGTGAGCGGTTTTTGCCACTTTGTTTTAGTTCCTATTTACGGAGGCGGGGCTGTGTAGAAGCATCAGATAATTGAGGCATTAAGATAGCGAAATGCGAGATCTACAGTGAATTTGACATAAAGTGTATTTGTTTATAATTGGCTTGCAATAGCTGACGACACCTTTTTTTATTTAAGTTAGTTCTCGATCCCGATGTGAGTCCATTTTCTAAGCTCTACTAAACCTTGACACGTGACACGTATTCAGAGGCGTTTTCAAACAAGCGATGTCCTCTTCCACTGCTGCCTTCTGCGGGCCCAGGTGAGTAATGGCGACCTGGGAGAGGCGGTGGCCTTCCTGACGGAGAAGAACGCAAAGGTCCCTCAGCAGGACGAGGCCACATACTACCAGACGTCCCAGGTGGCTAACGACCGATACATCAGCGTGGGCAGCCAGGCAGACACTAGTGAGTATTCTGCTCCACGGGTCTTTACTGTGGCTCATAATGAACAACAGCTACTCTGTAGTGTATCACTCTTGGTGTTTGTGTGTGTGTGTGTGTGTGTGTGTGTGGGTAAAATGCACCAAATATGCAGTATGCAGTGTTTCCCAATCCTGGTCCCGGTGGCCGCCTGACCGGCATGCTGTAGATGTCTCCCTGCTCAGACACACTCAAATGACTGGGTCGCTTTGAAGTCTAATAGTGACCCAGTCATTTAAAGGCTCGAGAACGCTTGCTAACTTCGATGTCAAATCAAAACAAACTCCCTCTGTGTTTTTAACACATTGTGCGGTCTTTGTTGGTGTTGAGCGGTGTTCGCCACTTTGGTTCTGTTCCTTTTTACGGAGCCAGGGCTGTGTGGAACTGGGTCATTTTTTGAGCATGCACAGAGAATGGTAAGCTAGCGAAATGGGAGGAGATATTGGTGTATTAGCTTGCAATAGGCTTTATGCGCAACCAATTTCTGCATTCTGTTAAACGGTACGCATCGCTTCCGGTTTGGTGCTCCACGAGCTAAAATCTGCATTATTTTATTTAAGACACCTCCAGGAACTATCAAGAACTAAGGTTATCAATTTCCATCAAAATGTGAACAAGTAATACGCAGTTAAACGGTAATAAAAAAAACAACTTTGCATGGTAAAATAAATATAAGCTTAAATCAACATATGATCATACATCTATTCTCTGCTGCATGTCTATTTAACAGACATGATAACCAGCTGAGAAGACAAGTTTGATTTTTGACTAAAAAGCAATAGACAAGCTGTGTTATGCTGGGGACTATAACCTGTATAAGATAACATGGCTACTATGCTACTGTATAGCGGCTAGACCAGAGTTTCCTACCGTATTGATCATCCAGCTAAAAATAGCCGACATGACACTGTTCGTTGTACAGTATTTAAACAATCCGGAACGGCAGTCTGCCTGATCAAGCTGTTACTGTACAGGAACGTGTTTGTGATTGCTTAGCTTGTAGGATAGCTGTTTTGCTTATTGAGATCCTTTTGAATGTGTCCAAGTAGCAACTGAACTTTCCAATAAGCGTCGCGTTTATAGCTATACGGGCGTGGCTTAGGTGTGCCGACCATGGTGCTGACGGCGAAAATGACCAGATGGTTCACCCAATCAACTGCCAAGTATTTTTTTTTTTTGAAAGAACAGCCATTCACAAACAGTTTCAATGTACGGCTCCCCAGATGGACTTGTGACAACAAATCCTCTGGCATGTCAGGTTACATACAGAAACTTGTCTATTCTAAATATAACTTTTAATTGTCGATTGATGATCGTTATCAGTAATGATTATTTTTCCAAATGAGCACTGATTACATTGTCTGATTACCCATTCAGATTGGTTTAAACTAATTTAGTTACCACTTTCTCTGATAAGCGGAAGCAATGAGTACCGTTTTCCAGGTTGGTCATGTGACATTCGACATAGAGCCTATTATCAGCTTACTGTATCTGACTGTATCTTTTAGGCAGTCAAGGCAGCAGTGGGAGAGCACAAACACTCTGTTTGCATATTGTTATTCTATATCTATTGCCAGAAGTGGTGCACACTAATGGGGCTTTCCCAGTGCAAGGTTCCATTGGTGGTCACATGACCATGGCTTGTTGCTCCCGGACAGCGTTGCTCTGGCCTAGATCCAGACGCAGGATATATAACGTGCTACATTTCACTCGTCGTTGACGATAACGTTAGCTGAACCGACGCTGCTGTTTTGGTGGTGTCGTAGATGTGATCGACCTGACCGGGGACGACAAGGACGACTTGCAGAGGGCCATCGCCCTCAGCCTGGAGGAGTCGAGCCGGGCTTTCAGGGAGACGGGCATCACAGACGAGGAGCAGGCCATCAGCAGGTGGGCTGCCGGGGAGGGGAGGGTGAACACAGCTCCTCCCCCTCCCCCTCCCAAATGTATTGTCCGTGGCTTATACTTAACAAGGGTTACCATGGGTTACAATTTTGAATGTACTACCAGAGATATTGGAATAATTACAAAGATGGAGCGTTGTAATGCATTTCGATGGAAGCAACAATGGAACACTTCTGGTCTGTTAAAGGGGCGTGTCACTAATGGCATTTTGCTGTGGAGGCTGACGTAGGCAGCGCCCAGACAGCTAAATCTACCACGCTTGGCCTGAAACAAAGTCCATTTACCACAAAAGAGTTTGCTGCAGAAATACCTTTTGTGGTTTTGGAATAAAGTTAATATACACATAATACCCATAAACGCAAGGAGAGAGAAATAATGGGAAATATTATGGTGAAATCCGTGGACCTCCCCATTGACTTGGCATGGAACACTAAGTTGTCTGCATATAGGGTGAAAATCCGCTTTTGCACTGCATTATGGAAGCTGCTAGGTAACCCTGCGCGAGGCTGAGCCTCGGCACCGGACTGGCATGCGTTGAAAAAAGCGACCTTCACTGGCTTTAACTGTATTTCTGTGTTCTGGGGAACGCTTGCAGAGTTCTGGAGGCCAGCATCGCGGAGAACAAGGCCAGCCTGAAGCGCACGCACACAGAGGTATGGAGCGACTCGCCCAACCCTCACGACAGGAAGAGGCTGGACAACTGCCCCGTAGGGCTGAAGAACGTCGGCAATACCTGCTGGTTCAGTGCTGTCATCCAGGTGGACGCATACTCTCGCACGCACACGCTCGTACTTAAACACACGCACACATTTACACACTTACACAAACACCCAACTCTTAGGCATACACACACACACTCTCTCACTTACACACTCTTGCTCACTCACTCACACGCGCACGCGCGCACACACATACGCACCCACATAAAGTATGAAGGGACTTGATGTAATGTAATTGGGCCCCTTTCTAAATTTAGAATCCCTGATTTCAACTGGAGCTAGTGCAAGGACTACTGGATTATGTTGTTGTTGTTCTGCCCCTGTGCAGCCAAGTGCCATGTGAACTAAACCCAAATATGCTAGCTCAAAACTGGATACACTGTCACATGTTGCTTGGCTCCTGTGTGTAATGTGACCCCCCCCCCCGACACCTCCTCCCAGTCTTAAGGCACGATACAGTGTCTGACAGCTGCACTGTAATTACAGAGGGCATGTGATTTTAAAAGGAGAAATAAACAACTTTCCCTGTTGAGTTACATAACATGCTTTTATAACAAGATAAATGTGATGATTTATTTCGACTTATAATAACCACATTGCCATAAGGGTGTAGTAGTGTGTGAAAATGTATTTCAAAACTTTTTAAGGCAAATGTCAAGACATGTTCTATGTGACATTTGATTTTTGCTGATGCTTGATGGAATATATGAATATCTTAATACTTAAGGATACTTAATGAATAGTTAATTCATCATTATTTGTTTGCTGTGTGTCTAACATGACCTCTTGCGCCACCTACAGTCTCTGTTCAACCTACTGGAGTTTCAGAGACTGGTGCTACAGTACTCTCCTCCAGCCAGGGTCCAGGAACTTCCTCGCAACCAGAAGGTGAGAATGCACCACTATTCCCTCCACTAAGAAGCGACTTAAAGGCTCGATCACTTGCTAACTTTGGGCTCAAATAAGAACTGTATCGTTCCGTGGTCATCCGCGCGCCCGCCTCACACATCAAAATGTATTTTGAGGCAAAACGTAGTACAATGGCTTTGTTGATACGAGCGGTGTTCACCACTTTGTTTATGTTCTTTTTGCGGAGCCAGGGCTGTTGAAGTAGGATACTTTTCATCAGCACGCACAGAGAACGATAAGCTAGCGAAATGCAAGGAGATGTTTGTTGAATTTGTTTAGTTGTGAAGTCTATTAGTTTACATTTAGCTTGCAATAGCTGACTATACTTTCTTTAAAGTCGGGGTTAGTCATTCTCGAGTGCACTTGCTAACTTCGAGCTTCTTGTCATTGTACTAAACATACAACGAAATTCAAGTGCACTCAAGGACCAGGCTCAATATAAAAATATATAAAAATGAATTCAAGTCAAATAGCTTCTTTCATACATCCTACAATTTCCATATTACATATAAAAACATACAATTATTACCATTCACCCATGCCAATGTGTTTAAACAAGGATAAGGTGCACGGATTGGATAAAAGTGCTAATAAATATTTCACATAAAATCTCATTATTGTGCATAAAGTTGTGATGTGTTCTTTGTTGATGTGAGCGGTGTTTATGTAGCTATTTACGGCGTCAGGGCTGTGTAGAAATATCTTATTACTTAGTACAACATGGAATACAACAGGAATATTAGTTTTAGACTGTACTGTTATAATTTTAGGACTGTTTTGTTTCATATTTATCTTTTACACTAAAAGTAGGATCGATGTTGTGCATGCTAATAGACTAGATGTTGCTCGTGCACGAGAAATGCACGGGCAACGGCAGTCACGAGCATAGGTCTATGTCACATGATTATTACGTCATTACAAACAATCGTCCAAACTGGCTTTATTGACATTGTTAGAAAAAATATATGTACATAAGCACCACGATAATATTATGAAGCACCATATAAGCCAAGCGTGGCACCTGGAAAAAAATGATTTGCAGAGCAGTAAAATGATAACAAAAGTATGAATGGGGTGTGTATTGCAGTTGGTTCTTTTGGCTGCAGTACCACCTTTCGCCACAAGTCACGGCTGCTTCAAGCCTAGAGTCAGACCCTGCCCCCCGGTCTATACAAACACGCAGAGTAACACAGTACTATGTTTATGCGCCGTGCAGTTCTTAAGACCCCACCACATGGTTGCTGCTTTTCACTAATCTGGCCTAAGCCTTAGGGTAGTCATTTACTGATCTTAAGACCTGCAGGATTTATCACTTGCCTGTTGCTCTAGCAACGCCGGCTAGATGCCTAGGGCTTAGTTCCTAATCAGACAGAAGAATCCTTTACTGCCTAGCAGAAACAAATGAAGTCATTAATATGTATACCGTGCGTGTGTGTTTAGCTGAACTAATTCTCTCGACAGGGTTTACATGGACACCTTTTCTTTCTTTTTTTTACTATTCCAAATTAAATCCTTTTTGGGTTACAGTTGTTTTCTCTTGACTTCGTACAGTAGCGTTGCAGAATACTGCCTTGTCTCCAATCAATTTGGCATTCACAAAACAATAGTGGCCTTTTATTTTAAGTGGGGTAATGCAAGAAAGCAGCCAGGAAGTAATCTGGTTAAAACAAGAACTCGATATAATTCAATCGGGTTATGGAACAGTTTATACTACACCTCTGCTTCCGAATTACATCTCAATTGTGTTAGGCCTTTCTCCTCTGATTGAAGTGTTTATCTTGTGCATTTTCATTCAGTTTGAGCGTTTAACCCAATTCCATCCAGGGTCCATGGGAAAACGCAGTTATAGAAAGCCTGCTGTAGTTCGTGTTATGCAATAGGCGAAGACAAAGTACGACTTGCCTTGTAAACACAGTACTTTCACATAACGAAGTAAATTGTAATGTGCGTGTCCGTCCAGGAGCACAGGAACCTGCCTTTCATGCAGGAGCTGAGACACCTGGTCTCCCTCATGGTGGGCTCCAAGAGGAAGTACGTGGACCCGTCCCGTGCTGTTGAGATCCTAAAGGATGCCTTCAAGTCTAGCGAGTCGCAGCAGGTAGACACTTAACACTACTGACACTACGTACTGTAGTGTGGCCAGTTAGTTAGTCAGTGGAAATCAGAGTCCCCAATCCTGGTCCTTAGGGCCGCTGCCCTGCGTTGCATGTTTTAGATGTCTCCCTGATTCAAGTGAATGGCTTGTTATAATGACCCATTCACTTGAATCAGGTGTGTTGGAGCAGGGAGACATCTAAAACATGGAGGGCAGCGGCCCTCCAGGACCAGGAGTGGGGACCACTGCTGTAAATGATTACCGCTACGGTTTGCAGCAGTTAATAGATCCTGTGCATGCTGTTGAACATTTTAAACATTTGAAACGGTGATCTCTCTTCTCACTTAAGAGACCAAAAGCGTTCCATTTCCACTCCATTGAAATACATTACAGTGCACCATCTTTTTATACATTCTAAACTCTTCGATGGCAAGGGCAGACGCAAACACAAATGAATGATTTTATGTTCTCTCAAAGTAACCCTTAACCTTGGATAAAGGTGTGATATGCTTGTATCTGTGACTAACGTGTTTGTATCACGCTATTGTATGATAAGTAGTTCAAACGTGTAGTGGCTACAGTCCTATTCTGTTACCTTGCCAGTTAAAATATCTCACCCACAAAATCTTCTTCGCTACACCTCCCACTCACACCTACACACGGTTTCCCAAAATACTTTGATAGCTCATCCTTTCTCTCCTCACTCGTTTTAAGCACAGAAAGTGGCCATCTTAAATCATCTGTACAGTTTCATAATGCATTGACTCTCTTTGTTTGAGTACTACATAAATGTTTGCTACGCTACTTGTAGGGAGAGACAGATAGAGAGAGGTAGAGAAATTGAATAGTGTGTCTGTGCTTTTAACTCTTGTCCTTAAGGGTTCATTCCCCAATTTAAATTAGCTCCATTGACTCGGGCATTTATATACTGACATATCTGAGCCTTCCTTGTCTCTCCTCCAAACTCTGCAAGAACCCTTATCGACCCTTATGAGCAACTCTGACTTAAAATGTAATAGACAGAACTTCACAAACAGCCCGCTTCCCATTGCCTTGCTCCTTCCAGACAGCGATACCTCTCAGCAACGTGGAGGTCAACCGAGGCCAGGCCCGTGGCTTCTAGGCCATCCGTCATGTCTCACCTGTGTGTTTCAGTCAGGTGGGCGAGGCACTGGCCTGTATTGGAAGGCAGAAGTGATGTGTATTCAAAGCGGAGCTGTCAGTGAACTCCTCCTCCGCTAGAATGACCTCCGTGTTCGGAAGCCTCTGACAACGCCAACGAGCGACCGAAGTTGACAAATTATTTCACTGGCTGAACGCTCGCTCCTAGGCACTGTTAAAGCCCTAAACTTGACTCTTTGCCCTGGCCATACGCAGAGCGGCCTTTTTTAATTGGTCTGTGTGTGTGTGTGTGTGTGTGTGTGTGTGTGTGCGCGCGCTCGCTCTGCCCAACAGCAGGATGTGAGTGAGTTCACCCACAAGCTACTGGACTGGCTGGAGGACGCCTTCCAGATGAAAGCAGAGGAAGACAGGTAGCTAACCACTGCATACATGGGGCCCGGGCTCATCAGCAGAGGGAACCGTCAGCGAGCGTTGTGCACACAGCGTGGCGCAGGGTGCTCGTTTCTCTTGTGTGTGTGTGTGTGTGACCCCTCTCTGTGTGTGTGTGTGTGTGTGTGTGTGTGTGTGTGTGTCTTCGGCCAGGGAGGGTGAGAAGCCAAAGAACCCCATGGTGGAGCTGTTCTACGGTCGCTTCCTGGCTGTGGGCATTCTGGAAGGTGAGACGGACCAGGCTCGCTGTTTAAAGGTGGACTCAGCGATGCTGGAGAAAGATTGTTTGAGGTTTATCAAAGAACCAAAAACATCGCTCTCTTACCATAGGGTGCCCCCTCAGAAGCAC
>JAODLL010000006.1:154305-171805 GCA_026546735.1 Forbesichthys agassizii | reverse complement strand
TTTTTAACGTCAATGTCTGTCCTACACACGTTACAGAAGGTGTACAACTACAGTACTCGAATAACGAATGCATTTATTAGCGTGTTATGTCAGGCATAGGGTACATACTATGATCTTGTGTTGTATGTTGCCAGGATAATGCAGTGCCCCAGATATCCACCAGACGCATCCGCTTCAATCAGTTCGCCTCCGTCGTTTACGAACACGAATCCTACATGACGCCAAGGGATTTTGTGTTTTCTCTGATGCTGGAGCATGTTGACCGTAAGCATCGATAACGCCAGAAACATTTTGGAGGATTCAGATGGAGACATGTAAAGACAGGGATCTGTCACAAACAATATTTATATACAATATAAAACTTAAAGTAATGTAAAACTTAAAGTATAGCATTACCTTTGAAAGTGTCACGCTATAGCCTACAAAGCACTAACTGCATTCAGTGAGCAGTGCCTTAAAATATCAAAGAAAGCATGAATTTCTTCTTAACAGTGAATTTAGTAGATGCTATCCTTTTCCAAAGACTTGCAGCACATAATACTGTATATCAGTGGTCGGAAAATTTGGTATGATGCTTGCAATTTACATATTTGTATATTGGCTAAAAACGTAAGAATAATAATCTGGGAATAATCAAGGAAGGACGAGCATATAAAGTATTTAGTGTCCCCTTGTGCTGTTGGCCGTTGTGTTGTAACCTTAAATAATATGTGTTTCTGTTCCTCATATAGGAAAGCTGCACATGAAAGTATTAACCAAGAAGGTGCGTCATTGTTGGTGTGCGTGAAGCGTTGACACACAAAATGCAAAATGTTTGAATACATGTTTTGTTTTCATGACCTGTTTTCGCAGGAGGTAGATAAAATGTTGACCGCTGCCTCTCGGGCACGAGCAAACAACAATCTGTTCAGAAACCTGGGAGATAACGGTGAGTCTGCAGCCTGTCAGGTTGATCCAAGAGACTGATGTGTCACACACCGTAATAGTATGCCACAGTACATTAGCAGTTATCTTCCAATACAGTACATGTATGCTGACGATCTGCTTGTGCCTCCTCACCAAGATCATAATGTTTTTTTTTGTGTGTGTTGCAGGCCTAATATCTTACACAGAGTATTTGTTCCTGCTCACTATCCTGACCAGTAAGACTTGAATAAAATAACATTGTGGTTAAAATATTCCTTTTGTCAGTATTCGGTTTAGCATTTTGTAGACGGTACCTTTTCAAAAGTTAAGGTGCATTTTTGACTTTGTATTGGAAGTATTATGGTTGAAAACTATGAGTACTAATAGTGCATTTTCAGTGGCTTGCGTCTCCTCTACTCCTCCTCTCCATTCTGCGTCGCTCCTCTGCACTAAATGCCATGTGTACTTTTGTGCACGGCAGTTTAAAACGTAAACGAGGAGGAGCTTGGGGGGAAATTATGAGAGGAAATGACACAATTGAGTGTATACGTAAATAAACGAGTAACATGATGTGAAGACCACGTAAATAATAGATAATGCATTGCAATTACAGAGCCACAGACTGGATTTCATATAGCTTTCAAAATGCTTGATATTGACGGCAATGAGCAGGTGGACAGAAAGGAGTTTCTGAAGGTACGTTTCCCTTGTAATTTACTACTTGTCATCCAACATTAAAGCAGCAATCCAAATGTTTTTATGTATATATTTGTATTGTAGACACGAAGGGGCTATTTTATTGCACATATATTGCTAATGTATGAAAGTAATGTTCACAGTTACAGGCAGCAGGGTTAGTTTTTTTTCGAGAACGCTTGCTAGCGCTTGTAAGATTCGAGCTCAAATCAAAACAATATCCTCCACAGCGTCGCTTCACACATTGTAACACATTGTGAAGTAATGCGAAGCGCTACGGCTTTGTAGTCGTGAGCGGTGTTCGCCACTTTGTTTATGTTCAAATTGACGTCGTCAGGGCTGTGTAGAAGGATCAGATTTTTTTTTTTTTCAGAACGCACAGAGAACGAAATGCAAGGAGATTTTTGGTGAATTTGATGAAAAGTATAATCTTACAATTACTGTATCTTGCAATAGCTGACTATACCTTTAAATGCCACCTTTTAATGCTGCCTCGGGTGCTGATGCCCCCGTGCCTTTAAGTACGGAACAATGGCTCCACGCAATCCCTGAGGTGAGGGAGCATTGTATTGCCACGTTCCAATGTGTGTTGTTGTTGTTGTTGTTGTTGTTTTTTGCCGTGCGTTTGCATCCCTGCAGCTTCAGTTGGTCCCGGAGTTGAACAACTATTTATAATATTACACTGCAGTGTTGACAAAGGACCAATGTGTTTATTTAGGTCAGTCTGTAACTGGCGGTGAACGGGACCTCCAGAGGGGTCAAAAGACATCAGAAGATTGCTGTTTTTTTACTTTGTTCATATTGTGTCAAATTTTATTACAGTATACTTATGTATTTAATGTTGCAATGCTACATGTGGTTGTTTTGTAGACCTACTGTATATTTGTGTTGTTTTGTTTAGCTGTTTAAATACAGTAAATGGTTCATTGTTTGTATGTGGGTCACAAGCAGTAAGCCACTTGTTCTTGTGGGACATGTTTGAGAAGCACTGTTGTAACATTTAGTCTATGGCCATTATTCAGCACCAGAGCCATGGATAGAGAGAGTTACGCCAACAGAAGTTGGATTTTTTCGAAGGTCACATAGTTCATGGAGAGGCTAAACCTATGGCAATATAGTTCCAGGAAGTGCTTGGTGGGCAATTTGACTATACATATCTTACATTTCTTTAGTAATAAGCAGTCAATAAATGCACCAATTTACATTTCACATACAATTTATAGGGTACATTTAGTATTTAGGCTAACTTCCAGGAACTATTTTGAGGCTCCGTTGCTGTGGAAAAACGGTTCATTGGAGTGAGCGGAAATGACGCGACTCTCTCTTTACATGGCTCTGATCAGCATGTTGGCATGGTAAACATGTTTTACAAGCCTTGGAGTACAACTGCACGGATTACTGTTGTTCTTTTTGGCATGATCATTCTCTGGGTCATATCATGTGCCAGTTTATAACCTTGCAAAATAAATGGTATTGGTATGGTATTGAATAATTATAGTTTCTTTTTACTCTTTACTGAAGCTGAAGAAAATCATTGGAAAAATCAAAGACATAACTCCAAAGGACACAGATGTGAGTGTATAATATAGTGACAATCATTCCTGTTATTCCTATCCCATTATTTTTAGGCCCACTCCTTGATTTGTCTGGAATTGCCCTTCCAGTTGTAACCAGAATAAGAAATAAGAAAAATAATAGTTTGCACCTGACTGCTGAATGTCTAGGCACTCTTCTCTACCCCTCCCCGTGCATACTGTGTCTTCGTCAGCAGGGTTTGAAATAGGGAGCCGCTGTAATAAAATCAAGGGGTGGGCCTTTTAATTGGACAATGTTTGGGACACGCCTGCTTGTGTGAGTCACGACTTGCGATGATCATTCGCACGTGATGCTATAGCGGTTGTCATGGTTACAGGTGGCAGCGGATGACGGGGAAGGCGAGAATACCACACTGCAAGCCTTCTTCTTTGGGAGGAAAGGAGAGAACAAGTTGCAGTATCAGGATTTTCTCAGGTCAGGAATAATACTTTCTGTTAACTGTTGCTGCCACCCCCTGAAAATAAGAACATCGTGTTAATACATAGATCAGAACCTAAACTGCCGTAATGTAAATCTTCAAATAAAAGCCGGGTCCCAAATAGACGCTTGTCCCTTTCTTATTAACCACAACCTACCTACAGTACCTAGTGTGACTAAAACACAGAGCTCTTGTCTTAACAAGGTGTACGTGCATGTACAGTAATGTGGCGTGTCTCTCTAGGTTCATGGAGGATCTACTATCTAAGATAATGTGTCTCTGCTCTAGGTTCATGGAAAATCTACTATCTAAGATAATGTGTCTCTGCTCTAGGTTCATGGAGGATCTACTATCTAAGATAATGTGTCTCTGCTCTAGGTTCATGGAAAATCTACTATCTAAGATAATGTGTCTCTGCTCTAGGTTCATGGAGGATCTACTATCTAAGATAATGTGTCTCTGCTCTAGGTTCATGGAGGATCTACAGGCTGAGGTGCAAGAGATGGAGTTCCTGCAGTTCTCCAGAGGCATGGACACCATGCGGAGCGAGGACTTTGCCGAGTGGCTGCTGCACTACACCAACGAAGAAGACAATGAGGCTTACTGGGAAAACATGAGGAAAAGGATCCCTGCTGGACAGGTATAGCGTTTTACTAAATTACATTTGAGTTAGAATGGTGTCCTACCAGTCAGACAACAAACTGATTACCGTTTAAAGGTACATTGCGTCATTCTCGAGAACGATTGCAAAAGTCCTCCCTTCACTGCTGTAAGGTGTTCCCTCAGAAGCTCCGCCCAACACAGTGGAAATGCATTGACACGGCTAGAATGATGTTGTGTGCGGCCTGCATCACTTTCTGTTTCTACTTACGGAGCCAGGGCTGTCAAGATGTACCAGGCTATTTATTTAGCACGCGCAAAAAATGGTAAACTATCGGACAGCGAGGACATATTTGGTGAATATTACTCTATGTTTATTTGCTTGCTAATTATGTAGATTTAATGCAATTTCAATATTTAACCACTAGATGCGGTCACACCATTTTCTGATGAAATAAGAACAGAGGTCATTGTGAGCTCTGCCAAAACTACTGAGGAGGGTAGACTCAATTCTGCAAACTATAAATATCTTCACACAACTGCTGCGGGAGTAATATACATCGTTCATCTTTTGTCCCACTATGTTTTGGTCTCATGTTTGTAGTTGTATGCTTAAAGAATATTTCTATTATTAGCTGTCAAGTTAACATCACGTAAGTGATGAAGCTCAAAGGGAACTTCAATGTGTTATCTTACAGAGCATCACATTTGATGAGTTCAAAGTCTTCTGCCTTTTCACTAACAACCTGGAGGACTTCGCCTTCGCCATGAAAATGATCAGCCAATCCAATCGTCCTGTTGGGATGAGTACGTTTTCTCATTTTATGTATACCTCCCCACCTCCCCCATTTTCTCAACAAAATATGCAGTGTGCATTCTTCCTCTGTATCTGCTGTCCCGCCACACAGGCCAGTTCCAGCGAGCCGTGAACATCGCTACAGGACAAGACCTGTCGCAGAATGTCCTGGAAACACTGTTCAAGATCTTTGATCTGGATGGAGATAACTGCCTGAGTCAGAAGGAGTTCATCGGCGTAATGGAGGACAGAGTACTGCGGGGCCTGAAGGTGCTTTTAAATGCCGTACTTTCTACATTATTTGGAAAAAAATGCTCCCCCCATTTAGTTATACTGAGCCAAAGCAGCATTTCTAATCAGATATGCAGGCAGGCCTATTGACCTAAGGTGTGTAGACCTACTCCATGCCGTGCTTCAACATGAATTACAGTTGGTGCTGATTGTGAAAACACTCACTGACGTGACATCACCACCACACCCTCACTGCAGGTGCAGCCGCAGTACGGCCTCTCCGGCTACTGGAAGTGCGTAAAGCGAGAGACCCTGAAGGCAGCCCAGGAAGCCCTGAGGGACACGAAAAGCCCCTTCTGAGTTGCTGCGGGGGTGCGCCACCGCTCAGTCTTGTGTGTGAAGTGTTTCAAAAATAAATAACTATGAATGATCCAAACGCAAATCACAGATGCCACCACATTTCAGGTACACGTTTACAGGTCTACTGAGGATCTATTTTGTGTGTGAATGCACTATGAATATGTTCACGTCAATATAAGCCCACAAGTTTGGGTATGGTTTGTGTATACCATTACATTTATACAAGATTATTCATGGGTGTGGTGATGTTTTTGTATACATACAATGCCTTTTTATTTTTAACTTTGCACTAGTTACTTGCTCCCACTTTGTTTACATAACTGGTATTGGGAAATGAAAAGTACTTTACCTACTAATTGTCTTGGGGTCACTGTAATTGTTTTTTGACAGATCGAAATAAAATACGTGTTTCATATGCTTGTGAAATCAAAAGATAGACATTCAATTCAGTAGCAAAATAAGCCATAACTTCAACTATTTTGTAATTTATTAGAGACGACCTCTTTAGATCAAGAGTATGACTTTACCATTTACGATTGTGATGCTAATTACCTTACCATAAACATATAGAACTCAGAAAGTAAATAGTCCAAAACAAGCGTACTACTATAATAGATGAAGAAATTAGTGACTGATGCAAATATGTGAATACAGCATACAGTTAACAATACAATTATATAGAGCTGGAAGCCATCTTTGGTCTTCTTATCACATACTATAAACAAATACATATAAATTTGTATTGTATCAAAAATAGAAATTACATAGCCATTGTAAAGTAAATTCACATTTTTGACATACAATATATGTAATAAAGGGATCATATCTAGTAGACATTACATGTGATTACATTTTTCAAACCTTGGCTTTGAGGACCTAATGTTTTTTGTTATATTTTGAACATTCATTTATTTTTCAGTTAGAATAATCGCATGTTTCGATTAGACCGCAGATTGGTATCAGTCTGTCATTTGTGGAACACAGTATGCAAATGGAATTATAGAAAAACACAAATGGATTGTCATTAAGAAAATGAAAAAAGAAACACCTGTGCTTTCCATCCTGGACTTTTCACAACAAGCCCTTTAGAAAAGACTCAGAGGTTATGGGAGGGTCTAACTCTAGGGCTGGCCTGAACGGTACTAGAGCAACGCGTCATAGCGAGGCAAGCCCTATGGAGGAGGACATGGCCCTCCGCTAGCATGACAGCATTGGTCGTGGCTGGCTGGTCCGGTGGGTCCATAGACGTCCCCGTCAGGGATCACGCGTGCTCAGGGGTCTCTCGTTGCTCGGAGGCACGGGGAGGGAAGGGGAGGGAAGGGGAGGGGGGGCGGCAGATGCCGCCAGGTGGACCTCCGAGTGACAAATTCAGGAAGTGCTTTCAAAGTGTTGTTTGATCCGCTGCGGAAAAGGACCCAAAAAAATCATAATAAAATCACAAAACATCTCTTGGCAACATTAAAAAGCAGACCACATACTATAAAAAAGGTGGAGTCAGCGATGCTGAAGAAAGATTAAACACCTCTCCCTTCAACCACGGCCCAGAAGCTCACTGGCAATGCATGGGACAGTGTTGTGTGGTCTGCACCAATTTGACCTGCATTAGCTTACAATCGCTGACTACACCTTTAAGCCCATACCCCCTTTCCCGTCCCCTCACCATTCTCCACAGTGGAGGTCAGAGGTCATGGGTCGTTCTCCTTCTTCACCGTCACATCCCCGTCTCCGGTCAGGATGGTGGAGATCTCGCCCTGCATGAAGGCCCAGGGCACGGCGGAGCCGGCCAGCGGGCAGCGCTCCCCGCTGGGGCAGTACACCTCCCCGCCACTGGGGCCCTGGCTGCGGATGGAGCCGCGCGTGCACGGGAAGCAGAACTTGTGGTGCGGGACGGAGGGGCACTGGACAAAGTGCGTGTCCTCCAGGCGCTCCCGGCACAGCGTGCAGCACAGCAGGCTTGCGCCCTGGCCGCCGACGCTCTCCCCGGGGTTAGCGCTAGCACTGCTGGGGCCACCGCCGCCCTGCCCCATGGCCGCCTGCTGGGACACGGAGGCAGAGGAGGGGCTGCCGCTGGAGGCGCGGCCAGCCGCGGAGGAGGACGAGGAGGAGTGGTGGCCCCCCGTGGACACCCCGGGGCTCTCGCGCGCCATCTGGCCACTGGAGCTCAGGCTGTCGGCCACGCCCATAAGTGCCGAAATGGGCGAGGGCTGGCTGTGCAGGCGGAGGGTGGCGTCCTGGGCAGCAGCCATGCCGGGGTGGGGCTCCATGCCTGGGTAGAAGCCGCGGGTCCAGGGCTCGCGGCCGGCTGGGTGGTCGGCACGCCCCTTCCCGCAGTCACCCCCATTCTCCGAGCCCGGCGATGCCTTACGCCGCCGCGGCGCGCTCGTCGGGACGGGCGGGGCGCGGCCAGAGCCAGCCCCGGCCTGCCCGGCGTCCAGAGGGAGGTACGGCTGCGGCAGCACCTCCGGGACGGGGGACTCCTTGAAGAGGCGCACGCCGTCGTTCAGCAGCTCCAGGAGGCCGCGCCAGTCCCCGGTGCCCTGACGCTTCTCGTACTCCATGTAGCGCAGCCCCGAGTTCACCGCCTTCCCTGCGTCCTTGGCCGAGTCGCGGAACATCTGCCTCGCCAGGTCCGGGATCCCCGAGAAGACCATGCCGGAGCCGCTGGGGTACTCCACGTACACCTTCAGCTCGTACTCCTGGGCAGTGTTGGCGTCGAACGCCAGCACGCGCCCCACCAGGTTGTGGTCCTTCCTGAAGCGCACGTTGAACGGCACGCAGGCGCTCAGGGTCACCAGCACGTCACGGACTGCTTTGGGGCGGCCCAGCCACCCCTCCGCCCGGCTGCGGGCACTTTCGGCCAGCTCGGCCATCACCTCATTCCTCCACGGTCCCGGGTCCACCAGCGTCGACGTGCTGGCCGCCACCCCCAGCGACACGGCCTGCCTTCTGCCAACTTCGCTCAACACGTGCCCGGCCGAAACGGACATGGGCGGGGCTCCCGCCCGGGAGGCAGACAGCGGGGCTAAAAGGCCGTGGGGGGCACCTACTAAGCCATGGGCTAGCAAGGCGTGCGGTATGGTCCCGTGTAGAGCAGGCACCGCCCCTGCCATAGCCCTTCGGGTGTTCGGACTCTGTCTGCTTCCCTCCGACATGGCCACATCCTCAGCCCTGTGCAAACCATTGGGAAGCCGGGAGGAAACCACATACTCCCCCCTCCCGCGGTCTATACGCTCTGCGTGCTGCCGACCTCCTTCCATGGGCCCACCCGAGGTAGGTTTGCTTTGCGGTGGGCCGGGAGACCTACCGTCTAAAACCCCGTGGGTGCTTTTTAATTGCCTGGCAGTTTCAATGAGAATCTCGATTCTGTCCGCGCCGTCGTAATTCACGCAACCTCTGCACACGGCCTCGCTGAACTCCCAAAGCATTGCCCAGGGCATCTTGGGCAGATCGCAAAGGTAGCACCATTGCCGTCTAGAGGATGCCTGCGAGGCGGACGACATGTTGTTTACAGGCCCTCGCACAAACTTTCTTCAGAGGCCTACGCGCTGCGCTCTTCGTTTCTCAATGTTACGTCAATATTCCGACACAGGTATTTACATGCCTCGAAAGTTATGATAATGATCACACTAGGAATGAGATCAAAAGGCGTCTGTAGATAAGAGCGTCTAAAAGTTAGCGACGTCTTCTTTCTTGGTTTGTTCGTGTCGCTCGATTCTAGAAGGAAGTAAAATGTTATAAGACACCGGATACACCTACGCGTCAGTGCAGGCGCATTCTGGGAAATGTAGTTCTGTCCGTTTCTCGCGGCGTGCGAAGATGTAAGGTCATGAGACGAGGTTTGTTTGAAACGTTTCTGCAATAATAAGTTTAATACAAATTAGCAAATGTAGCCTAAAATCAAACACATTTAAAAATGAATTAATAAGGGTACAACTCAATACTAAATATATGCTTTATGTGTGTACGGTAGTCTAAACCGTCACAATATTCAGTAGCTTCTCATTATTTGGTTTGGCTATAAACATTTATTTTAAACAATGGGCATGTATAAACGTGAACATTGGCATAGTATTGTATAGGCTCTTATAATGATTCCAGGTGGATAAAAATGTCAGTAAAATCTAAATGTTCTGGTCGCATAAAGACTAGTGGTGCCTGACTTTGATAAAACTATGTAGTCGACAGCAGTTGCGTATGTCGTTTTCTAGATGGCATTTCCTCATAATATAATGCATCACAAGTAATACTGTAGGCATTCAGTATAGTATACACACTGAATGCCTAAAATATTGCTTCTGGTATCCTGTAAGTAAATACAAATGTATTTATCTACACAAGTGGATTAATACCTCTGTGGCACTCCTCTTGGCTGCGTTCAGTGGACTGAACGTTTTGAACGTTCAATATGTACAGATTAAACGCAACAATCTAAAGCAGTAAAACACAAACGATGGTTGGTTGTTGTGATCTGTGATGTCAGCTTATGGTTTGAAAAATAATGCAACATATACATAATATTAAATTACATTTAGCTTTTTATTTATTGTGGTTTCAAAGGGTACCTCACACAGCACAGATAGCTGAAGCAGTACTGGTTTTACATAAACACCTTTTAGACAACATATCTTTAGCAGTAACTGAATATTCATGCAGACTGGTCTCTGATGTAGGGTTGAAGCGCTAACCTATATACAGCACTGGTGTATTTAATAACGTCTACATGTCGCGCTATGTTTTTACATTAGGCTACTGCAGAGCCAAAACTTGATAGCAGAAAACAGCAAGATATTAATGGCAGAACTCACTGAAGTAAACTGCTGCGTATTACTGACACAAGAGCAGTGACATTCACAAAATCTAACATAGTTATTAAATACTGTAGGCTACAGTGCCAACACAGTAAACAGTTCAAGCATGGCATATAAATAATGAAACCTACATCTCCAAACTTGACAGACAGGGAGAAAATGTTTTGTCAAAGCTGGCTAAATGAAATCAAAAATACCAACTTCACTACAAATAATAGTCAAGGCATGTCAGTTGTGTTTTCATCAATGTGTTATTCAGTGCAAACTTAAGGTGTGATTCAGAGCTCAGATAATATACAAAATTCCAGTCGATAAAGAATGAACGTGTCACCAGTTATGAATGCTCCATATCATTCCATCGTCCAACTGTCATTTAAGACAGACTTTTGTAATATTCTCAACTTGAGGTCTTTTTCTTAACTAGAATGGCTTGGTTATCTTACAGAGAGTAGGAAGAGACATTAGAGATGATTGGTTACAATCCAGAAGTATGTTACATTCGATTGTTTTCCATCTACACATTTTTGTTTTGGCCAGTTTTGACATACTTTTGGTTAAATCTCATGGTGGATATACATTCCGTCTCTTTGGGGTTCTTTTTTAGAAAACACGGCTAAGAAAACCTGAATATGATAGAGGGCCTTTAAATCAAGAATTAGTTGCTGCATTGAACAAAAATATGAATTTGGCCTTAATGTGAGTCTCATTAATTACATGTACCTCTGAATTAGAGGCATGGTGAAAAAATCAAATAGGCACACATGGTGCAAATGAACACATTTGAAGATGTGAGCACTGAAATTAATTATTGCTTTGGCTGTGAAACAGTGGACGGAATTGTCACATTCAGTTAATAAAAAAAGATGTATTACTAATTAAACAATCATGAATAGGCTTCGCAGAATATTCACAAAATAATTTAGTTAATGCTCCTTAAACCTGTAAAACAATATCCACAAAGAGAACTGTATATCGAGTTGTGTGAATGATTTAAAATAACTTTTGTTATAGTTTACTTTCCAATTAGACTAAAGTCTAATTAACCAATAATGTTATCGAATCAGCAAAATAATGTTGTTTTTGCACACACACACACACTCGTACGTGTATTGATGTACTGTTAAATGTCCCTAAACATTTGTGAAAATCCTTTTACAGGTTTACAAAAACTACACTTTATAAAGTCAACACATTCCAGCCTGTATGTTTGCAAGGTGTCATGTCTCACAAAGTACAATCAGTATAAATGAGCGGATACAGGAAAAAGACACCATAAATACATTTGTTTATATTGTGCAGTTATTTACGTATTTTTTGTACCAATGGGCCAGTTACGTTTAAATCTATTTAATATAGCTTTTAAATGCTCCCTTGCACCATACGCCTACCACAAAGCAAAACCACAAGACACCATCATAGATACAAGCTGCTTTCACTGAGTTGAGAAAATGGAATACATAACTGACAACTAAAGGCTGTCATACAATCATATTCTAAACTGGTAAAGCATCTGTTACTATAGGAACGAGTGAGAGATGGGAGTATTCCGCCGGACGCACCTCTACAATCGTCATGTATGATGCTGGTATCACACTGACTGTGAAGGGATGGAGGCCTTGTGCGTGTACGCGCTGGCTGGGTGAGCTGTTGGCAGTGACATGACATGGTAGGAGAGGCCTAAATGACTTTGTCTTCCGTTTGGTTAGCACGAGTGCCTTATTTGTCCACCTATACACTGTTAACGTGTTTTGTAACACTATTTAAAGCAGCCATATGCAACATCTGCAAGTTAAGATAGCTCACAGTAATCTGTGAGTCCACGTTAAGCAAAACCATCTTGCGTAGGGCAGCTTTAATTTGGTACCATTAGCTTAGCTTTGTTCCTTACACAGTATCTAAAGTGTAACTGCACCCCAGCTCTGAGCGTGACTCCACACATCGCACATCTTTGAAGAATGCTAAAACGTAGTGAAGGAGCTAAGAGAAGGGAGGGGAGGGGCTGAGAGGGGGACTCCCATTACCATCGACTGATTCGGATGACGCATGAGCGGTACTGTCGGAAACCAGTTCAGACCTACTATTTAGTTTACAGCTAAAGAAAAAAAAATGAAATTTAGGGCGCAGTTACTCTTTAAGCAAACCTAAGCTGTGAGACACGGCAACAAGGTAACTATGGCGGTTGAACGCTTACCTTCAACCCCCCCCTTTTGTTTTCTTTTTAATAAATAAATTAAACTGCATGATAAAACCATTCTTTACTGGGCGTGAAGGTTGAAGACATACAAGGCCGTATGGTGGTGGGGGTTGTTTACAGGTTGACCAGGTGTAGGTCAGAGGCGGTAAAGTGGGGGCACAAGGCCATGTCGGGGTTCCTCAGCTGGCGCAGTACCCTCCTGTGGAACTTGGAGCGCACCCTGTTGAACTCCATGATGTCACCAGGGTCCTCCTCCACCCAGAAGCGGTGGAACTCCTGCATCAAGTAGCCTGGCGAGGAAGAGCATTGGAGAGTGAGCCCTGGGTTCAGAGTGGGCGAACATAACTAACATTTGCTAACGTTTGCGGACATATTCAAAAAAGATTGCGTTCAGAATTGGCGAACATAGAAAACGTTTGTAAACATATTCAAGGTGTGTTCACAACTGATAAGCATAGCGATTGTTTGTGAATGTTAGCGAACTCAGCGAATGTTTGTGAACATATTCAAGCAGGTGTGTTCAGAATTTGCGAACATAGCAGACGTTTGCAAACATTAGTGAACATTCACAAACATTGAATGAGTTTTCTGTTTGCTTTGAGTTTGCCGTGAATGTTTGTGAACACAAGCAAACTGTCTGAGGAGGTAGTTCTCGGCAAACACAAATGGATGCTGGACGAAGGGTGACAGTTTTGGTTTTATGGTTTAGCAAAATGATCAAATGTCATGTTCGCGTCGTCACAAACACTGAAGGCACCTCTGCTGACCACAGCACTGGCTAGCTGTGTCAAGACGTGCCAATTTGACAGGCAATTATTAATATCACTGGCAATGCTGCATCTTTGCCACTAGATGGCAGTATAAACTAAAAGAAACACTCAGGGATAAAAACCTTGTTTTACATTTTATATGAGATCTTATTATTGTTTATTTGCAGCCAGTATAACCAGTATATTTGTGAGGCATTTGGTTAAACTATAGCTTGTTTTGTCTTTCGGGGAGGAAAGAGGATACTATTTAATACAATCAAGGTTTTGCTTTTCCAGCTCTGTAAGTAATTAATTTCATTGTACCACTACTGCAAAATCTGTATAGTTGCAAATTCAAATTTGTAGGTTTTGTTGCCCTACTGCAAATATACAGTATTAAATGTAAGCACAGGTGTATCCACACATCTACGACGGTGCCGATTTTGCCGTCTGCAGGACCATCAGCCGGGAGCCACAATATACCATATGTGCATCGTCCAAATCCTTCCCCCATTCTACATGTACCCTGCTGAGGCATCAACTCACAGAACGTCTGCTGGAAGTGCAGGAGGCTTGCCATCTCTGGGGCCACATTATACAGGTGGGTCTTCAGGGCCCCACTCACTAACAGGGAGTAGGCCAGGTCTGTGATGTTGATGCCCACTATGGCAAAGGAATACCTAGATGGGAAAACAATAGAAAACAGATGTTGTTTTTCTTTTCTAAGGTAAAAAGTACATGTTTATTTCTTTAACTTTAAAAAAAAAAAAAGTTTTTCTATGTTTTTATTCATTTTGTTGATAAATGTGCTATGAACATTTATCTTCTGAAAAATGTTTATACTGCCATCTAGAGGCGTAAATGCAGCAATGCCAATATTAACCAGAGGGGAAGGGAAGCATGGTTATGACCGCTAGAAGGACCCTAGCAGGTCTCAGTATACAGTAGATAAAAATATCTCCTTCAGTACCCACTAAGCAAGTTGCCTCTCCATTTCACATGATTTAAAATGTTGGGTGTCAGACGATTATAAAATGTAATTGCGATTAATCACACGCTTTACGTAATTAATTGCGATTAAGAAATCGCATATTTTACCTGTTGGTATATTTAAGTGTTACATATACCAGGTTTATGCAAATGTTTATATTTATATTAAAAAACTAAATAAATCATATGTTTAATCATCTCACAGCCCTATTTAAAACACATTTAAAATATTAAATGTGTATTTTTAAGCAGGCTATACCAAGTCCAAAGCATTTCTAAAGGTAAAAGTATGTGCGTGTCTCTGCTCATGAATATAGAGCAAAAGCACAAAGAGCGTGACGGTAGGTGTAACATTTTATTCACACACACACACACACTGACATACAAGCAGAGCTTGGATGCCAGCATCACACACAGTCCCTCTGCTGCTGAAGCCACCCAGGCCTGTATTGGGGTCAGCATGGCACAGAGCTCTAGCAGAGCTCTAGCAAAGCTAGCCCAGATTTTGTGAACCACAGTGAACCGCGTCTGCACTCATTTGTGTGCACATTCACTCACCCAATAGCTTTGTCTAGACTCTTCTGTTCCCACTCCGATTGGCTCATCTCACTGTGAAGGACACACAAGCCTCAGTCACACGCTGCCTACGAATAAAGCCGACACTGACGGCACCTCAATGCAGTTGCACCCCAAATAAAACCCACATCTTCATTTGAAGCTTTCAAATGCATTCACTGAGTGGCCTGCGTGCGACAATCAGCGGTGTCCGGAAACAACGGCAGCGAATGCATGAGGTGTGAAACAGCGACGCATATTGAATTCGTCACATAGCTGTGGGAAAAGGTACAGTGAAAGTGGGTGTGCTCCTACAGTGCATTCCAGAAAAAGGAGGGTGGATGGATGGAGAGAATGGGGGTGGAGAGGAAGGGGGGGGGGGGGTGCTCATTTTGAACGTCAAGATGAATGCGTGCTTTTAAAAAATAAAAACGAAACAGCAGAAGTTAAAGCCTACGGCGCATGCTTACTAAGGAAAAGTATGCAAATGTGACCGGGCTGTTAATGGTTTCAGGGTGCATGTGGTGGCGTTCATACGTTCGCCCGCGCCACACGGCTCGTGGTGAGAAGGGACGGATCAATGGCACAGGGCGGACATACTTGCGCTTGGGTTGCAGAGAGTCGTGAAGCACCTGGAGAGCGTTGGCCTTGTCGTGCTCTGCAAAGTACCTGCGGAGAAATCACGATGATGATGATGATGATGATGATGATGACGATGGCGATAGTCTTTATTTGTACAGCATCTTTCTGAGGCAAGGGTAAATAGATGAGGGGAAAACAATACATAAATATAAAAGAGATAAAATGACTGATTAAGACAAGACACCCGTTTTGGAACTAGTTCTATATTATTGATACACAAGCTTTAAATTGAAGGAATGAACATGAATGAACCACGTTGCAGTAACATATGTCCATACGCTTTGCTAATATGATAACAGTTGTGTTTGTTCTAGCATTTGATTTAGCATGTGGCTCTGCGCACACACACACACATGCACACACTTACAACAGGTTGTGCAGCCCCAACAGGCCCATGCCTCGGAAGTCAGTCTTGGGATCGTTGCCTTGGAAACCAATCTCACACCACTGCTTCGATATGCGGCCGGTGAGAGGGGTGTCGGGACGCAACTCCTTCCATAGCTGTGACACACATGCACGCACGCACACACACACACACACACGTGCCAGAGCTCAGCGGAGGGAACCTAATGTGCTCCTTTCACATTAGCATAAAACCAAGAAGGCACAAGCACAGGGTGCCGTGACGACGGCGAGCGCACACCTTCATTAGCATGTCTTCGTGGTGGGGGTTCTCACAGTCGTAGGGCTCCTTACGGAGCTTCTCCACCTCAGCCGCCAGGCTACGGTAGCCCACGATCTGGAACAGGCTGGCCTGAAGAGAGATGCTGAGCCTGGGGAGAGAGAGAGAGAGAGGGGTGGGTCTGGCACCCAACGGTCTATCCATCCATCCACCCACCTACCCATCTACCCGCCTAATCATACATCCATCCACCCACCCAACCACCCACCTACCCATCCATCCATCCATCCATCCAAATAGTACTTCTAGTGCAGCAGATACATGAATATTAGTACTTCTACTGGAGCAGATACCTGGATACATGTACTGACATGGTTAGTACTACTATTGGATCAGGTACACACAGTATAACAGTATAGTACCTTTAGTGGAACAGGTACATTGTACTTAGGCTACATCGTCTGGAGCAGATACATGGTTATTAGTGGCACACCAAAGCTCACGTGTTCCTGTCCAGTTCCTGTCCAGTTCCTGTCCAGTTCCAGTGGTACAAGGTGCTAACCTTCCCTCTACGTGACAAATGTAAGGTCACAAAGGGGTGAGAGTCTCACTGCGGGTTGGTGTCGGGGTTGATTGTCTTCACGCTCATGATGTCATCGATGGTCTTCTCCACTTTGTCGGGGTGGACACTGAGGGCCGACTGCAACAGCTGAAGATAAAAATAAAAACACAAATATCCAGATCATAGCAACGTTGGTTAACCAGAATAGACCGGTACATCCAGTAGGATTTTCTCCACCTCGAAATGGGTCCATAGACAGTGGAAAACAGCATCAGTACAAATAGGCCATATTTTAGTGAGAAAATGTATACATGGTAGGTAGATACGAGTGCATGGTCGATAGAGAGGAGGATTAAAAAGGAATAATATAGATGACAGAAATACAAGGAACACGTAAATTCGTAATGTAAGTTAAAGTGTCTCTGCACCATAAAATGTGTTTTTTGAGCTCTTAACAAAGTAATATGAGTGAACTGTGATGAGACATAGTTCACGCTGGTGTTAATATTTTTTATAAAAAATATGCATTTTATGGGCCAAATTTTGTGAAAACGGATCTACGCGTCATATCTGTTAAAAATCACCCCAGGAACTCCCTGGTTTTCATCAGTACACTCATACTTCATCAAATTCAAACGTTGATGTTAACGAAGGTCCCCCTCTCAGCCTCTCCCCTCACACAGCTAAGTTGTTTAGTGGGTGGAGTCAGGCTCAGAGCTGGGGTGCAGGTACACTTTAAAGGTGGAGTCAGGCTCAGAGCTGGGGTGCAGGTACA
>JAODLL010000006.1:136154-154205 GCA_026546735.1 Forbesichthys agassizii | reverse complement strand
TACATATACATACACATATATATACACATACATATATATATATATATATACATACATATACATACATATATACATACATATACATACACATACATATATATACATACATACATACATACATACATATATATACATACATACATATACATACATATACATACATACATACATACATACATACATACATACATACATATATATATATAGGGCAGGCATGATGTCGGGCAGGCTATAATATGTATTATCTTTTAATACATATTATTAGTAATATTACTTAGGCTATGCACACTTCCACCATTTGGAAGAATACACTAATAGGCTTTCATTGGAGAGGTCAAATTAAGTTCTTGGTGTAGGCTAGAGAGCCATATAAATATTTAGAAGATTTGTCAAAACTTTTTTTCCTTGCAGAAGTGTGTGTGCAATAGCCTAGTTCTACGGCAATACGAAAAGACAAGGGTAGACCACACATGCGACGGCTACAACTCCCCTTTAGCCCATATATTCTCAATAAAAACCGATAAACATACAGTATTCATTACTCATTAGGTGTTCATTTGCCTTGATGTGAGTTGCGATTTCTAGAAAAAGCTACAAGAGGACGCTAGCCAGTTTGCACATTACTGCAACTACTACTACTACTACTACTACTAACTACAGTATACTACATATTACATAATACCTACTGTACGTGTAACGGCTACTATTTGACCGAAACCCCTAAAGTGAAAAACGTGTTTTATTTTATTTGATCGGTATACGCAAACAATTCCAGCCAGTTTTAAATACATGTTTACAGTACCGTGAGGGGCAGGGTTCTTCAGCAAATTACGCCCGAGCGGCTTCGCTTGGTAGACTGCCTTCCAGTCCACGTTGTCCGGCATGGACATGCCTTGGAGTTTCCACTCATTTTCGCATTTCTTTTTCCATTCATTGGTAGACATGGCGCGAATAATTGTACTATAGCTGGTTTAGAGTTCCACAACGAATAAACCAGGAAGTCTACAAGTACCGGTTTTATAGCATTGCAGCCGTATGGAATATGCCCCACCCCAGTGTTGCAATGTGTCGAGCGTCTTAAAGTTACAGTTTTGAGATAGGACCCATCACAAATTCGAGGGAAATCCGTTATACAGTTCTATTGGCAGTGGAACTATTTTCCAATTGGTCTATTCTATTGGATGTTCCGATAGGTTATCGGAACAACTATCGGAACTATTGTGGCAGAGATGGGGGTGTGGCTGGTAGACCAACTAATGCTATGTGCCACAGTAAAAAAAAATGTCAACATGTAGCTGGAAAAATGTAAGAAAAAATGACAAATTATAGATTGCCTATATATTCCCATGATGATAATGGACAATTGTACTTATGACTGCAGGTCACATTGCAGCTGCCAATTGCACTACAGCTTGTATAGTGAGTGAATGAAAATATAAATAAATACAGAAATAAATGAATAAATAACGCTACTATGCCATATAAAGGAAAATAGAGAGCTAGTCTACTGTAGGCTATCAAGGAAAAGGTCACGCTTATTCATAGACAAAGTAGTAGATTTTTAAAATATATTTGCGTGCTCAGAAGAAATTAATGTAAAAATACTGTATTACAGCATTACTTTATATTGTATAATGTAATATATTGACAGTAATCAATAATGTAATAGGCATTTTGTTTCTTAGGATTTGTTGATTTATTAATCAAATTATTGGCATATTGTAATATGACAGAACCTAATCGCCACTTCTCCGTCTGCACACTGTTAACATTATATAAAAAAACACAACGTCTGCGCTTCTGCAATATATTATTCTTTATTACAGTAATTATTTGACACGTCTAAAATACATGCACACTAAGTTGAGAACAAAGTTATCCATAAATCTCACCTCTGCCCATCCCTATAGTCTTTTTGTAAACAACGCATTTTTTTATCAGAAGGGACTTAACAGTAAGTACCTCCGTCAATAGCTGGGTGAATGCATTACTCACTGGTGATTAGCTTAAGGCAACACTGAAAAACAAATAAGTCTAAATCAACAGCTGTTTATTCAGGCCAGGCAAACGTATTGAGTCAGTTAGGCACAGTCATCTATTAATAATTCAGCTTGATTGAGACAACAGAGTAGGGTCAGAAGTAGGTCAACTCAACTGCAATACACATAGAGTTACAGAAAATATAGCATAATACATTGTGAAGCCAACTTTGCAGGTTGTCCAACCCCGACAGTTTGCTGTGAGGAAAGCTCTCCAGGAGTCATTATAAAATGTGCTAATGTAATAAACCAGATACAGCAGTTAAATCCTAATCACATAGGCCTGCATTAAATCCCATATAATATTAATATAATAGTTTTACCTATGGGTGGTAAGGACAAAATACATAAAGGACTAGCCACATACTGTAAAGTAGCCCTGAAGTTCATATTGCCTGCAGTACGCACATATGCCCCTAGATGGCAGGATCATTACAGAAGCTGACTAATCCAGGGAAATAAAAGAAGCACTAAATGCTAAATGCTGAGTGATAAATATATTTAAATGTATTTCATAAGTTAATTGATGGGCATTCCATGCATAGTCAGATGCCATGCCTATATTTAGTTTGAATATATCTAAATGCAAGTGCTTGGTGTTTAAAATTTAACATAAGGCCATGGTCTTTGGTATAATTCAACAAGAAGTATTGGAATATTGTTGATCTTTGATTTTATTCTTGGATTCTATGACACAACATAAAAACAGCTATACAAATCCAAATCCAAGGGATAACATGTTAAAGTGGAAAACACTTGTTTACACATTTATTGTTTATTTGTTCACCAACTGTTTATTGTAGGGCATGATATTTGATACTCTGTAGAACATTTATTACATTAATTAAGAGTTTATTGTACATTAATGTTCATTATCTTGTGTCACACAAGAGCATGTGCGTTCAATAGAACTAATTTAAGAGAATCATCAACATACAAGTATTGGGGTATTACTGGCAAAACAGCCCAAAACAGCGCAATAAAAAAGGTCAGGATTGTAACCAATCATCTCTCATGTCATCTTGGGCTATAGCACACACAGATACATTGCAAAACATTTACGGCCAGCATTCACAATACAATTTTCACAGCATTTTCAATGGCTGGTCTATTGTCTAACAGGCCTGGGCAAAGTCAGGCCCGGGGGCAGGATGCGGCCCGTTAAGACATTCTACCCGGCCCGCCCGGCACATCAAACATTTAAAAAATAATAAAAAGTAAAATTACTTGACAAGCTCTGCAGAACGTTACTTTATTTACTGCTGAGTAAAAAAAAATTACATAGTTAAAGTGAACTGTAATATTTGATTATGAAAATAGTGCATTGAAATAGCCTCTATATGCATACATATGAAGGTTAATGAAGTTAAGTGTGGCCCGCGAAGTTCTCTGGCATTTTCAATGTGACCCTCAAGTAAAAATAATTGCCCACCCCTGCGTGCTAACATTTTGTTAACAGCAGGTTCTAACAATGCAGAGTAATGCTCATGTTAACATACTGTAAAAGATACTTGGATCAGGCTGGGCAGCATAGTATATTTAACAGGCTGCCATATATTATAACAGTTTAATAAACACGCCCTGTTTATGCAAACATGTGTGCAGCTCAGTGTTTAGAGGAATATTTCTAACATATTTAAAAGATTGTGGGGGATTAAAATCATTGGATGCATTTGGACGCATTCGGTGGGCAACCGGCCTAAGAGGAGCTTCATCTTGTGACCAATGTCTCCTAGAACCAAATTATCTGTGATTCTGTTGTTATGGCTATTTAAATTAAAAGTATCTATTTAACCTATGGTAAATCAACCTGAAACCCACTCACCAATGCAACATTTTAGTTTGGGTTTCGTGGCCATTTTTGTAGTTCTAAACTCACACTCAAAGCCAGACGCAAATTGAAATAGTGTGTGGAAATATTTAATACCAGCCGGTTCCATTGATTGCTTTATTATTAATTTATATATTTCCTTGATCTCTGATTAAGACTCCCTGAATGTACCAAATGATTTATTGCGTGAAGACCACCCTGCTGAGAGTGTGGTGCTGACCCAGATGTGGATATCAAGAGCCCACATTGCCCTGTGCAGTACACTTTGCCATATGTGCCCATTTCTCACACATACAGCCACATACTGCAGCCTACCATTTCTTAAGCAATCCTTTAATCGTTAAATAAGCAATTTACAACAAGCGCGCTTTGTGCCCTTTTTGACCCAGTTAATCTTATTGAGCGGCATATTTGCTTAGCAGCCAGGAACTATGTGTGACTCACCTTCTTCATTGTGGGGCATTTAATAACAGACTACACAGAACGACGATTTTTCATAGTATTTTTTTTTTTAACGTCAATAAAAAGGCTGCCCTTTGGTGGGAAAAGCAAATGACTGACGCTATGAAATTGAATCGCGTTCTCAGTTGGTGGGGACTTAGTGTTTGATGGTGTACAACTGACCATGGTATAATTATAGCCTCACCCTGACCACCTGATGCACGTGACCCTACCATCTCAGGTTTCAATGGGTGAGAGCAGCTATAGCAGCCTTCGAGCACACACATGCTCCCACACTAGAGCGGCATCTGAAAGAAGGACCATATATACATACAATAGTGTCCACCAGTTACTAGTTACAGGATTATAGTAACTAGTTAGCCACTGTCATATTATTACTTTTTTCAGTAACTAGTAATTACTATTTCCAAAACAGCAATACTATTACAATAACTTGTCCAAATAACTAATAGTTACTGCGATACAAGAATGAGATTTCTGGTCCAAATTTAGGGTAGGTTAATTGAACCCACCTGTCAATCATCTGGTTTGAGAGGCTGCAATGTTTTCACTTTGACTGATTGTTGACTCCTAAGGTTCATTATTGTTCTAATAAAGAGGATTCTATTCTGAAGTGAGCTTCTATACAGGTTGTCATTTTTCGGAAGGGGCGAGGCAGGGCAGTGATTGTGAAAGTAATATAGTAATGTAACTAATGTACCTAAATACTTTTAATACTTTTTGAAGGAGTAATAAGAAGGTTCAATAAACATTCAGTAGTGTCCACTACATACTGCAGTAATCTGAAGAAGGTTCAATATACAGTAGCGCTCACAAGGAGGACACACTGGACAAAGTGTTTTCCATTATTTTTTAATTTTACATAACAAAGGGAGTCATGTGAATCAGTTTATATTTTCTGGCTCTGCATGGAAGAATAGTAAACATAAAAAAATATATTTACTAAAACTTTTTTGAGTTCTTTTGAGTCGATTGCATGTAAGAATGATTTACGTTTAATTGTGGAGATGTAAGAATGTAATTTTAGAATAATATTTTATATGCAAATCAAATGAGAGAATTTAGTACATTTTCTGACTACATTGACTACATTTGTTATTTAAGATAGTCCTTGCCTAATAATCACATTGTGCATGTGATTAGTTAAGATAAGACAAGTGGGCAATACAGCCTAATGCATTAGAGGAGCTATAAATATGAATTAGCCATAAAGGTGTTATTTATAGAGTGTACAACTAATATCACACTATTCTCTTGCTGCCAGGCATATAGTAAAAGTATCCCTGCAATGTTTAAGTAACTATAATTCCATATAGACAACAGGGAAACGTGGAATCTTGGCAGAGGGTTTGACATTGCCGGGGGACAAACTGTCGCCAATCTCAATCCAGCACACGTTCTTGCCATACAAACAGTTCTGCACAGCTTCTGCACAGCTTCTGTTGAAACATATTACATTTCTAAGGGTGAAGCTATTCCAGTGAATGCTTCTTCTGAATTCTTCGTAACAAAATATTGCCTTCAGTTTGTATTATTATGAGTTGTGACTTCATGTGTTGTTTGGAGATCAACCAAAAGAAAACCTGTAGCTGATGTGCAAAGTGGCCATTACATAACCTTCCAGCCTCTGGCCCTCAGTACAGTTATCTTCCTCCCACGTCCTTGACTCCCTACCAGCACTCAAGACAGAGCTCTGATACTGCCACCATGCCTGATGGGAGGCCGCATGTTCTTAGACGTAAATGTCAAAAGAGAAATTCTATAAGATTGAGTAAACAAATCCAAAAAAGTAAAAAGAAATAAAAACATAATATGAAACATGATGTTTAGAGGTGGGGGAAGGGCAGAGACAGCGTATACAAGCTTCCAGAGACTAATTTAGGAACCCCCCCACAGGGGGAGCGGCTGGGGTGCGGAAGGGCGGGGGGGAAGAGGACGGGCACCTAACAGCTGTGTAACCGGACCTCGCGGTGTCCATTCGGGGCAAGGGCACGGTGTTCAGCCCATAGCCCCTGTGTTTCTCCCTCCCGACGGGGGCTTCAACCAGCAGACAGGCCAGGGAGCTGGTGAACGTGGCTGCAGCAGTGGGTGGAAGGCGCCCGGGCTTTAACCGGGTATTATGTTCACTTTTTGGACCCTTCTGTGTACAGTTTTTGATCAAACTGACCCGGGACATTATTGGGGTTTATAACGCAATACAGAAGTAAAGATCTACATTCAAAATCCTTAACATATATTGTCTTTACCTCAATCCCTAACAATATAGATGAAATGCATGTATATGACTAATGTTCGCAATAAATCTGTGCTAGACCACATTTAACAATGGAATTGCAAGAAGCAGTGGGTGGAAGATGTTTGGGCTTTTAGAATGTGTGTGAGTGTGTCGGGTGGATGGGGGTGAAGGGGGGGGGGTTGGATGAAGCAGCAGACAACAGTTGTACGGGCTGATTTGTTGAGGCAGGTGTCAGTCGTCGTGAGACAAGTTCAGGTTGCAGCCTGTTGGCTGGCAAACCAACAGACTGTCGCGATGCTTCATTACCGGAGTAAAGACCTCGGTTTGAAATGTACAGGCATCTAAACCGCTTAATCTCACTGCTTACTAATCAGCGTACTATAATCACTTATGGTGTCAAAAGGAGGACAGTAAAGTATTGTAGTAGGCGGATGGTTGGTCAAAGCCAAGGGATCCTGTGTGCCTGTTAGCAAGATGATAAAGTCCACCAGGGCAATTAACACCAAAACATATGAGCCTTGGGAATTCTGCAAGGTGTGGATTATAAACCTCTTTTGGGGTTCCTTCAAAAACTCTTGGCTCTTAACAAACTAAAATGCTAAACATGGGTTACACAGCATTGGTGAAATAGTGCAAGCCATTTGAGATAACACAATAAACAAGTGACCCTATGAAGATATCGTCACAGACAGGGTTGGGAAGTATCTGATTACATGTAATCAGTTACTTGTAACTGATGTAATCCATTACAGTTACCAGCTAAAATAGTCAAATCAGATTATAAGTATTTTTAGGAAAATTAAAAGATTACTTCTAGGTCTACTTTCAAATTTAAAGGGGAGATTTGCAGAAGAAACATAAATCACAAAAATTTTAATATTTAGCACGCCAAACGCAGTTAATTGGTTTGGATGGCATTTCAAAGAACAATGTTTAGGTGTGAAGTTATCTAAAAGTTATGGAAACTAATCACAATTTATTACTAAATGTAGGTAATCAAAAAATTAAGGCATTGCATTTAAAAAGTAACTCCAAAAAAAATCGGTTACATGCCCATATTCTGCACCCAAACCTAAAGACAACTACTCATGTAAAATAAGCTTTATAACTGTGTTCTGTTATGTGATTTGCTATTCTTAATCAACTTTTGAACCATGTCAATAGGTTACCCTAGCAATGACATTGCAGTGTCATATAATATCCAGCTTTTCCCACAGTCAATGAAAACTGGTAAACTATAATAGTATTATCTGGGGTGACAAACTGCAAAACATTTCTTAAATATTTATAAATAAACAAACAAATAAATAAATAAATAAATAAATAAATAAATATTTATTTATTTATTTATTTATTTATTTAATACATTTTTATTTATTTATTTATAAATAAATATAATAAATAAAAAAATAAAAAAATAAAAAAATAAATAATTATTTATGTATTTATTTATTTATTTACGGTCGCTGTTAACTTGGTATGACCATTTCCGGGTTGACGGTTTCTATAAAAGAGACTTTTCTTGCGCGCTCCGTTCAGTCTATCGGTATCCTCTACTAGATAGCTACGGGTGAGTAACCTGTCTGGGAAATTTAATACTACTATACTGTAGCCTTTTTATTTTAATAAATCGCCCTACCTACCCATCTAATATCGAGGTGTTGTTGAGCTGAGACTATGGGGATTTAAGGATTTATTTGATAACATTCATTTTTTAACGTTTTGCTACAGTTGGTACCGGTAGTTATCAACTGTAAAATACCGTTAAATGTTAAATACCGGTACCGTAATGCACCGGTATTTAAGATACAATCCCTCACGAAATCAAATGTACGCCATCATAAATATTAAAGTCTAACAAAATATCTGCGAAACTTTCAGTATGTATTTAATTTTCGCCTGGCTTCCATGTACGGTACCGTAGTGCGCCTCTAAGACTTTGTTTTATGTTTGTTTGTGCACCGTTACCGTACCGGTCATTTAAAAAATGCTGCCTATATTAGTTAGAAACGTGTTTCATTCAGTAATATTTTCACAACATTTAATCAATAACTTAAACTATAGAGATTGTTAAAATCAATATATTTATTAACAATTGCTAGATTGATTCAGATGATATATATATATATACCACTTTTTTTTTGCAACGTTATTGTATACTGTACCGCATCGGTAAGACAGTGAAGTACAGGTACCATACTAGGCCTATTTAAATTATTCTCATTTGTATTACAGTATGGTAATCTATATTTTTTGTTTGTTTCTTATTCCCCTTCCATTAGCATTCATCCAGATCCTGTTTGAACGTGAACGTCATGTAAGTAATAAGGGTTTAGTCTTTTACCATGCTCTAATACAGTTTACCCAGGATATATGTACGGTAGTTACCGTGTTACCTAGTCGCCAGTATTGTCTGTTTACATGTAAATCTGTGGTAGCTGGGAGGGCTGTGTTCGAATGTACACTTGGGCTGCATTCCGATGGCCTGGTGAAGTGACTGCACAGGGTCTTCAGCCAAACCACAGGAAGAAAATATGCTCTTTTAAAAAAAAGGAAGATGGAGAAGCAATATTACCCAACTGTCATTGTGCCTTAAGAGGAAAAATAGAACGGGAAAAAATCGATCAAAGGATTTATTTAGTCTTTATTGTGTATTTGTTACCTGAAAATCAACACTGCTAAAACTATAAATTAAAGTCTCTTACTTGGGTAGACATAACTATCCTACTTTATATTACTGTATTGTGCTGAACTGACATTGGTTAGACTATCGTAGCATAGCCGTGTTAATATGGGTAATATATTGTATGCTATTGTTGTAATTAAATCAACCAACTTTTACGTAAACTTCCATAGAGTAGGTGTAAGTAGGCTACAGTAAACATAATTCCAGACTGTGGCTGGTATAGACGATGTGTAAATAAACTGTGAATTACTGTAGCCTCCAGTTTAACCTATACAATTGTTTATACCCGCCCAGGGCTCCAGATTAACTTCATCCACTAGTAGCACTGGTACTCCTTACTGAAAATTTAGGCGCACCAGCGCAAATGTTAGGTGCACCACTAATTGACACAATGCAGCTAATTCATATTTTTCAGTGCTTTTGTCATTAGTCATGTTTTCAGCAGTGGAGGGGGAAAGTTGTTGCATCTGGGTGGTGCTCGTGTAGCCTGGCTCCGCCTGACAATTGATCTCAGATGCATTTTCTAAGATGAGATTCTATAGTCTGTAAACCCTGTTTATCTAGCCACCCTGCTGGCAGACCAATCACGGTGGTTTAGTAAAATGATAGTCTTTTTTTAAAATGGTGGTAGAGCTAGATTATATAAATGGTCCAATAGTAATCCTAGGGGTCAGATGTCTCTACGCCCAGTAGAAGGAAACGTTTCTAGGATTCCTAGTTAGGCTTTGTTTCTGTAAATGCCAAAAGTTTTTCAATCCTCAAATGTTTTCTGTAATATTCCACACTCTCCTAAATTAGGTGACAACATGGGCAACATTTTATTGTTTTATAATTACTACACTAAACTCTTAGCGTATGTGTGTACATAGCCATTTCAGTGTATTGCTACCATACTCATAGGGCATATCGAATGAAGTCTTGCAAATAGGGTTGGCTATCTTTTGGGTTTATTACGATTCTGGTTTCAAATCAATACATTTTAAACTGTTACAGTTCCTAAACTATGCACACCATAATCCAGTACTTCTGCACACACTTTATATTTTCTTTGACTCTGGATATAAGCAGTGCACGATGCTAGGGGCCGTGCAAACCAGCGTTCATGTATCAAACTTTTTTCTTGCAGCTCTTCAGCAGCCAGCAGCAGCCTCTAGCCCAGTTTACTTTCAACAGTGTAGCCTAAAAGCCAGGCCCCGTATGTGCAGGTTGTATTGCTCATTAAAGGCAGGTTAATTCATGCTTGGCAACTTCATGCTCAAATCAAAACCGTATCACTCAGTGGCAGCGCATCGAAATGCATTGTGAAGCAAAGCACAGTATGGCTTTGATGGGAGCGATGGTCGCCACTTCTGTTTGTTACTGTTTAGGAAGCTAGGGCTGTGTAGAAGTATCATTTGTTCAACACGCACAGAATGGTAAGACAATGAAATGTTTGTTTGAATTTGACAGTGCATTATCATACATTTAGCTGACTTTACCATGCAAAGTCACCAAGAATTTACTTTTTTTTTCTTTAAATCAGATTTGACTTGTTTTAGTGTTTATATTCAGTTTTTATCTCACATTGGCATAAATAATTGAAATTGCAGTTATCGCTCTCGCTCCATTTAGATAGGAATCTGTAATAACAGACCAGAGTTGTTGCCAAGATAGCTGCTGAGTGGCCAGGCATGACAGTCTATGAAGGCTTTGATCTGTCATGAATACACACAAGGACTTTCCATACAGTGGAGGAAAAACACCTAACACAAGGAACCCTGGTCTCAACAGCATGTTGAGGAGAAAGTGTGGCTCAGCCTTTTTCAGAGTTACCCTATGCCCTCTGGTGACCCCCCCCCTTTCCTCTACCACTCTACTGGATCTAAGTATGGGTGGACAGGGGGGCCAATTAGATACAGCCACCCCCTCCAACTTAGATAACGTAGATGTAAACTGTACCGGGGTATCAGAAACGGGCACTGGCCAATGAGAGACGAGCAAGCACTAAAATGGCCAAGCCAATGACTGAGTGGTGACCCAGTGTATATAAGGCTAGGGAAAAGACCTCCAATGTTGGGTGACCCCTAGTTTTGCTGTGGTGAAAAGGATCTGATCCCGAGGACTGTTACCTCTGTTCTTGTCTGGTGTGCAGGTAAAGGGAGATTACTAATTGTGGAAGGAAATACATGCCACATTGGATAAACATTCAAACTATGAGACTGAAATGAGTGTCTTGTTGCTGGCGTGTTTTGTGCTGTTTTAAGATTACCTGATCTTGACTCATTGCTCATATTTAAAGGAGTTATGCAAAACAAGATTAAAATGTACTGTTGGCACCTGTCTAAAATGTTGTCTCAAGCTTAAAATCTCATCTTGACGGGTTACATACATATGTTATGGTGACTATTTTGCTTGTTTTCTGGGTTAGCTTGTACATAACTACAGATTTTGATCTCTGAAAGTGGCAGATGAAAATCTGTTTAGGACAGTGATTTATGTGCACAGGTGCTTGAGTCACACTAGGCATTAATAGAGTTAAAATGTCTCCTTGCATGGCATGTTTAATTATAAAACAAAAAGGCTAACTGCCAACACCATCATTTATGCATGTATCTGTATTGTATAAAGTATGTGATCAACCTTTCCAGATATAATCTAAATTGGAATTAGCTGATGTGTATGAGTTACAGTATTTGTTAGAGCTTTCTGATATATTGAATTGATATTCAAGTGCCTGACACGTAAACCAAACGCTGAGACAAACTGTTTAATCAGTGGATGTAATTATGTATAGTAATATGTATTATGATTAGACAGATGGAGCATTCACATTTGTGTAGCATACATAGTCATTGGGTATGTCTATAATGTGTATATTGTATAATCATATAAAAACATTGACGTTAATGAGGAGGCTGAACCAGAGCTGAGTTGAGGTAAAAATACCTCTACTTAATGCTCCTCCCCAATCTATTTCAACTTGTCATTTGATCCATTGGGACCTGAGTGACACTTGTTACCAGGATTCCAGTTCTCACTAGTTAAAACTATTTGCAGCTGTCCAACTGGGCAGTCATGTCACAAAATGCAGAGAATCAACTTTTATAAACGTTCATATTTCTAAGATGTATCTTTTATGTACCCTCTTCCAGTGTTAGAAACGCAATCATGCCTTTCGGTAACACCCACAACAACTTCAAGCTCAACTACAAAGTTGAGGAGGAGTATCCTGACCTGTCAAAGCACAATAACCACATGGCCAAGGTCCTGACCAAGGAGATGTACGGCAAGCTGAGGGACAAGCAGACCCCCAGCGGTTTCACCGTGGACGACGTGATCCAGAGTGGAATTGACAATCCCGGTGAGCGCTAAAGACTAATGCACACAGAACATAGCAGTGTTACGCAGTTAATCCTATACTGTAAACCATAATATGCTAAGCAGAACAAAAAAAAGCTTTTTATTTAACTTGACTCTTGCTTATATTGCAGTATAAGCCACACAAAGGTTCCCTTACATCGTATGAGGACTAGCCTTTCCCTTATCTCCCTGTGTTCAGGCCACCCCTTCATTATGACCGTTGGCTGCGTTGCTGGTGACGAGGAGTCTTACGAGGTCTTCAAAGATCTGTTTGACCCCATCATCTCCGACCGTCATGGTGGATACAAGCCCACCGATAAGCACAAGACAGACCTGAACTTCGAGAACCTGAAGGTGCGTGAGACCTACGACAAACGCTATGTAGCTCAAATAAACTGCCACAGCAACCGAGTCACTCCTGTCGTCACATGACCTGTCCTTTTGTTCAGGGTGGGGACGACCTGGACCCCAACTATGTCCTGTCCAGCCGTGTGCGTACTGGCCGCAGCGTCAAGGGGTACACCCTGCCCCCCCACAACAGCCGTGGCGAGCGTAGAGCTATTGAGAAACTGTCCGTTGAGGGTAAGCCTTCTGTCATGCATGCATGGCTCCTGCAGTATTGCATACATGGCTCCTATTGGCTAGTGTAATGTCTCAACAATGATGCAACACTAGTATCTTCCAACAATGTTACAGCACAAGAGCTCCTGTGGTAAAATAATAAAAATCCCCTCAAGGCAAGTTAGGATGAAGGTTAAAGAGGTCTTTAATCTTCTGGGTGCGTTTCTGTGCCCTCAGCCCTAACCAGCCTTGACGGAGAGTTCAAGGGAAAGTACTACCCCCTGAAGTCCATGACGGATGCTGAGCAGGAGCAGCTTATCAACGATCACTTCCTGTTTGACAAGCCAGTCTCCCCCCTGTTGACCTGCGCTGGCATGGCCCGTGACTGGCCTGACGGCAGAGGCATCTGGTGCGCATCACCTGCGTACTCTTCACAGATCAGCCAATAGCATAGCCTGTCCAGTGGTACGTTAACGTTCCCCATCTTCCTTTCTTGCTCTCAAGGCACAACATTGACAAGACCTTCCTGGTGTGGGTAAACGAGGAGGATCATCTGCGTGTAATCTCCATGCAGAAGGCTGGGAACATGAGGGAGGTCTTCAGGCGTTTCTGTGTCGGCCTGCAGAAGGTGGGAAATGGGAATCCAGTGGCTCTCAGAATGGGGGGGCTTTGACATATCATGAGAAATGCCCAATGATTTTGGGGAGGGATAATGTCACATTAAATCAAAGTATTCATTATTTTTAATATACTTATATCTTTAAAGGACTATATACTGGGAATAACTAAATTGGTTTTTTTTTTTAAATGTATTGGGATCTCAAACATTTTGACCTGTAAAATCTGAAAATTCCTGAAATCATAACGATATGTATAGCCTAAGGTAAGCCTATAAATGTATAAAAGCATTTGAATCGTATCTACTTATTTTTATTAAGATAACTAAATCACAAGAAAGTTAGTTGAAAATTCTTCCAAGACTCTTAAAGCATTGTGAACCGCTCAACAACTAAGAACTTAACAACCTTCTGCTTCCTCGTCTGCCAGATCGAGGAGATCTTCAAGAAGCACAACCACGGCTTTATGTGGAACGAGCATCTGGGCTACGTGCTGACCTGCCCCTCCAACCTGGGCACTGGCCTGCGCGGAGGCGTGCACGTCAAGCTGCCCAAGCTGAGCACACACCCCAAATTCGAGGAGATCCTCACCAGGCTGCGTCTGCAGAAGCGTGGCACAGGTTAGTATGCTGGTGTAGCATTCAGTCTCCCTAGCAACTGCACATTCGCCAGACCTTAGACGAGGGTTTTGCGCAAATAAACTGTATTCGTTTTGAAAGTTCAAATCTTTTTAGATGGACTTGTGTCTCACAATCCATGTGGCTCATCAACATGGTTTTAAGAGGCTATGGGGCACCCACCGTAGGTGGTGATTTAGCAACATCACATGAACAACTAAATTGGTTTAAACCAATCTGTAATATTCACTTATGGGTAATCTGACAACTTCATCAGTGCTCAGTTTGAAAATAATTTACTGATATCCCGATGCTCGTTAACCGACAATTAAATGTTATGTTTAGAATGGACGAGTCTGTCTGTGTGGCAGAGTGATAACGGCCGTGCTGAGAATAGTATGAAATGACACGTACAACTGTACCTTTTATTTAAAAGTAATAAGCAAAACAATGTCATACAAGCGAAGCAATCACAAACATGTTCCTGTACAGTAACAGCTTGATCAGGCAGATTGTTACTTACACATACTGTACAATGAACAGTGTCGGCTATTTTTTTGCTGGATGCGCCATACAATAGGCTACTGTGGACTAGCTGCTATGTAGTAGCCATGTTATTTTATACAGGTTAGTCCTCAGCATAACACAGCTTGTCTATTGCTTTTTAGTCCAAAATCAAACTTGTCGTCTCAAATGGTTATCATGTCTGTTAAATAGACATGCAGCAGAGAATAGATGTATTAGTATGTTTATTTAAGCTTGTATTCATTTTACCATGCAAAGTAATTTTCTTTTTTTAATATAGAAAGTTTAACTGTGTATTAATCGTTCACAATTCGATGGACATAGCTAACTCTTGTTTTGGTAGTTCCTGGAGCCATCTTAAATTAAACGAGGCAAATTTTACCTTGTAGAGCACCTAACTGGAAGCAATGTGTACTATTTTACAGAATGTGTAAATGAGTTGCGCTTAAAGCCTATTGACAAATGGCAATGAGGATCTAATGGTAGCAGCAGCCTTGATTGTAGTTATAATATAACGCTCGTGGCCAGATAATGCAACAAATGAAGAAAACGTGGAAATATCAATGGCAACATGTTCAGTTATGATCCATCCAAAAAATTAACATCTGGTGTTCTACACAGCCCTGGTCTGGCCACACAACAATCTCATGCCTTTGCAGTGCTTTTCCTGTGTGTGTGGGGGGGGGGGGCAGCAGAGCTTCTATGGAAGCACTGTATTGACCATTGAAGGGAGAGGTTCTTGTTTTGCTCAAATTCAAATGGCAACCAGCTTGAGTGACCGTGACCCTACTGCGTTTTAGACGGGTGTGGTAACGCTAACCTCCCACCGCCTCCTTTACAGGTGGCGTGGACACCGCCTCTGTGGGCGGAGTGTTCGACATCTCCAACGCTGACCGTCTGGGCTCCTCTGAGGTGGCACAGGTCCAGCTGGTGGTGGACGGTGTGAAGCTGATGGTGGAGATGGAGAAGAAGCTTGAGAAGGGAGAGGCCATCGATGGCATGATCCCCGCCCAGAAGTAAAGAGACTGTTTTCTTTTCTATTGCCCGCGGGCATGCAGAAGAAGCCCACTGATGCTCACAAAGAGACTCTTGATCACACTTACCTCTTCTCCGTCCTTCCAAAAATGTTCTGTCCTTTTGTTCTTGTTTTCCTCCATTCTCCTGTGTTGGTCGGTAACATCTCGGGATCAGCCTCCACATCGCCAGGCTAGCCTGGCTGATGTGGCATCACCTACGTTTTGTTGTAAAAGGTAATCTTTATTGAAGCTGTTTACTGTTCAATAAACATCCCTGTGAAACAACAGTAAAAGTTAAATATGGTCTCTTTTGTTTATTTTCTTAATCTACAGGTTAGAAATATTAACATCTAAAGTTATTTTGAGATGTAGACAAATTACAAAAGTATCATTTATTGTGTTTTCCCTGGAGGATTTTTTTTTTTCTTATGCAAACCCCAACAGTCTTAACTTAACCAGTCTTGGCTCTGGGTGAGACAATGTAAATGTGCTTTATACAATATTATAAAACACTATTGTCATAAATAGTGGAGCAAACAGTTTGACAACACCACAGGACTGGTTCTCAACGGAATCCATTCGCTCCTCAGTTTACATCAGGGCCAGCCGTGCGTGTGTGGCATGAAGCATTTGGTCTGAGACGCTGATGTGCTTGGTTACATTTAGTGGCATGATGTCATATAGCGCCACTTCAAAGTTATTAACACAAATCCTTATAAACGACACGAATACGAAAAAAAGCATTGAGATTTATTTCAGCTAAACAGGAGCTTGGGTGTGTGCGTATAAGTTGGCGTGCACAACACACTCACTATACGTTTAGGAAGACTTCCCCCTGCAAGGTGTAAAATAGTGTTTGCAGCAAAAATGACAATGGTTCATCCAAAGTATTTTGTTTGACAGTACCTGCCCCATGTTACGATGTACCGCTCCCCAGATAAAGATGTGACAATTCATCTGGTATGTCAAATTAGTGTAAAACCGGCGTCTTTTAAATAAAAAATGGATAGGGTAACGTTATGCAAAAGAAGGAAAAAATGCCGACATCTGGGAATTTTATTAATCAACTGTTCTTGTAAATCACAACTAATCAATCTCACTTTACAGTTTGTTTCTGAGTGGAGGAGTCAAAGAGCAGACCAGTGTACTCATTCAGGTAAATCTTTTGATTCTTCAGTCTCATATAAGCCCATTTGCATATTACCAACTATTGCAAAATCATTTCCAGAATGACCCTGGGGTCGTAATAATACTGTCGTGACCAGGTTGTTGACACTCAGTTTCAATAAATACCATCACATACAGAACAGCCTGGCTTTAACGGAGTAGTTTTTCATAATATACCAGAAAATGTCTACCCATACGTACAGTACCAAAAGAATCTTATTTCAACAAATACTCATTAGATTAGCAAACACTTTCATGACACACGCCTCAGAAATTGTTACTTAAAAATTACAGTGACTAACCAGATGCCAATTTTTGATCTGAAGTCTGTAAACCAGCATCTCTATGGCTTAAACACAACACGGGCTTTACAATACTCCAGGTGCTAATCCCAGTTAAAGTCGAAACAGTTCTGTCACATCACTTTACTGATGCATTTACAAATAGCACGATAAATTCCCGGGATTACATTTCTTTCATAGTTTTAATTCATGGCGTCTCTTGATATTTTCAGAGGTTTACATAGGCCTGTTTGAAAGAACGTGCTCCCCTGACAGACGAGCTAATACTGTATCTGTACATGTGAGAGGGACAATGATTTGGTACCAATACTCCACATCAGAGCCAGGGAAATAAGAGTTAGCCAAAGGAAATTTGAAATTGTCACGTGGTTCAGGGAGACTCCAAACCTATGGCAAAACAATTCCAGGAAGTGCTTGGTGGAATATATATAGACATATAACTTTATTGGTAATTAGTAGTCAATAAATACACCAATATACATTTAAAATAGCATGTATAGTGTACTTTAAGTATTTAGACTAACTTCCGGGAACCATTTTCAGGCGTTTTTGTAAAAAAAAACTGTCAATTGGCATTAACTCTCTTACATGTCTCTGCTCCACATGAACTCATCTCTAAAATAAACGGCGTCTGTGTCATTGTGCATTATCCA
>JAODLL010000006.1:124718-136054 GCA_026546735.1 Forbesichthys agassizii | reverse complement strand
AACCCCATCCCCCCCCCCCCCCCCCCCCCTCCCCCTTTAAACCCTAACTTTGTAGTCATGCAGTATTGCAGGTTGGTATTGTTCCCCAATGTCATTGACAGAAACAGCTTTAAACTAGAATTACTTCCCTTGTTCTAGCTATAAATAAACCTTGATCTCTAAGATATATACTATATTCATTTTTTTTATATACAGCCAATAACTGACTGATATAAATTCTGTTTTCAATGATATTATTCTAAAAAATAAATAAAGTACCTGTGCAAATATCCACAAATTGAAGTGTTTCACATTTAAGACATTGGCGCCCTCCAGTGGCTAGCTTTGGGATGTCACCCGTACAGGCTCACTGGATGGAGCTGATTCAAGTCAAAGCAAAGTGCATTGAGGTCTATATTACCTAATGCTAATATATACCACAATGAAAATGTCCAGGGAAAGAACAAGGACAGAGACTCCCGGCATCTATATTCGTGCCTGCCTTGTGCCCTGAGGAGAAGGACAAGTCATCCTTGCCCCCTCTAGTGGGGCTCTTGTGTCATGACTCATGAAACAGAACATAAAGCAGGAGTGCGGAGAAAGTGGATGTCTGGAGAGACAGATGGGTCTACGACGTGACTGAGAAGTGGGTGACTTGGGTGAGTGTTTGACCAGCAGAGGATTGTGGGTATATCCAATCAAAACACAGTTGTGGTGTTTTGATGGTGTGCGGGAAAAGTTGACGATTGTGATGCTGTGATTCGTGGCATGTTCTGTGTGTGTGTGTGTGTGTGTGTTGGGGTGGGGGGTTGGGGTGGGGGGGTGGGGTGGGGTGGGGGGGGGGGGGTTGAGATCACCATGAGCCAAGCTACAACTGAGATATTAACAGTAAATCTGCATTCAGACGGCATGATCGCTGTAGCCTACACATTTATATCACAGTACGTTATTCACTGAAAAACAGGGAGGGAGAATACAAATATTTTTTGTTGTTTTCTTTACATGTAACGTGCTGTATTAAGGTGTCAGGAGAGAGAGAGTGGGAGGGGCACTTTAAAGGCAACTGGACCAAAAGAAAAACTATTATGCCTCGGTCCAAAACACACCCTCAAAGCCCACAGTCATCAATAATCATCAGACCAGCTTACACCAGTGCCAAGTGTCTGATGATAGAGAGGCCAAGAAAGAAGATAGATGCCTATTCCACACGTACACCGATACATTTAGAAACTGTGATTTTCCTGCTCCGTTTAAAAACGAATACAATCCTGTCCATACGTCAATATTTTAAAGAAAAAAATCCCCAATATGAAAATACAATTGTATGCTTTCAAGCCTGTGAAGAAAAGCACCCAGTGTAAACAAAAGGATATAATGGCACATACTGTGGTGTCAATCAAAGGAGATTATGCTGCACAAGATCACATTACAAGCACAATACTCAGTTTGCCCTGTGAACCATAAACACAGTTTTAAAATATCTTAACCCTGGACGGTGTTTTACAAAACTCCGTCTTTAGTGATGCAGTGATCGTTTGCAGTTGCCTGTGACTGAAATGACAAACCGTATAGAAAAAGCTACATATTTAAAAATAGCTGTGTATGTGTGGACTAGGCAAGAGAGAATGTGAAAGAGGTGAGATCACATGGCACTGGATAGAACCAATGAACTGCACTGGAAGATGCCAGCTTATTCCGTCTTTGTTTAGCATGGTGCGACATGAAAACATATCACAGCTTTTATTTTTGGCATACCTTAAGGGATTTAGATTGTGTTGTAATATAAGAAAATTCACCCTAGAAATAACAATTGAAATAATCTTGAGTTTTCAGTTTTCTAGAACAAATTACTTTCATTGGTTTCATGGCTTGAATGCAACCAAATGTTATAAAGGTATTTCAGGGAAACGATTATAGGTTCATATGAGATCCAAATGCTTTTACGATGACTTTCTAATTAATTGACAAATGACCAGCATTGACGGACAATTAATCCAGCCAATCAGAGAGCATTTGGTTGAGTTTCTCTGATAATCAATGAATGTGTTAATGTATATTGTGTGTGCATCTCTTTCAAAGTCAATTTTTTTTTTGAGGGCCAGCATATAACAGGAACGGTAATTTTGTAATTCGCTCTTATTTTGTTTTAATCCATGCAACTAAATGTTCCTATGGGTGTAGGGAATTGAAAATGAAATGAAAATGTGAAGAAGATATCTTCTTCACTCAGAAGATGATTGCTGATATGTACAGATTTATGTTCTGCTATACTAGTGTTAATTCAAAATGAGACTACATCACTACATCACCAGATTATAGTATTGATGACATCAGTGCCATACTCATCTTCTGATTGGCTGGCTCAAAGCATGTACAACACAGTCGCACTCTGGGGCAGCTGGTCATGACTCCATTTTTGTGCACACTGTCCGCAGGTGACAAAACATCCATGGGTAAACCATGTCAGCACGTGGAGCATTCAAGCTGCGTATGTGAAGTGACGCGCGTACAGCGTGAGAATGGGTTCTGAAGTGTTGCCGGTGTCGATGCTCGAAAAAAAGTGAAGAGAGCAATCAATGACAAAATAATGGAGTTATTATGGCTAGAGCAGCGATACAAAATATGAAACAGGACACCCCTTTCTGTTGTAGGTCCAGTATGTCTAGTTAATCGTTTAGACAGTCAAATGTTAGGTGAGCTGGAGGACACCGCTGGAGGGAACAACTAGAGTGATTTGAGGAGGGGCTGGGGTCAGTAGCTCAGTCTGTATAACCTCACGTATGTGTGTGTAGCTGAGGGTTGGGAAGTGTGTGTGTGTGTGGGGGGGGGGGGGTACATTGAGTATGTAAGAGACCGGAGGGGGTTTTCTCTCGGGTCCAGCCCCAAGCCCCCTCTCTTCTTTTACTTATTCAGTTTTTACAACCCCCTCCCCGCTGCAACCAAACACACCAATGCACGCAAACACACACACATACAAACATGCACGCACACAGACTAACACACGCACACACGCGCGCTCCCACACATGTGCGCCCACACACACACCCTGGTTCATAGTTCAAGGTCTTTGGAGATCTGGGTGGCAATGTCCCGGAAGGCCAGCGCCGCCCCCCAGAGCCGCGTGTACCGAACCCCGTTGGAAGTCCCCAGGGCGCCCGCGGAGGAGAGGTGGCACACCTCCGCCTCGAAGGCCCCATCCCCGTGGGTGCAGGAGAGCAGGAAGGGCCCGGCGTGGCAGACCCGGCAGCCGCTGCTCAGCGCCGCGGCCCGCAGGGCCAGGACCACCTCCGCTGGGTCCCGCCGCCATGCGGCCCCGCTCAAATCCCAGCCGCGTCCGACGACCCGGGGCTCGGACGCTTTTTGATGCCCAGGTAGATGGCAACTAGTGGGGGTGGGGGTGTTGATGGGGGAGGATAGGGGGGAGGGGGGGGTTAGAGGTAAACTTACAGGCACTGAACCCATATCAGAGACGCTCCAAAATAAGGCTTAACAAAAACAAATGCCCGTGGGACCCCGTGCTGTGACCTTTAACCTCAGATGGTTTTAAGACACTTACGTAACATTACTGCAGACATCTTCAACAGGGATCTGGGACCCCTAGGGGGTCCTCAGAGGTACTGCAGGGATCAAAATTGGAATCAAAATAATTTAATCCCAAACTTATTTTCATCCAAACATGTAAATGTTAGAAAATATAAATGAACATCAACACTGAACACGGTTCTTTAAGTGTAAATCTGTCAATTATTTGAATGGCTTAGTTAATTGCCTACACACTAAACATTATTGTTCACCATCGGTGTGTGAATGTGTGTGAATGGGTGAATGTGAGGAAAAATACTGCAAAGTACTTTGGATAAAAGCGCTATATATAAGCAGTCCATTTACCTCTGCAATACTAGGTACACACACCATCTCTTTAACGCAAGGGGACAAATAAAGAGGGAATGTGGCTAAAACCAGTGTACACCATACTGTGTATACTCACCTTGTGATCGCAAATCTGCTGATTCCCTCAGGTTCATTTGAGACCCTGCAGGAGAAACAGAAATTAGACATCACAAATAAGTGCTCCATGCATGCAACACTGTGCCACTGTGTTAGTGCATTGAATAACGGTGAAAGTAAGTGAAATACATTCGACACTAGCAAACAAGAATCAATATCATGTCTACAATAATAACAGGTGTCAGACGTGAGTTATAATGGCCCCTGGCAAAATGCTCCCATCTTATGAGAATGGTCCTGGGTCATTCATAAATCTTAACAGTATAGAGTTAGTCCTCTCCTATAACATTCAACACATGCATTCCGTTGTACTACATATTCCTGTTGTACCGTAAACAAAAAAACAGATTCTCACTCAACAAACAATAAAAATAAATAAAAAATAAAAGTAATTCATTTATAAAATAAATTTAAAAAGCACAAAATTAATGGAACAAAACCATGCTTAAAACCAGGATGGAAAGTAGGGAATATGGTAAAACAATTTGTAGTTAAAGTTACTTTGTTGCTTTACACATTCATCTGAAATAAAAGTCATGCTGAACAGATGTACTATTGTAAAAGTCATGAAAGATGAAACAACACTTCTTTACATGCAGTCATGCAGACAAATATTACACATTAGAATTGATACATAATTACAATAGATCAGATATAGAAGCAGGCCTAATGGCAGACAAGCGGCTTCAGAAAACAGGGTCACAGACAGCGGACAAAGAGAGAGAGAGCGAGAGAGAGAGAGAGAGAGAGAGAGAGGGAGATGGAGAGAGAGAGAGTGATGGAGGGGGAGAGAGAGAGAGAGAGAGAGAGAGGCAGAGAGAGGTGGAGACGAGAACTTACTAACTGTTTTTGATCCTTGGGGGAGGGTGCAACCCGAGACTGATTTGTTTGAGCCTTGGCGCTTAGAGGGGTCAAGGTTGACCCTGAGGCCACAGACAGGACAGCAGAGCCAGATAGAAAGAGGAAAGAGAAGGGCAGAGCGAGGGGAGGGGGGGGGGAGTAGTGTGGGGTTAAGAGAATATAAATGAATGGCTGTAGAGACTAAGTGGTGGGAAAGAGTGCAGCAGGGATCTGATTGGCAGGGCTACAGCTGAGGCTTGATCAGATTAAATACATTTGATTATGATGGAGGAGGGGGGGGGGGGGGGGGGACAGAGCAAACATGGATCCTGCAAAAAGGACATAGGTCCCATATGTATTTTAAAGACTCTGGGGAGCCCACACATGTAATGTAAAGACTCTGGGGACCCCCACATGTAATGTAAAGACTCTGGGGACTCCCATATGTATTGTCAAGACCCTGGGGACCCCACACATATATATTTTAAAGCCCCTAAGGACCCCACACATGTAATGTAAAGACTCTGGGGACCCCCATATGTATTTTAAATACTCTGGGGAGCCCACACATGTAATGTAAAAACTCTGTGGACCCCCCTATGTATTGTTAAGACCCTGGGGACCCCACAGATATATTGTAAAGCCCCTGGGGACCCCACATATGTATTATAAAGCCGTTGGGGACCAAATGTATTTTAAAGCCCACAATGGTGTTTTCTGCTTAAGATAGACTGGTTCTCTGCAGCACTGCAGTGCCGTGCTGCAGACACCCAAGAGACCCAGCCATAAAAAGGATGTTAGCTGGCCTAAAACATGCACAACCTATCTATACAGAAGGTGTACAGGGGCTTTAACTTATTGGAACTGGCCCTAAATGCAACATCAAGTAAATACAGGAATAGAGAGAGTAAGCAATACATCTCTCATAATGATAAAAAGCAATCAGATACAGTACACCAGGGCTGCTCGATTATGGAACAAGAAATAATCCTGATTATTTTGGTCAATATTGAAATCACGATTATTTAACACCACTTTGGAAAGATGTTGCATTTACTGCACCTAACCAGTGAAACCAATGAACAGCGAAACCAATTTAAACTGTGAAACGTCTCTTAATAGACACCATAGACACATAGTCATGTTGATATGTTCACTTTCACCCTGCAATGGGCAAAGGTGCACATGCACAAGTGACAAGTGTTGTTTCCTTCGATTGTATGATTGCTTTTGAAGTTGTCAGGAGCCAAAATTGCAATCCTGATTACAACATGATGAACTGCACAGCCCTGCAGCGCGCACTGACGCGGTGCACACGTGCGGTGCACACGTGCGGTGCCCTCACCTGCGTGTGAGCTTGGAGGTCAGCTTGGTGAACAGGTTGGAGGTGGCGCGGCTACGGATGTGGGAGGGCAGCGGGCTGGCCTCGTGGTGGGACAGGGTCGGGGAGGTGGGGGGTGCCGGGTACCCAGGAGGCCCCCGGTCCCTTAGCTGGCCCCCGTGGAAGGTGCTGCGGATGGTGGAGCCCCGGGTCAGCCGGCACCGGTCGCCACCGCCGCCACCGCCAGCGGAGGACGAGGAGGAGGAGGCGGCCCCCGCAATGCTGAGGGTGGAGGGAGACGCCGGGGGCGTTCGGTGGCTCAGGGAACTGAGGAGGTGGGGGTAGGGGGGTGACTTCCATTAGAAGCACCAGTGACATCAAGTCTAGTTATGACTACTAGTGGAATACAGGCACTCGTTTTCTGTACAATGAATGTATATTTTATCTAATTAGATTAAAAAAATACAATAAAAACACATTTCTCTATTAGATCAAATGATAGAAATGTAAGTACTTAAGCCGCTATAATTTAGACCATTATCAATAATTCTGTGGAATTAATGATGTTAAAATAAATAATAAAATAAGCCAGAATGTTGCTGTCCTAACAGATTGTTGTCTTCTTACCACGACTGGTGAATGACCTATTCAGCTATTGACAAATGCAATAGTAAGGTCTAGGTCAGTAGATAAGTAGACTAGCTAAGTCGCTTTGCATAAAACGCATCTGCTGTGCTTGTAAACGTTAACGATAACGTAAACGTGTGTCTGAAACTGGAGCAGTGTGTCGGGCGTGTCGCTGCTACCTGTTCTCCTTGCCGTTCTGCAGGAGAGAGTGCCTGTCGGTGCCCGAGCGGTCCGTGCACACGTAGGTGTTGCGGCGGGTCATGGCGCTCCCAGGGATGTTGTTCTACAGAGCACAGAACAAAAGAGCCACAATCGTGTAAGCCTCATAAAGAAGGTTTACAGCACAGACACGTGTGCTGTAAAAGACACAGGCGTCTGAAGCCTCACGGTGGTGGCGGTCATCTCCTTGCGGCGATCAGGGATCTCTGACTTGTTGGGGTTGTTGGCACTGCTGACCATGGGGCTGGAGGGCGGCAGACTGCGGCTGCCCATCACGCTGCAGCTGGCCTTGCGCGAGGGCATGCGCCCCTCCCGCAGCTCGCGCTCTCCCGTGCTGGTGGGGCTCCGCTTGGGGTGCATGACCGGCATGGATGGCCCGCCTTGGAGGGGTGAGGGGTGGTGGATGAGGGGAGAGAAGCAGGTGAGGCATATATGGCAGCTGCCATTTCTGTTAAAACCAGCGCTATTCACTATGCTTCCTCGTCTCAGTTTTAGCCCACGCGCTAGCTAACATGCTTCGCATGGAATAATCCCTTGAAATAAAGTGTTTGTAGTGTAATAGTAATTTTTAAATCTCATTTCATTTCTTTTACAATTTTAAATACAGAATGGAAATTCAGTGTGTCTTGTTATACAGTATATGCAGAATGTTCACAGGGAAGTGATTCATTTCTGCCAAATGACCAGCATGTGATTTTGTAACTGTTACTGAGCTAAAGCTGTGTTCTTCCACAACTTCACCATGGGTGTAGGGGTTGGTTCCTCTAGGCACAGATGTGTTATCTCCACGCCACATGCCCCAGGGGACTCACAGAAGTCGCTGTGTCGCCGCTGCCTGTGGTAAGTGGAGGCGGTGGAGCGCTGGCTCTTGCCGTGTGACGAGGAGGTTGAGGAGGAAGAGGAGCCCGTGGCCGAGGAGTGCTTGTTGGTGCCATTGGTGACAGGACTGGGCCGGACCCGCGCCAGGGACAGGCTGCTGGTGGAGCGGGCCTCACCGCCGTCCTGCACGCACGGACACATGCACGCACGCACACACGCACACACACACACACACACGTACAAGCACACACACGCACACACATACGTACATGTATGCACACGCACACACACGCACCAACACACACACACACACACACATACATGCACACACACGCACACACGTACACACACGTATGCACACGCACGCAGACACACACACACACACACACATACATATGCACACATGCACACACACACGCACGCAGACACACACACACATACATGCACACACGCGCACACACACGTATGCACACGCACACAGACACACAGACACACAGACACACACACACGATGTGAGCGTGAACTGATGAACTGATCTGGCTGTGCACCCTCACAGGTGGTACCGCGTGGAAGCGTCACCTCAGTCTTGAGGCCCAGCAGAAGGTAGGTTGCCGTGACCTCATTGTACTTCTGATTGAGCAGGGAGTCCTTTATCACCTCTGGCATGAAACCCATCCCCACCATCACCTCTGAGACAGGGACGCAGAGCAACCAGTGAGATGGAACGCCATCCATGAACACCAAAATGAAGATCAATGCTGGCTTATCCCTATTAGTGAGTGATCTCAATTGCAATTGACACTGCAACGATGTAAACCATAAATGTTGGAGTGTCTGTTATAGAATTTAGACTATAGGAATGAAGTGCATCATTTGACATTTCCTCGTCCTGCATTTTTTGGACAAACACAATATAATATTATAATATATTTGGTTAAAAGCCTATCCACAAATGTTTCCTGCATTTGACCATAGATGGAATTAGCCAGAACCGAGATGAAAGCAGTGTTTGTAACAGCCCAATATAGACGAGTGACTAACCTATACGACTGGCATCGCTGTAGTCCTCGACTGGCTCTATATGGGGCTTCAGATCCTCCCCTTCATACCCTGCATTTATCCACTTGTCCTTCATGACTTGCTGTAGATTCAGGAACAAAAGAGCTAATTTGGGGATTTGAAGGTCACCGTTTACTGTTTTACACTGTAATACATCGGGTCACCAGCATGCTGGAACCAGCTTGGAATGCTGGTTTGCTGGTATACCAGCCTGGACCAGCACTGCCCCAGCACTAACCAGTATGAACCAGCCTGGACCAGCACTACACCAGCACTAACCAGTATGAACCAACCTGGACCAGCATGGAATTCATGCAGGTTTATGCTAGATTTTTTATCAGGGAAGTTAAAGGGTTAACCCATTTTGGAATTGTTCCAGGATTGTGACAGTGTGAACCCTTTCTTAGCCCGGGGCTAACGCACCCTTAGCCCCGGGCTAAGAACATTCTAAAAATGCTTTTAGCCCCAGCTAAGTGCAGTGTGAGAAGCCTATTAGTGTCCTTAAGGCTCACTCACGTCGAGGGTGCAGCGCTTGGCGGGGTTGAGCACCAGGAAGCGGCGCAGGATCCCTTCACAGTCGGTGGACATGTAAAAGGGCACACGGTACTTCCCCCGCAGCACCCGCTCCCTCAACTCCTGGGGACCAGGGCAGGCAGAAGGTCAGGCAACAAGTACCTCTGGCAAAGCCTATTAGCTTGTTAACAAACGGCGCAGTTGCTGTACACTGCACTATGGAAACAGTTGCTGTACACTGCACTATGGAAACAGTTGCTGTACATTGCACGATAGATAGATAGATAGATAGATAGATAGATAGATAGATAGATAGATAAAAACACGTAAAAAACAGAAAAAAACACAAAATGTAACATATTTTTTAGGATTTCTTGATTGGTGCTTGTAAAGTTCCAGCACATGTTCAAACCAAGTGCTGATAAATTAATACAAAGCGGTAGTGTCAAAATATGCAGTTCCTCAAATGGCCACTTGCCGCAAAAGGGAGTGAATCCCTTACATTAAAATTTCCATCTTTACAGCAAAAACCTGTCTATGACAACTGAATGGGGGTTGAATTAAATATAACTCATCAGTTACATTTTTTTTACTAGCTTGTAATTCTAAACATTACATCTACTGATATAATGTTGAAAATCGCTAAATTACAAATGTGGTCACAGTTGACCACAAAAATAATAATAATTATTATCATCTTTATTTGTATAGCACTTTTTATAAAGAATACAGCTCGAAGTGCTTAACAGAGAGGGAATACGTGCTTAATTGTGCTTCCTATAAGAAAATACAGAAAAACGGACAAACAATGTAAGCAATATAAAATAGGGTAAAGTAATCAAATTAAGGAAATATAAGGAAAATAAAAACCAATTACAGGCTGGTAACAAAACAAAAACTATTCCCATATCTCTCCTTCTGCTCTGTCAGCATGTCAGCACCTTGCAATTACTTGCAACATTCACATAGTTGTCACCATCCAGCTTCACATGCTAACCCTATTAGGATTTCTATCTGGCGTGAAGTGGATCTGCATTTCACTTATCCTCCTTGTCCACGTGGTTGACTGGCCAGCATGCTTTCTGTGAAGGCGTCCATTAACTGCCTTGTTGTACATGTACGACTGACCGTGGGTGTGTGGCTGTATGAGGCTAGCAGGTCAGGTGAAAACAATCACCACTACAAACTCTGTGCAATCCTACAGAGCATTTGAGGGCAGTGGCTGTTCTGTATTAACCTGACGTGCCAGAGGAATTGTTGTCCAAGTCCAACTGGGGAGCCGTACATTGAAACTGTGAATGGCTGTACTTTCAAAAAAATACTCGGCAGTTGATTGGAGGAACCATCTGGTCTTTTTTGCTAGTCTTACTCTCATTTATTAATAAGGTAAGTAAATATCGGTCATGAATGCACATGTAGAATAAATACACATATATGCCTCCACCAGACTAGCGTTTTTATAGCACTGTTGTTTTTAACACAGGTAGAAGTAGTACACATATACACATACAGTATAGTTTAAAATTAAATAAAATGTAATATAATAAAATATGTATATGTTTCACTGGTTTGTGCTTGGTCAATATGTTGCAAAAAAATAGCTGTAGGATTTAGTGTAATAGACATCTATCATGTAACATCCGAGGTGCATTCAAACTAGCAAACAAAGGTCGAACGTTGTGGTTCACGGCGAACATTTGGGAACACACAAGAACGGTCTGAGAAGGTAGTTATCAGTGAACACATACATTTATGTTTCTAAGCTACAACCGACAAGGTACTGACTTAGCCCTGACCAACCACCTTGAGGTTCTGACTGACCCCTGACCCCCCCCTTGCTCCGGCCCACCTGGAGGTTCTAACTGACCCCCCCACCGGCCCACCTTGAGGTTCTGCCCGTCGAAGGGCAGCGAGCCGCTGACCAGCGTGTAGAGGATGACCCCCAGGCTCC
>JAODLL010000006.1:89345-112326 GCA_026546735.1 Forbesichthys agassizii | reverse complement strand
CCCCCCCCCCCCCCCCCCCGTTTTAGCCAACCTTCTGTGGGTTGGTGGCACGCACACCCTGCTCGTACGTGATTCGCTGGCTGATCAGATACTGCGCTGCCTGCGTAGCCGCCGGCGACCCCGTTATGGTGACTTTACGGTTCCGCGTGCCGGGAATGAACTCCCCCTTTTTCGAGATCTGGATGCGGGCTCCCGTGAGCTCCTGGTATTCCACCAGCGTTTTCCCTCCTTTCCCCAAAATGGCGCCCACCAGGTTCTCCGGCACGGCGATCTCCACCACGTCCTTGGCCCCGTCGGCCATCTTCTCCGTCGCCAGCAGGGAGGAGGCCATCAGCGGAGACGAAGCATTCAGGTAGCCGTTGGAGGCCCCCGTTGCCGCGGCGAGAGACCCCAGGGAGAAGCCGCCCAGGGCGGCCGCGGGGTGGCCGCCGCCGCCTGAGGCGTCGCTGGCGTAGGATGCTAACAGGTTAGCGGCGGCAGCGGCGGCCGGGTTTGCGCTGGCTGCGACGGCAGCCAGCACCCCGGAGGCGGCGGCGGGGTTGAGGCCCAGGCCCAGGGTGTTGGTGTTGTAGCCGTAGCTGGCCAGCGTGTTCAGGGCCGAGGTGATGGCCAGCAGGTCGTTGCCGGAGAAACTGGACATGGCGGTCGGGAAGGTGCCCATGCCCGTCAAGCCCGCCTGCCCGAGGAGGCTGGAGGCCGTGGCGGCGGCGGCGGCAGCCGCGTTGGGCAGCACCTCGGCCGAGTTGGCGTACGGGGAGCCGGTGGGGTTTGAGTTGGCCACGGGGCCCGAGATGTTGGAGTAGCTGATGTTGAGGCAGCTGCTGCTCTGTGGGTCCTCCTGGATCTTCTGCACTATGATCTCCACCGCCTTGCGGTTCTGCTCCGGCTCCCCGCTGATGGTGACCACGCGCTCCTGCAGGTTGATGCCCTCGGGCTTCTGGGAAAGCTGCACCCACGCGCCCGACTGCTCCATCACCGCCTTGACCGTGGCCCCGCCCTTGCCGATGATCAGCCCGGCCGTGCTATTGGGCACAATCAGCTTCGCCTGCGGAGACACGTCGGGAGGGAAAAGTTGAGATAAGAGAGATTGGCAACAGAAAAAAAGGGAAGACAGGTTTAGGTAGAAAGAGGTGTTTGCGCGAGTCCGTCTACTAAAGCGCGTGTCCCCCCCCCCCCTCCCTCTGCCGCTGCACTCAGCCTCTTGTTAATCCCGGGGGTTTAGGCTGCAGCTGCTGCGCGGCGGCTCTGTCTAGCTATAAAAGACCGGCGATAAAAATAGCCGCTCGCCCTCATATTTTCCTGCCCCGATCGAGCCCGGGTGAGTCGCGGCCTGGAGAACCTGGGCCCCAAGTGAAGAAGGTGTACTCCGAATGTCCATGTCATGGCCGCCATGTCCCCACGTTTAATTGCTACAATATCACGCTTTACAGTCTATAGGCCAATTCAGGTTAAGTCATCAACTAGAACTGAGATTTGTGGGTGATCACTTTGTGGATCTAATGGAAATGTTAGTGTGGCAACCCCTGCAGTTACATAAGAAGTGTAGTATAATGTACAGTATATTCATAACCAAAACAAACACACAAATAAAATAATTAAAAAATAAAAAATAAAAAAACAATGTATTTGCTGTCATGTTTGATTTACAGTATCTGTTAGCGCCATTAATAGTGAAGATGATGGGAGTTGACAAGAGAATTCCTTTGTTATTGTCGTGTCACTAGCTAATAAACAAAAACCATTTAAAAAAAACATGACTATTGTAATTCTATATTAACACAATAAGCCATTTACTGTAGAAATGCATTAAACAGTGATAGGTAGATTCTATGCTATTTACAGTAGTTCTGCCTATCTTGTCTGAGGGGCCAATCACAGCTGGTAGCATTGCCACCAGCACAATACGTAGCAGATGTCGTTTTTTTTTCTAGATTATAAAAACTAAATAGAAAGGTTTCATGAATAGGCCGAGCACTACCACAATCAGACAGCAATAGCAGCAATAATATTGACACACAGCATTTATATTAAACCTACACCTAAAAAAAAAAAAAAAGAACTGCTGGTTCATAAATGATGGTGGGATTTGTCAGTGCGTACATCTCACCTGCTTGACGCGGTCGGGGTTGACAGTGGTCTGTGGTTGCAAAATACTGACGGTTTCAGTTTTCTGGGCACTCTGGGGCATCTCGCGGACCTTCTCTGCTATGAAGTTGTGCACACCATTGAGTGCCTCGACCGTACCCTGTATAAGGCAAACCCGTTCTGTTGTCCCTGTGTTTGAGAGAGGGGAATGAAACAGACTGCGATTTATCAGCTCTGGCTAGGTTCTCTATTTCCGTGTTTTGGGGAACAGAACAGGGAGGAGAATTAATGCCTGAGTATTTTAGCTGAAGGCAGGAAAACGAGCAAGATTGATGTGTTTTGGCAAAAACATCTTCCTTGACAGTGTGCGCAGGACACGTTGCTAAGCTATTCCTTGCTCCCCCCGTTTAGACAATCAACAGAGAAACAGCTGAAAGAAAAAAACATGCTCCGTTTGCAGGCCGCTGGGGGAATAAAGGATTCCTCCTCAATGATGTAACCCTTTGAGTCTCTAATCTCCCTGCAGCGCCAATAGACTACAACACACTCCTAGGTTTCTTTCTCCACCCACACTGAAGACCCTAGCTGCATACCGTTGCCATGGTTAAGGGGCCGCGCTGCAGAAACAGGTGATGCAACAGCGAATTCTTTTTCTTTTTTTTTAAATCCTTTTTATGAATCCTTTTCTAAGTCCTTTCACATGGCCTTGCTCTTTGTTTAATTCAAACTTTAAAATGAATATACCAACATTACATGCTGTGATCTTAAGTGGTACTATACTTTCTAAAGCTAATTTATATTACACACTATATTTAAATTGAAAGACTTGCCAATATCATATCAGTAGTTTTACCACTAACATGTGGTAAAGTGAATCCTTGCATGGGAAAGACCAGCTGATCCCGACGTGATGGTTTGCCCCACTTCAGTTTACACATTCCCATAATTCAACAACTTGAGACATCTGTCCTCAATTAAATTAAAAATGCGTTGAAACACTAAAAAATATGTAATACATTAAAAATGTTTATTTTCAAACAGCATGACATAATCTGCAAAAATAGTGTGTGGTCTCATTTTGTGCAGCTATTCTGTTTAATAACAGACCACAGTCTGAACACATTCATCTTAGCTCAAATGTTAAAATATAATAAAAATAAAAATAATGCATTTACCCCACAGCATATTTATTATGTGGTGATGATCATAAGCTTTATAAATAAATATTCTGTTGTTACTAGCCATGTTAGTACCAAGTTTCAAAAGGTTAACACAATGTAGTCCAACAGTCATGCACCTTTATATTAACAAAGTCTTTTGCAGGTAAATTCAGAGTTGTACTTGCATGTAAAATGCATGCAGAAAACACAACTTAATACTAAACCTCACATAGCCTAAGAATTCAAATGCAAATATTAAAAACTTAATACCTTTAATAGAGGAAAAAATAATGTATTACAGTTACTATAAAGCAAATAATAAACACAATTTATATTGTGAATTTCCTAATCTCATTGCCAAAAGAAACTGCCCTTAGTGTTCACATATAGCAGTCATATAATCTAAATCCTTTGTTATTGCAATTCTTAGAAGTATTTTAAAAGATTGATTTAGTTCATAGACTAAATAAATTCTTTGTAAATTGTCAATAACCAAACTTGGGCCCTCTAGAATACAAAATGGGTGTTGCTTCATTTGATTGTTTGAGAAGGAATCTACAGTAACACACCTAAAAATAATGAATTTGAAGTGAAGTGATGTAGCATTTAAGACGCGGGAAACTGCATTTTCCTCATGTAGCATTTGAAATATGTCTGCTTAACCATGTTTGGTCCATCGTGATTTGTGATATAGTTACAGAAGATATATGTTTGAGTGTCAGGTCACTCACGGCAGTACTGTACACATTCTAACGGCCTTATAATCAAAAACACTGGCCCATTGTTTCGATGACATCACAACTCCTTCATCTGTCTTTGCTGTACAGCCAGTAACTCAATACACTAGCTGGGCTATTGGCCAGCTGCACAAAGGAAAGCGGTTTTAGAGTTTTGCTTCCAAGTCCAAGTTCAAACCGTGAACTCACACAACCCTCCTCTGTGTGTGTGGGTGTGTGTGTGCGCGCGCACGCTCGTGTTGTGGTGTCACACACGTGCCATATGAACGCACAGTGTGAGAACAGCATGTCAAATCTTACGAGGGGAGGGGAGCGCGAAAAAAGGCAGAACGCAGCCTGCCATGTCTCGAGGCGAGCGCACGGGGAGACCTTTATGAGACGAGCGGCGCACGCCTTATCTGCCTTGAACTGTCGCAAAATCCAAGCGAGAAAGGGAGCGAGGAGGAAACTTGGCATGCGTTTGGCCAGAGTACAGCTGGGGCAGGGTCATGTCCACAGAGAGAGATTGAAACCGGCTATTTCTGTGCATGTCCCAACCCCTCCCCCCCCCCTAACACCTCGCACACACAATCATGCATCATCCACACACCCTTCGCTATCTCCTGCCATCCATCTACGTCTGCCACAGCTTAGGGTCTAGTGGCACAGTACCCTGAGCAAAACTTTTGAATCCCTTGTTTCATGTCTAGCGCTGATGGATGGGGATTGGGGGGGATTCTTTAAGCGTGAGCCATCACACACACACACACACACACACACACACACACACACAGAGAGGCCTGCAGAATAAAATGGCTGCATCTGTTGTTGTCTCCCCATTTTCTCTGGTGTGTCGTTGCTGGTGTTGCTAGCCAGAGCTCAGGGGCTGCCATGGGGAAGAGATGAGATCATGAACCCTGCGTAATGGCTTCCGCATGCTACATGAACACAAGTCACCAGTGACTCAACACTAAAGGAAGGTGAAGCCAATTCACATGGCTTTTGTAGCGCTGGGCTAACTCAATGTGCCTTGTCAACAGCTGCCTCCAAACCTCAGGGTGGCTTGGTAACTTTCATGACAGAGTCCGAAACAACAACAACAACCGCTCTGGTCGCAAGGAGGCCACCACAGATTTTCAAGCTTTTTAAACACCCCCCCCCCCCCCTCCAAAAAAAAGTGGCTCAAAGTTTACAAGCTATTAGCATTTAGCATTACAATATACAATAAGTCAAGAACACCATTTGAAATGGAGAAGCTGTAATATAAAACTAGTAGACGTAACCACAATATGCACCCCCAGCATCATCATCCCACGACCCCCTGTGATCTCTCGACCCACCCTTTGACAACCACTGTGTAAAGCTGTTGGATTTGAGATGCACGAAGAGCTAGTTTTAACAAGAAGGAAAGATACCAACATAAGCACCCCCCCCCCCACCCCCACCCCCCCTTCCCCACCCCTCCCCCCACCTTCCCACCCTTCCCTCCCCGGACAGACATTGGAAAGCGCCGGTGACATTCATGTGACAGACTGGCAAGGTGGATTTGACAGACCAATGAGGGAAAACCCTGATTGGTCAGAAAACTTCAAGTAAAATATACAGTATATTTAAAATCTATATACACGCAGATCATTCTCACAGAGCACGTTCAACTCACTGGCAACTGATGGATATCCAAGACATTTCTATCAAATTACGCTAAACGTTAGCGCTCTAAAGTCCTGCCTACAGTGCCTTTAAGGTAGCCTCGTGAGACCTTTATTTTCGCTGTGAGAATCAGTCTGGAAAGCTTCGGAATCATTTTGAATGTGTACAAGTAGCAACTGAAATTTCTAATCAGCGTCGTGTTTATAGCTATACGGGCCTGGTTTAGGTGTGCCGACCATGGTGCCAACAGCGAAAACGACCAGATGATTCATCCAATCACTTGCCAAGTATTTTTTTGAAGGTACAGCCATTCACAAACAGTTTCAATGTACGGCTCCCCAGATGGACTTGTGACAACAATTCCTCTGGCATGTCAGGTTACCTTTAAGGCCCATTGTGCAACTTAAGGGAGCACATTCGTCAGGCACCACCCAGCCACATCCCTGCCAGCACATGCTCAAGGAACTCCACTTGTCACTCATCACGATAATGAGTTGGGGAGGGGTGGGGGGGGGTGGGGGGGTGGGTGAAGCAGGTGGTGGCCTATGAACGCGCATGGGAGAAGTGAGGATATCTGAAACTCCGCTCGCTGGTTTGTTTGCCAGTGGGGAATTGCACCAGTGTTGGAGCCGTCCTAGGCAGCGCTGCACTCTTGCTGGTTCAGTTCTCTCAAAATTTTCCAAACTGCAACATGTTGAGAGGCAAAAAGGGAAAACCCATTTCGTGGGCATGCTGAAAATATATGAGCTTGTCGTGTTGCATGCCCTCCAACTCGTCACTCAGAAGTCCCTTGGCCGCGGCTCAGTTAATGCAATGTTGCCCATGTAACTAGCAATAAAAATTCTGGTTGGAGTCGCGTTGAGCAGTTTCAGGAGGCAGTGTGCCCTTTATTACCCACGTTAGAGCTAAGCTAAGGCTTTTAAATCAGCCATTGCTGGCAGATACTATGGGTCAGATTCCTTTACAGTGATATAATGTTAAGAAGTCATTCAGTGGTCGTCTAAGGCCAACTACACTGTCGGCTCCAATCCGATTCGTTTTTGCATAACCGATTTGAATCCAATCTTCCTGACGGACAGTGTCCACAATACATAATATGGCGTAACCAGATCCATGTGTCCGTGTGGCAAACCTCATCTTTAGTCTTGTCCACATTTGTTTTTACAGTAATGACATTGTAATGGTAATAGCGATGACATAAACTAACTGAAATGAGGGTAATTAAATGGGCCTCAACCATACTGCCTCGTACATCAGATTGTAAGAATGAGACGGCATGAGAGATGGAGGAGGTTTGCATGCCCTGCTTCAGTTTGGGCAGTTTTTCACTGCCAGTGTCACTGTTCAGCACCACCAAACCATCCAAACAGTCAGACGTAAGCAAATTTGCTAAAATGCGATTTGAATCACATTTCAAACCGTAGACGGATGTGATTTGAAATGGATTTGTGAAAATTGGATCTCACATGATTTCTGGCTGTTCAGACTTGCTACATATGATCTGATTCAAATCGGATATGCACCTGAATAGGATTTTGAATGGCAGTGTGAACAGGTTGGGGTGTTCAACTCAAAAAGCCATCAAAAAGGTGTAGCTTTTTATCCCCAACATGCCCAACCTACTTGTAAGCATCCTTCAGCAAGACGCCAAACCTCTTTGGAAAAACGTATCTGCGTTATCCTAATAATAATATTAATAACTTCCCATAATAATATTCTAATAATAACAATAATTGGTTATTAATAATAACCACATTTGAATCGGTTCTAAATAATAATTTTCTAACCTTTTGTATTTTATTTGAACAATTGCTTTTGGCATTCCAGATAAGTGTATACTGTAAAGTGCACACTTTTTCCATTTTAAAAGTGGAGTCAGCTACTCTGGAGAAAGATTGTTGTTATTTTAAGGCTGTTGTGTGGTGCGGTCTGCACCACTTCTTTTTATTAATATTTACATCCAGGACTGTGTAGGACTACCAGATTATATTTTCAGCACACATACAGAATGAGCAGCTAGCGGACTATGAGTAGATATTCAAGTAATGACAAAAACTGTATTAGCTTACAATCGTAGACTCCACCTTTAAGTTGTAAATGGAAAAAAAGGTCTGCTTAACAGGGCTTGTTTAGCTTCATCAGTTATCACAGTAGACATCTGGACCTAATCAACTGTGTGACGCTCAGCACCTGCTATTCCTCAGCAGGTTGAAGTCTCCTCTGAGGCGTGAAGGACGAACAGCAATACACTTTCTAAAGAGACCAGAGCTTCTGTTTAGGGGGGATAAGATTCCTTGCCACTGACCTCCATCCAATGAGGGTCATCTCTAAGCATGAGCATCTATTCCGTGTTGCCACTTTTTAAATGAGGCTTCCCTGCACAACTAATGCTTCCAGTGTATGCTGCGTGCCCTCTGCATTACAGATTTCTCTCCTCTCAGTGGAATAAAATGGGAGCAGCACATTTAGTATACAATGGTTTTACAAGGCACCGACAGGAAAAATGTATAGTTAGTAAAAACCCCTGCCACAAGATATTAAAAGAGAAATGGCCTTCAGAATTCAAAGGTATAGTAAGTGATTGTAAGATAATACACTTTTGGCCGGTTTTACGGACATGGGATAAGTCTAGTCCAAGACTAAAATAAAAATCAAATGAAGATCTACACTGAAAAAATTCTTAATCCATGTCTGTGAAACTGTCCCTTTTTGTTTAATTCACCAAATATCTTCTCACAATCCTCTAGCTAATGTTTTCTGTGTGTGCTGAAATATATTATCTGGTACTTCTACACAGCCCTGGCTGTAGATTTTTCCCATGATTCACAGCGGAGCAATAACGACCCCGGTACTTTGTTTCCGGTTGGAGTGTTAACATCCAACTGTCTTTTATTAGCCTATATTAGCAGTGGTACAGTACAGTGATTTAACAGGATTTTTTATCAAGTATTTTGCATTTGTTCACTAGCCAATATGGCAAATGGACAGTGGTTACATTTCAGCTGTGATTTTTTTACATTGTGAGCACTGCAGTATCCTTGTGCTAAACTAACAGGATGCATCCATTGTCAGCTGCTTTTTTTCCAGTAGGTGTGGTTGGCATGGCGCTTCTAAATTAAAACAGAGGCATACAATGGACCTAATTCACGCCCAGGGGCGTGTCTGTGTCAGACAGCTGAACTACATGGCTCTGAGCTAACAGTCACATCAGAGACGACTTTGATAACATCCATACGTCCAACATTGTGTCTTTAACAATAATGGGAGAAATTAAAAAACAGCTACCTGATGGTTTCAGTTTCTCATATAAATCAATAAATATTATAAAATATTATATATATATATATATTTTTTTTAATTAAAAAAAAAAAAAAAAGGTTTACTTTAGCCTATCACTGGGTCATCGTCATACCGGTAAATATTTGATCCCAAACGTTCTTTTCCCAAAAATGTAAATATGTCAGAAAATACCCATTAATAGTTTAGCAGTGTGTATACATAGACCGTTGCAAAATAAGTTTATGCTAATATGGCCACCCTACACTGTTAAATCAGCACAATTTAATAAGCAATTAGAGGGTCCATCTGCCGTTTTTCATTCAGCAAAGGGGTCCTTCCCCTGAAAAAAGACCTCTGCAGTAGGCTACTGTGTGAGTAGAGCACAGTCAAAGTGTCGACGGCATTGTGTTAGTATAACTAGCTTCACCTTACCCTTTTGACCTTATTCACACGGCGGCCATCTTCCTCTGACGTCACACTCAAGGTGGAAAAAATCGAATTCAGATCACAGCTGATAGTAGTGAAAACAAGCTGACGTTCGAGCGTTTCCCTGGCGATTTCCCACCCTGAGCGTGGCGTCAGAGGAAAATGGCTGCCGTGTGAATAAGGCCAATTGTTTGTGTCCTTTAAGGCAACAGTTAAAGGTAAGAAGAGATACCTATGTATTTATCCCCAGAATATTGGGTCCTCTTATTGATTTATGCGTAAACAAAAAGGACACTTCAAATAGTAAATTGTCAAACAAGGGGTCGGGTTGAGTGGTAATCCACCCAGCTGTCTAAATCCTAAAAGAAAAGCCACACCATTCGTAGGCTATCGAGTCAAGGGGACCCGATCAAGGGCATATCAGAGACACAGGCATAACATTTAAAAAATACTGACAAGTGCACTGTCCGAATTATTGTGTATAAAACACTCCGATTGGGATACAAAAAATAACTAAAAAGACCTGCAACTTTGCTGGTACAGCCAACCATGACATAACTTAAACCTGAGCTCATTGTTCCTCTCTGTGCAGTCTGAGCATTGACCGGAAGTGAATAACAGTACTGGTTGTCATGGCTGCAAACAGTAGGTCGCTCAGGAATAAGGTGGATAAATAGGAACATAAAATGGTGCGGGCCGCATAAAACAACAATATCCTAGCCTTCGCAATGGATTTATAATGTGTGGGGCAGAGATTCTTGGGACTGAGCATTGAAGGGAGATGTGTTTTTGTTTTGATTTTACTTTTAATTTAGAATGAGAATGACTTATTATACCTTTATCTGATAAATACTTTGTAGTAGCTTTGCAAAAAGATTTGCTAAATTGCATTTGCTTAAAATGAAATGCAAGTGGACTGTGATGGACTGTAACCACATTAAGGCCTTTATAGGATCATTTATTGCGTCGATGTGCATGACGGTTCGACAACACTGTTCACATGTAATCCTTCGACATAACCAGGTGTTAATTACGCACAGACACGGTTCGCTCTTACCTGGGTAGAAGTCTTTGGATTTGGACAGCTTGATGGTGGCGCCCGTCTCTTTCTGCAGTTGCACTATGGTCTGGCCGCCCTTGCCAATTATAGAGCCGGCTGCATAGCTGGGGATCAGCACCTTCAGGAAGTACTCTCCCTCCTCTGGGGAATGGAGATACACAGACAGCGAGAGGGTGACATCTCGTAAAGTGGCTCTGCGCGTCATGGGAGTCACGCAGGTTACAGGCACCTACCCGCACCAAGCAAGGTAGTACGGCTTAAGCATGTTCATACGGAACACATATGCGCGCTACGTAGCATGTGCCGGTGTGCTCCTGCGACACAAGACAGGTAAGTATAGACGAGCGTTCTGCGTTCGTAATATGGGATTCATTGGAGCCTTCGGCACCACATTTCATCAGAGCGGTGGTGACATGTGTTGTGTCCCAGATTTCTAGTAGAGTAAATGATGACCTCCTTTCCAGTTTGCAGAGGTCTAATTTTAACTGTTTTCAAGGAGTTTCAGCAACCTCTGAAAAAAAAAAAAGTGTGTTGAATCCAATCCGAGGTTTGAATAAAGCCGGGCCTGATTTTGTTTTGGGGCAAAACGAGGAGACTGCAGTTAACAAAACAGTCATAATAGTGAAAAATAGCCTATTTTGTGATGGGAAATATCGCACATAGGGGCCCAGGTAAACACATGCCACTGTTATCCAGACAGTCCATGAAAACCAATACAATCTGATCCTGAGTAATGAGGAGAAATGATGTGAGCATATGGGACACAATCCCACAGATTTGTTCAGAGAGTACAGTGCCAAGACTGTCTAAATCTCCTCCATTTTGGAAGGGGCTTCGCTGGCTTACAGCGGCTTGCACAAACCAGTGATTGACAGCACGTCAGTTATTAAAAACTAATGTTTTAAAACAAATGTCACCTTTCTGTTAGGAAAGTTCCTTCTAAAACAGTATTAATAATATGTTTATAGGCACCAGAAGCACCAAGGACTTAATGGGTCAACTTAGCTGTATAGTAGTAGTCGGCCACATATTACACTTGAACAATACTCGAGGTACGACTGTTCCCCAGGTGACAATAGATGCTACCCATTTGAATAGATAAACCACACTGTGATCCCAAAAACAGTACAATTGTCTTAGAGTTTACAAAGATTACGAATGTGTACTGCTGTGCGCTTGACACTGTAGCTGATAGATAATCGCAGACGCATCGATGTTCTGATGCAATGACGTCATGTTCATCTCTCCTCAGCTGCCTCAATGTTGACGTCACTCCGGCGAGTTTAAATGTAAAAACAAAAAGGGTGTGGGGGGGGGGGGGGGCGAAATGGCGGGCAGATGGAGGGGGAAGGGGCATCTATTCAACCACCCTGCACTTGAGCGTAAAACCATATCGATTGTTGTTTTCGGTGTGCGGGTGCCAGCATCACACAAGGAGTGCACACCAGACAGTGGGGTGACGGACGCACGGGGGAAGGGGGGGGCTCTCCTGGTGCGTTGCACGGCAGAGATGGACGGACGGTGGTGGACAGCCTATACCGGGACTGACCTGTTGCCTCGGTAATGCACTCATTCAGTTATGAAGACCGTAATGAAGATGGCACTGTGACATTAACAGAATTCCACAGCCAACTGGTTGGCTGCACTTGTCACCCCATTAATATGCCCCTCATGTTCCACTGAGACACAAGTTGTTTCTCCACCATAATCGGTGGTTGTGACGTGATTAGGGCGATGGATGGCATGCCTGTACGTGGAATTTTGCTCGATATTTCGATGCCCCCCTGTGAATCCACCGTGTTTACAGAGGCTGGATTCTTGAGTGAAGCATAACGTATGCTCATATTAACATGAAAAGCATAGGTAAAATGAAAACCTCCCCCACCATTGAGTATGGCACGTAACACTATAGCACAACTGATGAGATGTTTTGTTTGACACTGAAATTGGGAATACATGGGAATAAACCATTCAATGGAAATAACGCCACCAAAATATTCACGAGGCTCTATTAGACTTCTTGGATTTCGTTGCGTATTGAAGTCGCTTAATATATCCATAATAGGATGACAATAAAATGACCTTGGGGAGAAAAAAAAAAGAAAAAGATCACATATCACTGAGTCAGTCGTCACAAAAGCTTTCCAATGCTTTAGTAGTGTCCGAGGACATTCGCATTGCCCATAACTCTTCAGTTTGAATGGCAGTGCACTATATAAACTACAAATGTTCTTTGTGGGACCTGTTGTGGACACGCGAACCCAGATCCACTGCGTAACTTTGTACTCATCTTCAACAAGAAGAAACCCAGGGAGAGCAAGCCACCGGGAACACACCCCCCACCACTGCTCTCGCTGTCGCGTTTGCTGTCATTAGTCAATAATTAATTCTGTCCTAGCGTCTGAAATCACAGTAACAGGTTTTAATGGCGTCATGTGGTAGCGTAAACATGGCAATCTGTTGCTGCAATCCGCCAGGGAAACGGGAGCAGCAGAGCACGTTGGGAATCCAAACTAGCAGGGTGCGAGTTCAAGCCCGCTGTTTCCCCACACTGGAGGGACACTTGGAGGAGAGGACATGGACATTGAGCCAAATGTGTTTAGTTAAGTCACTCATGGGGGGTGTGGTGGTGGTAGGGTGGTGGTGGTGGTGGTGATGGCGGAGTTGGGTGGGGGGGGGGGTCAGCAGGAAATGCCTTGTGCCTTGCCTCCGCCTTCATTCTCGCTAGCCCTCCAAGTACCCACTCTGCATTTCAATAGACCAACCTGCTACTGACAGCACGGACGATGGAAGAAAAATGAGCCGTAATGGTGGCGTGGTGGCGGGGGGAAGGGGAAATAAGCTTTGTTGCGCACGAAATTGTGAACAGTTTAGCGTGACAGATAAATTCAACAAGTCAGGGGAGGGAGGAGGTGAAAAAAAAAAAAAAAAAAAGAGTTTGGCTCTTACCCATTCTGAGATCTGCTGGTTAAAGTCCGCTGTCAGATCGCCATCAATGCCGAGGCACGATCTCTAAAGGGTCTCTTAGCGTTAGGCTAGGCATAGGTGCAACGGGTAGTGTTGAGGAATGCGGCCAGTCGACCTTTTTTTTCGCCGAGGTCTAATACATCAGTGGGTGCATGGAGGAGAAAAAAAAAAAAACGCAAGCAAGATTTCACCGCAGCATTTGAGCCATGCCTGCAGCTGGCCAGAGCCTCAATTGTCTGAGAAAATGCTAATGCTGGCTCTCAGTGTTTTCGGTGAAAAGACGGCACGCATTGTTCAAGCCTGCATCGGTTTGAAGGGGGGGGTCTTCCCTGCCGCATCACCCTTTTTACTGCTCTCATCCATATTCATCGAGTGGCCTGTCCGTCTGCAGAGCCACGGAGGACTGACGCCAGGCTTGGCCAATCGGAGGCTGCCTCCCCGCCGCGCGTCATGGCTCCGCCTCCTAATGCCGGTCTCTTCCCCCCCCCACCCCCCCACCACCACCACCACCACCACCACACACACACACGCACGCACGCACACTTCCCCCCCAAAATTGAATTTTCTCCCCCTACTCCGCCTCTTTTGACGCAGCACTATAAAGTATGGCGGCCCGTTCAGTCACTCTTCTCCAGCGGCGAAGTGACAAAGGTGAAGTGGTCGTACGGCGCCGCGGCTTGAGTGGCGGACGGGATACGCGCAGAAGTGACCTTCAGCGGCTGGCGGGGGAAAAAAAAAACCAGCAACGGGACGGCGGAGGTGGAGAGTGTGCTTGCCGTACCCCAACCCCTCCCCCCCACCCCCCCCCAACCGCCTCGCCTGCCACCCAACCCCCATCTCCATCCCCAACCCCCATTCCGTTCCACCACCAGTCCCTTAGACGGCCATGTTTTAGCGGGCGGAGGGGCTCATCAACTATTGCAAATGGCAGTGCCGCAGAATGGTGGAGGGGGCGATGAAGCCAATCACTACGCCTATAAATCTCAACGCCGAGAGAGTGTGTGTGTGTGTGTGTGCATGCGTGCATACATACGTACGTACGCATGCCCGTGTATCTTCTGATCGGCTCCACTCAATAAGGCTTTCCAAGGAAATTCATGCTACCCCCCCCCCCCCACACACACACACACACACACACCCCGTACAGCTGCCTTATTTTATTGTATTTATTTTTTCACCATTTATGTTATGTTTCCACCATGTTTAGAGAGAGAATTACGCTGACGTCTCGACAGCGCGTGTCTCCCACAAATTTCAACCAATAAAAAGCCGGCTGGCGCACTGACTGCTCCCCCAGCACACGGTCTCCACATAGGAGCCACTCTCCCACTCAACGTACAGCCATGTCTCCTCCTTTCTCTCTTCATCTCTCTCTCTCTCTCTCTCTCTCTCTCTCTCTCTCTCTCTCTCTCTCTCTCTCTCTCTCTCTCTCTCTCTCTCTCTCCCTCACTGTGTCTCTCTTTCGTTGCCACCTGGCAAATTCACAGTCTGCTCACGTCACATTGCTCTGCAAGGGCACCTGTGTCCTTCTCACCAGAAGAAATAAATAAATAAAAAACTAGCTCGCATTCCTGTGCCAACCTTTCCATTAGCAACATTTCGAGATCATACCTAATCCTTTAGCGACGCGGCCGTTGTTGGCACGAGCTTTGCCAGCAACATGGGCGGTGGGCTAGAGTGGGTAATTATAGGTTAAATTAGACAGAGAGAGAGAGGAAAAAAAGCAAGAGATATTTGGTTTTGAGGAGGGGAGGAACGATGCTGATAAAAAGGAGAGTAATTTCCCCTCATTCAGTGAGGCTGAATTGTCCCGCTGTCCCTAAAAGCACAAAAGACGGTCTCAGCTTTGAAAGAGCGCTGGCTTTCACCTCTTTGTTGCAGCTGCCAGTCATGTTAATGATCAATTCAGTAGGAACATTGTGATCAATATCCGACCTAGTCGTGGCACTGGTGATTACAGGGCTGGGTAAGGATTGTCACACCGTCTGCAACTAAGAGTAGCAATAGGCTAGCTAATAAATGTATAGAAACATCATACAAAATGCAGGGTGTATACGATATTGCTGTAGACTATACTGCCTTTGTAGCACTTGTATCAGGGCAGTGGTACACATTTTACCACCATATACACAACCTATACAATAGTGCTACAAAATACAGTATATACCGTGTGTGTAATATATACATACAAACACAAATTATGATAAAACGCTATTTTCCACTCATCCAATGTACCTAATGCTGTTTATTCACTGCAGCTAAATGCTAAAGAAGACACTAAGCTAGCCTATAAAATCCACTAAACGGCATCTGCAGCCAAGAGCCCTAGAATGTCCTACAAACTAGATAAATCACAGTGTAAGGTTAAGGTACAGCATCCCTGTCACAGTAAGACCATTCAGTATAGCGATGACAACAAATGCCATCACCACCATTTTAACATGGTATAGACAGCGATATTTCAGCCTCAATTCAGTACAACCACGTAAAATGGCCTTGAAATATACAGAATTATAATGATCATTATCAAAAATGTGTGCCAAATGAAAGTCATCCTCTACGTAAAAAATAAAATAATAAGGAGACTCTGAAGCAATACATGTGTTACATAATTTACTTACATATTTGTTGCATACTGTGCCTCTCTGATTTGCAAATTATGATACATTAAAACTATTTCAGTTGCTTTTACTGCCAGTGAATCCACACAATAATGTACCACCATATGTACACATGTTCCAAATCTCTATATATTGAAGAAAAAAAAGATACTTTAAAATGTGTGTTTTCTGCTAACGACTGTAGGCTTCCATTACATACATACCTCCAAACAAAAAAGGTAATTGAATAGAGTGAATAATAATAAGGTTACATTTTGTGATTGGCTGCACATACACAATAGATAGAATAGAACATAGAATAGATAGAATAGAGTTTTTCTGATTTATAGGGCGTATACACCACCAAGCCATCTGGAACACCTTTCTACCCAAGGGAAAAACGGTAAGCCTCATGGGACAGATGTGACTCTAGTCAATATTGCTTTTTCATCCCCAGATCCTATAAATACGCAGTGATTACTGGACTTTAGAAAGAACAGAAAGCCTTGAAATAACCGCAGATATTCACAGGAGGTGGCAAATTGTGCAAAACCATCTATAAAAGAGATAATGCGCTAATGCATAGGTACATTATCCTGTGAACACTGTGAATCTCTATAGAATATGTTGTATGATACATCTCCTCAAACATAAAATAGTATGTTATTATCAGCAGGTGAAAATGCTCCAATCCAATGTCTGCGGATATGCCATGAAGAGATAGACAAAGCAAGTTGCTTTACCATCTGGTGACAAAGCTGACAATTCTCCACTGACATGCAATTAGCATAAAGCTCATCAAATGAGGGGTCCCTGTGCACTGCACACCTTAATAATCAAATGCTGAAAATGAGGCTCGCCTGAACAGAACTAATAACATTTGCTACATCTAGACATCTACCCTGCAAGATACCAAACGCAAAGACCCTGAACCACCTAATTTCTCCTTGCCAGTAATTTTTTTGTTTGAACAGCCATTAGGTTAAGTTTCACGTGTCAAGAAGTCAGTTAGTTGGCCTATCTTTACATTGTCACACCAAAAGAAGAAGGTGCTAATTTGTGATTAGCAAGAAACAAAACACACAAGCTCAGTTCATAGACGTAGGCCCACATTCCCAAGTAGAACAGGTCTGTTTTCATATTTTGCACTGAGGTCACAAGAGGGGGACCATCTAACGGCTGGGATTGCCATAGTTGTTTTAATGTTTTTGTTTTATTATTTTGAGCCTTTATATGTATTATCATTTTGACATGGATGCACATTTAGGTCTAATTAACAATACCACTGTTCGTTTAAAAAAAGGAAAAGCTACGGCCTAATAGGCCTAGGCCTACAGTGAATTGGCAAAGCAAAAATCGCAACAATAGAAATGTAGCCTACCCACAAAACATATTACAGTTTAATTAATGACTGGATAAAATACCAACCAGCACTGGTTTGATTTTGTACATTATGCTTACGGTAGGCTTATTTCTGGCCTTAGCATTAGGCTATTTCACTGCATTCACCATATTTCACTGTGTATCCCTCTTTTCACTTTGAATGGAAGACGATAAAAAAGCTGTACATGTAGAGAAGGGTGAATGTTTAAATACAACGTTGACCCGAGCTATGTGGGCAGGTTCCTGTTGCAGTTTTGGTAAGAACTTGGTTAACGACAGCGCATTAACAACGTGCGCCAGACGTTGTTATGCTGAAATTTGAAAACGATGTTTTCAGTTGACAAGTGCACAGGTGCCGTACGCAAAACCTTCACACTGCGTCGTGTTGTTCGCATGCGGAGAATATCTACAAAAAGATCAATTTTTTACTGTGATCCTGTATTATATGGATGGCCTCAGTAGTGGCGAAATATAGGCCACCTTACATCAGTGAATTGCCGTTAGAAACGGTGCGAACAATGCTGATAAGGCGTGGATGAAGTGGCCGTGGCATTCTTACCTCCGGTGTTTGTTCGCTTTGTACAACCGGCCTCCTCAGCCGGAGTTTCCAGCGGTCGTTTGCGGGAGTCTGCGGGATCCGACTCCATAGGGGGCTGTTGATGAAGGTTGGGATTAGAAAATATCCCGTTATGTTCCACCGCTCCTCCGGCCATCATCATTTTCCAAGCTGTAATAAAATGTGCGCTATTCCACAGCGCCCCTCACCACACAACACACATATACCGCAAAGGCGAGTTTTCTCGATAACAAGTTTTGCTCGTTTTGTCAGAAAATATTCTTAAACGCTGTAAAATGACAGACAACGCCGCATTCGGTTTCTCTGGTGCTGCTACGCGACTCTCGGCAGAACGTCACACAGACGCTAAATATAACAATCCATTGAGTGAAATATATTCATTAGCGCGCCCACGGTCTGCTACACTTCAAAGCGTGGTCTTTATGGAAATTCTGAACGCGCAACCGCCTTCAAAATAAAGCTGCCCTATATGTGATGATAACCACGAACTGTTGATGAAACTCAAGATCCTAGAAGAACAATGCGCCGGGAAATATGTTAGTAATCTTCACGCCATCTTCCGGAGCATGTCCTGTGGGGTCTCCAGGTTCCTGATAAGTGCAGCTGTTGTTATTGTTGCCTTTGTAATGCAAGAGGGAGATTTTCTTTCAGAGCTCCGGAGCGGACGACAGTGCCACTGACCGGCGAAAGCACAGGCCAGCTAGGTAGCATGGAACCGCTGGGTTATCATCTGCTATCAAGATCAGCATGCGAATATTTGGAATAAAATCCGTGCTTTAAAACCCAGTCTGGTTTCATTTTATCATCCACATCTTCGCGAATGTCTCAAGTTAAACCATTAGGTAAAACAATTATTTATAGTTTATTGCATCCGAATAAAAAATCTCTTCAAGATGCAGTATTATTTACTACTGTATTGTAAGATACGCAGTTTAGTTATACATTACTTAATAATATCTGCCATACATTCAGTGGTTCAAGTGCCATATTGGGCTTAATAGTGTAGTTCACATCGTATTGTTTCAAACTGTGAATAATAACAAAAAGCAGGACGCAAGACCTACTCTTTACTAATACAATCGTTCACTTTTATTTAATTGTCAGATGTTCATTTAGGTAGCCTATCTAAAGCCAGAGTGATTCACATATGGCACCAAAACATTTTTATTTTATTTTATAAAAAATACAAAGTTTCAATTTTTTCAACCAAGCAAAGTTTGTCATGAATCTTTAAGACAGTTTCCCAGTGAACTGCAATCACCCAATGAGAAGAATGCAGTAGACTCTTCTGTCTTGGCAGGAACCTCATTCTCTTCTTCAGTGTCTTTATCTGAGGCAGCTGTGAGCATGGAAACCTTTTCAGATAGTCTGCGCATGACCAGATCCACCGTGCTGGACAGATGATGCTGAAAAGAGACAAATACAAAATATGTATGTATGACAGACCCTAGTGAGTCTAATATATATATATATATATATATATATATATATATAAAATGAAATAAAAACATTGTCTAAGCTTTTTCTCACACATATTTGTTGATGAATGACCCACTAGTTCTTTTTAAATCCTGCCTTAAATGAATGACACCTGTCTGAGTGACTATATCGGGGTGTGAATGAAGGGAATGTAATGCTTTCAACTTTATTTAAATACATTGGTGGTGGGGTGTGCAGCTTCTGGTATGTATTATGGCCTCAGTATAATGGACTCTGCATTAGCATGCTCAGTAAGAATAGCCTCTGTATCACAGGACTGTAAAGACTGGTACCTACTTGCATAATATGCAGACCCTTTACAGTGAGGACAGCTAGCTCTCTTAAGCCATCCCCTGTCAAATCTAAGTATGTGATTGACAACAAGGGACTCTTGAAGCCACGCCTCCAGAGCAGATGAAACTGGCCACCTCCTTCACAACTTGGCTGATGGAATTTATAACAAAGTAGTTCCTGTTAAGCAGAAAGATAAACATGTAGTAATTATTATGATTAGTGTCCTGTTGTGTGTAATTTGTTGTCTTGAGGGCAAGTATCATACTATTGTTTTACCATAATGAACCTAATGAGACTTTGACAACAACGAACATGTCTTTATTTTAATCCAGAGAATGCTACAACAATAAGTGTAGTTACAAGGGTATAGTAATTTGCTATCGAGAATGTTAGCTAAATTAAAACTCAAATAAAAATTCAAACACCTCTTCCTTCAATGGTGCTCCCTCAGAAGTCCATCCCAAACATGGCATGGTTAACATTAGGGCTTTACAAACTGTATATTCTTACAGGCCGGGGCTAAGAGCTAAACCTAAACACACCCAGGGCTAACATGAAACTAGGGCTATACGATTCACACTGCACTTATACTAGCCCTGGATTAAATGTCAGTTGCCACGTTACAACTGACAAAAATCTGACGACAACTCTTGTGTTTTTTTCTTGCCCCGTTATACACTAGTACCTTCTATCCCCGGGTTCGTCGATTGTCAGGAGCTAACCATGAAAACGGGGCTAACTCGGGGCAGCCCTTTAGCTAACCCTGGGCTAAAGTTGGGGTTAGCCCACTTTGTAATGTTCCAGGATTGTGCCAGTGTGAACACTGTTTGAGACCGGGGCTAAGCACGTTCTACAAATGCTGTTAGCCCCCTAAGTACAGTGTGAAACGCCCCATTGTGAACGCTATGAAATGCATTGTTGTATGCATTCTGCACCACTTCGTGTTCTTATTGACGGAGCCAGGGCTGTGTGGAAGTACCAGTTATTGTTTTAGCACGCACTATAGGGCATAGGCTAGCAGACTGCATGGAGATATTTGGTGGATTTGACTAAATGTCTACTAGAGTACAACTGCTTACCTTTTAATGCATTTAGGAATAGTATAGAGACACAGATCATCTGTATAGCCAGATTAGAAGTAGAGAAGCAATGGAGGTCATGGGGTGGTTGGAGAAGCAACACACACATGAGAAGTTACTTGGGTGGGCTCCACCCACTCACCTGTCCATAGGTTCCCAACAGCACCTCCTCCTCTCCGTCAAAATCCAGGTCAATGACCAAGGCGCAGAGCACAGCGTCCCATTGGTCACTTTCTGCGAGGTACGCCGGATGTGACATGCCATGCTCCTGGACGTCTCTGAGATATCACAGACACACACACGCACTTCAGCTAACGTATACAAAATATCAACACAGACTAGTTGAAGCTCTAAAATATCTGTAATATTATATATACTGTCTTTTCAACTCTGACCTGTAGACAGCAGCCATTTCTATAGTACTGGTTACAAGAAGATTGTAGCCCTCCTTATCTCCACCTGAGAAAGAGAGACATGTTGTGATGCGAACGGTTTCTCCGTCTGCATTAGGGACGATCAAAGCGAGGTGCATCCAGCAAACATACGCTTTCGGTCGGGCTCAGCCGGGCAACACAGTGGAAACAAGCGAACAGTGGAGATAGGACTGTCGTGCTGCATTCGCCAGCTCTGCAGCACCTCTGATGCAAATACACACACAGACAGACACACCACACATTGGAATGAAAAATGACAAAAAGTGTCATGCCTTGCTGCAATAACTGTGGGCTTGTGAGGCCCTGTAACACCTCAAGTCTCCATGAGGTGTTCACTACGATTAAAGGCCATCAAGCTTCATTTCAATTTTTTTTTTTAAAGTTATAATTAATTAATATAGTGACTTATGCCAGATACATTTTATAGAATAGGCAGAACACTCAAAGAATTCGGAATTTAACTCTGTGGGAGAAGTCTGCAACTCCAAATATGTCCGTTGGATGCATGTATCCCACCCCTCCCCACATAGAGCCAATCATCTGCTTTATAAAGACACACTATTCAAGTGTAACTGCACCCTAAAATGTGTTTTTTGTTTTTTTTAGCTGTAAACAAAGTAATAGGATTGATCTGTGATGAGGAGACATCAACACTGGTGTTAATATTGACAAAATACAACTTTCTTTTATGAAAATCTGTATTTTATGTGCTGAAAACAGAACTCCACGTCATGTCTATTAAAAATCACAACAGGACTTGGCTGGTTTTCTCTTAGCCCCAAAATAACTGCCCAGGAGCGTGACCAAGATGACTGCCGATTGGCCACTCCCTTCTATAAGGACGTTGCTAATACTGCGCCTCAGGGCAGCTTTTCCCCACCTGGTCCAGTCTGGTCTACCAGAGCCAGTCCAACACAGCCGTTTTGACAGCCAAATGCTGAGAGACGTCGGCCCCCTTGAATACACAGCATATCCATCCATAGCACGCTGCAGAGAGGCATGACAGAGGCGATTAGCAGCAATCACATGTTTAGCATGGCTATGTCTGTTAGCGTTAGCCTGGCTCCGACCGATGCTCTTTACAGGCTGATTACAGTCCGGAGACCCTGTTTGCATTAGCCTGGCAGACCAATCAGGGTGGGTTAGTGAGATGACGTTGGAAGTCAAGTGTGTTTCTAAACGGTGGTAGAGCTAGATGAGGCGATCAAAACGCAATAGCTATAATCAACAGTTTCAAAATAAATCAGAGGTCTACGCCCAGTCTGTGGCAACAACTGCAAACATTTCCCAGTGGAGAGTGGCCAGATCATATTTACAAAGTGAAAAGTGGGTCTGGTCAAGGCTAAGGTTACATTAGCATGGCTTACCAGATGCATCGTCGCACCAAAACATATAGAACATGTTGCCATTTTATTTAGTGCAATCAATTTTAGTACAATCAACAATACCCTCAGTAAATAATGATACTTGACTGATGTGGCCTTACTAAAATATTCAATGCGACTAGAAAAGAAAAATAACTTAAACTACATATCTGTGGCCAGAAGTGTGCTGGCTAGAAAATCCTAATTGTGTACCAATTAGAACTTGAATGTATGTATCTACATGTTTTATTCTACTTTCTGAGACAAGTCTGAACTAAAGAGGCAGTGTTGATATGCCTGACACACACGGCATTTGATACGCAGCGGCACAAAGACTGCAGTCAGTCCCAGTTCCTCCACACACACACACACACACACACACACACACACACACACACACACACACACACACACACACACACACACAC
>JAODLL010000006.1:71438-89245 GCA_026546735.1 Forbesichthys agassizii | reverse complement strand
TATATATAAATAGATATATACAACTATAACAGACATGGAAAAGTGTAAGATTATTGCTTTTTAAAACACCAAAAATGCTTTATTTAATACTTTTACATAATAATAGCGTATCATAATTCAAAATGTAAGCCTTTCAGATGTTGACACAAACAACATAAAAATAAACTAAAAACATAAATAGATAAATAGATAAATAAATAAATAAATAAAAGTATATGCTAAATACATTCTCAATGAGCCAGTGGGAATGAGGGGAAGGAGACTGAGCCTCTGTAATCCCCAACCCCCCCCCAACAAAATAGAAAAATAAAAGAAATTAGGCATGTAGGCACACACAAACACATACACAGACTCACAGACACACACAAAAGTGAGATACAGAGGGAGAGAAACAGGGAAAGGGATGTGTGTGTGTGTGTGTGTGGGATGGGGGGGGGTTAAGGATATGGGCCACGTCCTCTCTGACACACTGCTGCATGTGGTTAATCCAGATTAGAGTGTCTAAAACAGGCCGCCTAAATCTGCAGGCCAGCCAATGGTACAGAGGCTGTTGTCAGCCCCAATATCACTCTCTCACACACACCCACACACACACACGTTGGCTTTAGTTTGTTATCATTCATGGCAAACTACAATTCTGGCCATTACTAATAACGTTTAAGAAGTGCTCATGCACTTCAAACTTTTGATTCCAGTGAATCACGGAAAAAATAAAAGGTTCGTTATCATCTTGATGATGGACTAAACCTCATATCCTCAGGTGCTAGAGATTATTAAATGATAGTAATACACACCTATGCTCCTCTCAGCAATAGGATAACATCCATGAACACAACTGCATAGGTTCCATGAGGTTAATCGTGGTCTCTCTGTTTCCAATGTAAATATGCAACAAAAACAAAAGCTAATTCCACATTCTTCTTTTTTCTCCATCCAGTGTCCCTGAAGTTTCCACAGCTCTGCAGCTCTTTGCCTGCTCCCTTCACACCCTCTGCCTGAAAGGCTGATGCTCTTCCCTGCCTTTGTCTGGAGATAAGATACTTACTTTTCAGATAAAGCATATTATGATATATCAAATGAGATTCGTTGTCTTTGTGTGTGCCGGGGTGTTTGTGTTAGCATAGCTTAGGCTACTTCGTGCTACAAACATATGAACTCTGCGTGGATAAATAGGCGACAGTGGAATAGTGGACTACTAGCAATGGGTTTACCTGGTCATTTTGACCGCATGGTATTAATTATATGGCCTTACAGTATTAAAGAGAGCCTACAGTATGGAAACTCAAATGCCAGACTAATTATAACATTTTTTTGATTGTTTGTTTTACTCATGGAAAAGGCATTGCATTTGTCAATCACTTTACATTATTATTATTATTATTATTATTATTATTATTATTATTATTATTATTATACTTTTTTTTGAGGGATGGGGTGGGGTGGGGGGTATTTTATATTAGAGAACTGGGAAAATCTGAGGTATGAGTTACCAGTAATATCTTATTCATTCTACTGACATGGTAGCCTATTATATGCCGAACTTTCTGATTGTGTGCGCGCACGTGTTCGTGCTATGGTGGGAGGGGTTTTCTGGTGCCACTTGGTCCCTCTAATTAGCAGAGTGGATCGGGAAGGAACTTAGTGGCGCGACCAGACGCAAAAAGCACCGCAGGTCTTACTACCTGCATGCGTCAAGCGCGCCATTACGCACGGAAAACAGGTGCACTCTTCTTCATTTACCGTGTAAAAATATAAATTTAGAGAGCAGGTCGACCGCATTTTTCCTGTCGCCGATTTAGGTAACTGACAAAAAGGACAAGGAAGGGGTTAAATGAGACATATACATCGGTGAGCTCCAAGCGTACAGCGGCGCGCACCGTTGCAGAGAGCTTTGGTGTCTCCAGATCAACACTTCCCTACAGACCTGGGAGCCCCGCTTGTGTCCGATATACCAGTCACAGAGAGAGGACTTAATAGTCTGCGTAACGATGATGTCCTACATAAAGCAACCCCATTACGCCATGAACGGGTTAAATTTGCCCGGCCCTGGAATGGATCTGTTACATACCACCGTGGCATACCCATGTAAGTAAAAAAAAAAAAAAAGAAATACTTGTATTAATTAAACTTTATTTCATATTTTGAAATTAATCAACCACACATTTCAGGGATCTGTAAACTATTACAATGTTACTGTACCTGGAGGTTTATGTATTTTGACCAACCATGTGTAATACTGTACTATATAACATATAGTCCTATATACTATTTGTCCTTGGTCTGAACAGGATATAATAAAACTGAACTTGATATTTATAACAGCATTATTATCATTCACAGTATCTATACAAAATATTTAACTATAGAATATTGTTTCCTTAAATTAACAGAAAGTGGTCTACAAAAAGTTTTTATTTTTTATAATATTTGGTCACTTATTAATTGTCCTGAAATGATTGCAAGCTTTGGGTTTGGTTTTGGTCTTCATGTGTTGTATTTGGCCGAATGAGAGGTGTATTTAACTTGTTTAGTGTTTGGTGCTCAGACATTGAGTAATGACCTGCGTGAACATTTGATCGTGTGATTTGAACATTTGATTGGCCATTTGATCAATGTAGCCTTTTCAAATTACTGCCTTTGTTCTTAATTCCAGTAGCTTTGTTTAAAGGCCATCAGAAGAGGAACATTTTGTTAACTGGTCCAATGCCATTTTCTTCTCTTCATCATGATGACTATTGATTACAGAAAATAATTTCATGTATCCAGTATCCTAACTCATTAAACAATGTACACACAGCTTGTTAAACATACATGGTGTATGTAGGAGATACAATTGAATGAATTGGTGAATTATCTTCTCATAAACTGTACAATCTAATGGGCCATTTTTAGAGTCATGGGGGAAAACACATTAACATTATTTGCAGGTGCATTTCATGTACTGTACCAGTGACACATATTATGGCACCTGCGTGAAAATGACCCACTGTTACTAATATCATACAACCTACTGTATATCTATACCCCTTTACCAGACATAAAACGTAAATATAATTTAAAATGAGTACAAACCATTTATCCCAATTACAAGCAATGTAATAAAGTATAGCTCCTATTATACTTTTTAAAAAAAGTTTTTTTTAAAAATGCCACATACTCCTTGGCCTGTAGTACCTCAAACTGCCTCCAGGGGTCTGCATAGGCCTACCCCCAATTGAGAAACAGTGGTTGGTATGCAGTACTTTAATAATGTGTGGTCATGTGTTAGCCGCCCCCAGGAAGCAGCGGCGTGAGCGCACCACCTTCACACGCACCCAGCTGGACATCCTGGAGACACTGTTCTCCAAGACGCGCTACCCGGACATCTTCATGAGGGAGGAGGTGGCCCTCAAGATCAGCCTGCCTGAGTCACGTGTGCAGGTGCGGGGAGGGTTATCAGTGGCTGCGTTTCTTGTATGAAAGGAGCTGCACAAGTAACGGTGGTTATTATCATTATTAGTTTGCTAAATTCAAGCTCAGATCAAAGTCAACCTCCCTCCCAAGCTCCGCCCCACACATCAAAATGCACTTGGCTTAGAATAGCCGACTATACCTTTAAACTAGCATGTTTACTAGCAACAGCTAGCAGCAGCTAGCATGTTGTACAACATGCTAGCTGCTGCTTACAGCTGATTGCGGCGCGTGCGTTCGCAGGTGTGGTTATACCTTTAAACTAGCATGTTGTACAACATGCTAGCTGCTGCTCACAGCTGATTGCGGCGCGTGCGTTCGCAGGTGTGGTTTAAGAACCGCCGCGCCAAGTGTCGCCAGCAGCAACAGCAGAGCAACGGCCAGTGCAAGCCCCGCCCCCCCAAGAAGAAGTCGTCTCCGCCCCAGGAGCCCAGTGGACCCCCCGACCCTGCGGCCAACCCCCCGACGTCCTTCAGCCCCATCTCCCCCTCGGCGGCGGCGGCGGCAGGCCCAACCCTGGTTGCCGACGCCGACGCGGGCATTTCCGGGAACGCAGCCATGTCCATCTGGAGCCCTGCCATCTCGCCGCTTCCCGACCCCCTGGCCTGCTGCATGCAGCGGCCCTCGCCCTACCCCATGAGCTACGGCCAGCCCTCCTACACACAGGGCTACGCCGGCACCACCTCCTACTTCACCGGCCTGGACTGCAGCGCCTACCTGTCGCCCATGCACTCCCAGCTGTCTGGCACAGGGGGCGCCCTAAGCCCCATAGCCGTGTCCTCCATGGGAGGCTCTCTCAGCCAGTCTCCCGCCTCGCTGTCCTCCCAGGGCTACGGCACCGCCTCCTCCCTGGGGTTCACCTCCGTCGATTGCCTGGACTACAAAGACCAGCAGGCCTGGAAGCTGGGCTTCACCACCATGGACTGTCTGGACCACAAAGACCAGAACTCCTGGAAGTTCCAGGTCCTCTAGAGAGACGGGCACGTCACTGTGTGTATTGTTTTAGAGGAAAGTACGAGGTGGTTTTGATAGCTGACTTTATTGTCTTTTATTTTCAGTTCCTTATTTGTTGAGTTGTTGTCTAAAGGGGAATATTCTATATGTTTTTTGAGTGCTAGTAAAGATGAGAGGACCAGGGGCCATTGTGGATGATGTCTGGGTGTAAATACTGTCCACAGGAAGGGAACAGGGCCTTTAAAGGTTCCTTGGAGTTCCCCTTAATGTGCTGTCTGGGAGTGCACACTATGTAGCATACGGTATGCTATCATGTCCCTCAATTGGACATCACTGTCTCACAGAAACTCTAATCAGAAAGCCTGTCTGTCTTTCATTGTCTGTTGGGGTTTTGGTTGAGAGTTTGGTATAGACATGTATTACTGTAGGGCAAGCAAAAAGTTAGACGCCTTCACAGTAAGGAGCTCTGAAGTTCCTTTAGACACCTCCTCCTTTCTGATTAAGCAACCAGGGTTACACTATTTATGTTTATTTATTAGTTTATTGCTGTATGATGCTTGTTCTATTCATGTCATTTGGTTGTGTTAATAAACATTTGTGTTAAGTTACAGTTTTAGCCTAATGTCATCCCAATATAGAAAAAAAGACTATGGTCTTTTTAGTGTGACATTAAACAAATAATGTACAAGTGTTTTTTGTTTGTACCTTCAATTATCCAGAATTGTGTGTGTTCTTACCAAATCAACACATGTGCAACCTTTAGCATGTATTTGAGTTGAGGAAACCTGACAGAGTGAAGTCTTTGAGTGTTGAACTAAAGAGTTCCTTCCTCCAGGTAACTATTGTGGTCATGTGACACTGTTCTGGTGCCATCATGGTCATGTGACATGGCCCACATTGTTCTCACTGTCCTTGCTTGGTTCTATTAGCTGATCTGATTCGGGGGAGTGATCCAATCCGCTTAGACTTCCTTCAGCACTTCCCTAAGTGAATTAGTTAGGATTACGCCCACCATCCACCCTTCTCCCAATATCTCCATCTTTCTCTCCCTTTCCTGTCTTCCTCCTGAACCTGAGAATCTCTCTTCAACCGGGCCTTAACTTGTTCTCTTTAATAAGGTCCCATTTTCCCTATAGTCACCCACAAATCTACCTCTCTGTTACCTCTGCTCGTTCAAAAGTGTAGTTTTGCTCTGTTCTATAGCCAAAGCGCACTGTATTGCTTAGATATCTGAAAGCAGTTATCTCTTCCCATTGAAAAGTTTTTTCACAATAAGTGAATGTTACAGCGTTAAGAAAAATGTCTTTCTGCCTAACATACACCCACATCACTGCCAACATACACCCACAACACCACTCCAATACTTGATAACCTTTGGATGACCTGGATAGTTACAGTCACTCATAGACAACGAACAGAGAATTGGAAAAACAGTGCTTGTTATGTGCAGAAAAGGAGGAAAACTAGGCTTAAAATAATAATGAAATGTAATTGACAAACAAGGTTTGTTGCACTTGTAAACATACATATTACCTTATCTAATGCATACAGAGCTCATATTTTAAATATTTATATTTAAATATTTATATTTCAATCTGTTTAACTGGTTATCCAGTTAATTTCATCACATTAACAGAAACTTCAAACTGTAAAATATTCAAATACATTTTAATTGTGTTACAGAAGGTACATTAATAAATATTAGCCTTAGCCTATATATATTTATCAGACTTGGGTATATTGATGTGACGTGTATACAGTATTTTATTTATTGCCAATACTATTATTCAACATAAACCAATTTGACAACTGCCCTCACTAGGTAAAATGTAGGATACTCCCATTCAATTTGACCATAAATAGGCCACAGTAAAACAACAGCCTTTTGAAGCCATTTTGTAACCTTGTCCACAATGACCTAATCCTGCTCTGCACGAATGTTAATCTTTCCTCCTTCCACAAGATTGGTTAATCCCTCCCTCTCTGTGTGCCCATTGGTCGATCTGACACTGCGGCAGGGAGGGAGTGCAGTGGACGTGTAATCTTCCCTTTCAACGCAGTGTGAGCCATGCGTTCTGCTGTAATCCATCCCACAGAGGAGCAGATGTTTTGGGGGAGGATAGTGGCGAGCAGACCTTGAGGAAGGTGAACACAGTAACACAGTGATGGTGGTGTTAATACCAAATGCTGGAGCCATAGGCTACTCCTGAAGCATTAGGCCCAAGGTCCCATGTAGGCTACTCCTGAAGCATTAGGCCCAAGGTCACATGTAGGCTACCCCTGAAGCATTAGGCCCAAGGTCACATGTAGGCTACTCCTGAAGCATTAGCTCCAAGGTCACATGTAGGCTACTCCTGAAGCATTAGGCCCAAGGTCCCATGTAGTCTACTCCTGAAGCATTAGGCCCAAGGTCACATGTAGGCTACCCCTGAAGCATTAGGCCCAAGGTCACATGTAGGCTACTCCTGAAGCATTAGCTCCAAGGTCACATGTAGGCTACTCCTGAAGCATTATGTCCAAGGTCACATGTAGTCTACTCCTGAAACCTTAGACCCTGGGTAATTTTTATTATTCTCAGCGCAACTGGATCACAGCCTTTATTTTTTCATTGATTTATCAATTAATCTGAAGGAGAGCACGTTCAAGTTTAAACTATTTAGGGGCCGTTTAGGCCTACTGCAAAACGACACTTTACTATTACAGCGGTTTATGTAGGCTACTTTCATGTATGGGAGAGCAGTGTCATGATTTATGAGGTACGTAATTGCATCATCAATAGGTAAATCTGAATACATTTTCATGACCACTGATTATTTGCTAAACATTAGCATTATAAAGTGATCGTTAGAATATCTATAGGCTAGCTGACATCTGTGAGGCCCGGGGGAAGTATGTCGTATGTAGCAAGCAAAGCAAAAAATGCACGGACTTCATTCATTTATGTAGCACTTTGAACTATGATGCGCCTCTTTCTTCAGTATGCATGCATGACGTGTCCGATTGGCCTTGTGCTAGGCAGGATGCGCGCCGCTGCGCGTTCACGACATGTAAATGCGTTGTTTTTTGCACAGACGGTTCTACTCTTTAATGAAATGGGTATAAGAGAGAAAATGAAACCGTTATCGATCCTGTTGACAGAATCGGTCTTCAAAAACGAGACGCAGCCTAGTATCGGTATCATCGATATTATTGGATCGATATCCGCCAACCCTTAAGAAATATGATTTTCCCAATGAATAGCGTGACAATTTGCTAATTGGGTTTACGGGGCCAGAGGAACTATAGGGTAATGTAGTAGGACTTCGTATATATATTAGCAGAGGTGGGCTATAGTCGGAACTAAATCATTTTTGGACGTTTTATAGAACATTTCATGGTATGTAGCAGCCGGTTTTATTACAGAGTACATCTCGATCAAATGTGTTGTAGTCTCCCCCTTGTGGTATAGGTCTTCCACTGCACACTTCTACCATACCCATCATAATATTGTTTTTCCACTGGGCTCAGAAAATGTACTTTATGACTAATGAAAACACAGCAAAACAATATTTATTTTGTTTTCATGTAACACCTATTTATTACCACCATAATATGATAAATTTGGAAAATACAAAGATAAGTTTATACGTGTGAAAAAATCTTGCGGCCTAAGAAAAAAATATAAAAGCAAACACATATGAGGTTATATTTTGTATCACAAATTTTGAGAAATGGACAGGTTCTACACTCAGATCTACACAGCGGGGTACGAGACACAAAAACCTAACATGCACAGTATAAACCTTGCTACAATCTCTATTCATACCTTTGTGACAAGTCTAAATCCTATCTAAAGATGGAGAGTTGGAGAGGAGATGCAATGGTAGCAGAAAGTCTAAAGACAGTTCTAGATTGACAAGAGGTATGGGAGATGGTTGTCATCGCCCCCTTGTGGCTGCCACCACAATACTGGTTATCTTGAGGAAAAGAGGGGCCCTTCCCATTTTATCTAAAAACAATATAAATTCCTGTAAAAAAAAGAAAGAACGTTAACCACGTCGTCATCATAAGCTTTTTCCCTCTTATCGGATAAGTGGTAAATACAAGAGATACATGTAAAAAAAAAGACACCATATCCACAAAGATAATCAATAGCCTTAAGCAACCAAGATATACTGGCTTGTTGTGGAGCACAAGTAGGGTTTGGCAGATCAGCGCTCACACACACAAACAGACTGCCCCGCGCACTGCAGACAGGGGGCAGCGCACTCAAAAAGAATCACACAGCGGGCTGTTGGGGGGGGGGCATCCAGGCAGGGGTAAATAAAATAGAAGAGTGAGTTCGTCGGGGCAGGGGCCCTGGGGCCAGTTTAAGTAGCACCCTGCTGTGGAAGTTGCCGCTCCCCTTAAGCAGACTAGCCCCTGGCCCACGCCCCTCTCCTGCTAGCCTGCTGATAGGGTCAGCAGGCTTGGCAGGACTACCGCACTCTCGTCACCTAGCTACGCGTGTCTGTGTTGCAGTGTGTCTCCACTAGTCTGCTGAGACCACCCTGATCTCGCCCGCTCCAATATCATTGCGCCGCCGCGTTTGTGTGTGTTTGTCGACTGTGTGGAGAACATTCTGGGCCAATTGGTGGCCAGCTGAAAATTGGCCTCACGATGAGAACAGCCCACGTACGTCGTACGTTTCTGGTTTCCACCGGCGTTATGGCTGACTTTATACATTGTTGTTGGGTGAAATATCGGTAGGAAATCCAATCGTATGTAAGTTTGATTGGAACGTTTTAATGCCGCCTTAATGGCAAACGCTTTTGAATTGAGGCGTTCCAAACCGATTCTCTAAAAGAAAATGTGTTATGTCAAACTGCAGCTTAAGAGGGCAGCGTGCTGTCACGAGGCTAGTGTCTGCACGGTCAGATCAGCAAGACCTACTACATGCACACAACAACAACAACAACAACAACAACAACAAACATGTACCCTTAAAACATTTGGTGAAGACAAAAATCTATCAGAGACCAGACTTTCCCGATTTTTCAAGATATCTCTTCATAATCACGATTACTCTAAAGTCTACCAAGACACCAGCGCAGAGGGGGGTGGGGTGGGGGGATGGGGAGGCAGGTGGGGTCATAATGTGGACAAAGGTAAAACATTAAGGGGAGAAGTGAGAAAAAAAAAGGGGGCAGGTTTGGGGCAGGGCGGGTCTAGGCCCGTTCCCCGCGAATGCGACGAGCCAACTGGATGTCTTTGGGCATGATGGTGACGCGCTTGGCGTGGATGGCACACAGGTTGGTGTCCTCAAACAGACCCACCAGGTACGCCTCGCTGGCCTCCTGCAGAAGAGAGAGAGAGAGGGGGGAGATGACAGGGCCGTTAAGGAGGAGAGCTTCCCCGAGACCGTGGACCGTCACCGCTGACGCCGTGCAAATTAAACGTAATTTATTATGCTAATAAAAATGTGTACTTGCTAACCGGGAAGAAGTGTTGTTGAACATTTGAATTCCTAGTGACCTCATCAGAGTGAGAGTCTACAAATACATGATTGACTGCTGAATACAGGTGACCTGGGAGCCCCACATGTTGGTTAGCGGTGTACAATTATCTGAGTTCGAACGTTGCTCCAAATAAATTAATAATTAAATAAAGATGCACTATTGGTTAGAAGTTCCAGGTTTCTCACATTCCACTTTCATTTGAGATGTCCGGTGCATGCACGCAAACACACATATACACACACACACACACACACCTGCAGGGCCCCAATGGCGGCACTCTGAAAACGGAGGTCAGTCTTGAAGTCCTGAGCGATCTCCCTCACCAGGCGTTGGAAGGGCAGCTTACGGATCAGCAGCTCAGTGGACTTCTGGTACCGACGGATCTCCCTCAAAGCCACGGTACCGGGCCTGCAGCAAGCCAAGACATCCAACGGAACAGCGTATTAGTGTGTTTCAGTAAGCAGCCCAGGCCGCTGCCATCTGCTCTAATAGCCACAAACGTTTTCACAGAAAATGTGTAATTCACAAAACTTTTAGCTGTTTAGTTGTTTAATTAAACTGATGAACAGGGATTTAACAAGTTATTGACAGGAAGAAAGTTTACTGCTCATCGGAAGCACATCGGAAGAGTCACTGTAAAAAATGTCAATTTTCCAAATGAGAACAAGGCTCCCTCAGATAGCAAAATGAGATGGATTTCTGACTGTACCTGTAACGATGAGGCTTTTTCACACCACCGGTGGAGGGGGCACTCTTTCGGGCAGCCTTGGTGGCAAGCTGCTTACGCGGAGCCTTTCCACCAGTAGATTTACGGGCAGTTTGCTTGGTACGAGCCATTACGATGAGATATTATCACCTTAATAACAAAGGGGAACATGTACAGTCTAAAAACATATTTGAGTCCACAGGAAATTATTTAGTTTGAACTACAGTTACTTAATGGTACTTAATATTGCAATGTTATTACAGGAAAAAGCCTACTTCACACCAATGTTCAGTAATAGTAGGTGATATTTCATATTTTATATTTAATATTGATCAATGCTAAAAGTAAATATTGGAGGAATTATAAAATATCTCATGCTGGGTCAAGTATGTGTTACATCTGGGAAAACTTTTCACTAGTGACGATTTAGCAGCTGCATAAACAGAGAAGTGCCTAGCCAATCCATACACTGTTAGATACCAATTCCACCAATTGCATTAGTATGCAGATTTCACTCGGGCATAAACCAATCCGAAAGCACATATCGTATTTTAGGACCAATGAGATCACGATTATGCTGATTTAAGGGGCGGGCAGACGATTGCAAACCCCGCCTCATACCGCAAGATTATGGCCGCGGATCAGATGTAGGAGGATTCGGATGGACCTACCAATATATGGGCAAAGAGCGGGACATAAACTTTCAAAATATTATACAAAACGAGGCAATGCGCATTCATCCGACTGTCGAAAGATCACAGAAGACACCTTTATCTACTGAAAAAGTAATGCAAATGTAGCCAGCAACAATAGATTAAAGCGAAGAAGCGAGGACATGGTCATGAAAGTCGAGCGGAAATTTCACTGCCTCGCTAGTGCCTGGAAGTAGAAAGCCCCTTTCTCGGGTAACGCGGCAGTGGATTTTTCTTGTATAAACGTCGAAATTTAAGGCTGTTTCAACATTAAATTAACTTTTTCTGTACTATTTCTTAAACAAAACGACCATTGTTTGCGTATTGCGAAAAATCGCTGCAAATATCCAACTTACCAGGGGCGATTGGAAGCGTTTTTCCGCAACGAAATAAGTGTTATGGTTGTCTGGCAGTGTCAGTATTTACTATCGCTCACACACAATGGAAGCAGGGCGTTTAGTGGGGAAAATGGCTGCCGTGTCAATCATTTGTCTCCCATAATGCAACTGGGACTATTTGTAAACAATGTTTCAGACCTTTAGTTACATAAAGTAACATAATCGTGCAACACGTTTTAGCGTATGGCTTTAGATTTTCAATACAATAACATGTAGAATACACATGTCTAGATTTTATAATAATGAGCTGTTTTACTAATTTATCAACTGAAGATAAATAGGTAAATATTGCTGCATGTTAACACATAGGCCTACCGTCTATTGTAGATGATTAAATGTATATTTAGTGATTTTCAGGAACGTCAAAATTATATATAGATTAAGACATTATAGCACTCTCTTATGCTGTGCATTTTTGTTTTTGAAGAGTTATTGATCCATTAAAATAACGAATTTATCAACTGAAGTCTGAAGATTGCAGTGCCTTTACATTATGATTCGAATTGTTTTTGTTTGACGTTAAAGTATTGATTTTAAACGTTTATTTTAACAGAACATGTTTTCACGTCTATTGTAGACTGAGCCACAGAATGTTTTCAGCTGATTTGAAAGTACCACGACGTGATCTGAGTCACATTGTAGGCCTACATCGCAAATAATGTAGACTACCATTCCTTATCAATTAATGAAATGTCTAATATACCGGTACAAGATAGGATAATTGTTCTTTAATTTATGCATTAGCATGTCCTAGGCTATTTGACTGATTTATTGAGTTGGCTCCCAATTATTCAAGAGGCTAATATAAATCCTGAAATAATCCAGATGCCATTATTTTTGTTATATATATATATATATATATATATATAGAGTAGGGCACTGGGCTCCAATCTTATTAAATTAAAAGTTTTGTACATTGACATACTTTATACATTGACTGTTGGACACACTGAACACTGGCAGCTACTGTGGCAAAGTGTTAAGTCACTATTCTCTTTGACATTGACAATGTCAAGGCTCAGAGCCCTAGATTACCTCTTCCACCATACCAGGCCAACCAAGATACTCTGTCTAGAGTGGGACATACCGTAATCCTGAAAAATATCTCCCAGATAACATTACTCTCAAATATTCCAATACAAGAGAGCTGGCTGTCCACCACCTGACCACTCACCTCACTGGATACAGTAGCCTACTGTTTACAGCAGAGATTTCTAGTTAAAGGTCGACCATGACACAAGTCAAATCATAGTTACCAACCAGACCATAATGTCGGTCTAGTTACAAACAATTCTTTATGCTATTTCTAAACAATCACATGTATTTAAAACCCAAGACATCATGGCTGTAGCATATTTGTTCAGTGTCTCATCTGACAAGATTTAGGTTTAAGGCAAAAGCAGTCGCATGGGATCTTTCATGTAAATGAAAGAGAACAATTAATCTGCAATTACATATTGTCTTTGTATTAATAATAAGACAGAAACATCTTGGCCCCTAGTTATTCAGACCCATATCAGACAAAACACAATTGCTCGATTTCAGCCTCAATCTGCTATGAAGAGATACCAAAAACATTTGAGCATTTAGAACATTTGTCATTACCCAATGATAGTGAACATAATAAAACCTCGTTATCGGCCCTCATAATAAAACAGCAACAGTCACTACAATATTTAAGAAGACAGTTGTTGTCAGGTAACTTTATTCAGGTATTCCAGTTTTCATACATAGTCAAAATGTATGCGAGAAAAACAAAAAAAACACTCATTCACATCCAAAGGTATGCAAACCGTTTTTTCCTGCTCTCTAAATCCAATATGTGCAATAATCTTCAGAGAAGCGCAGACTCAATCCGATCGTTTGGTCCCTCTTACAATGAAGAACAAACTACCATCAGAACATTCCATTAGAATGAAGTTGAATTTGTTTTTAGCAATATTACAGGAAAATGGCACAGTCACATGGTAAATTAAGACATTAATAACTACTATATTAGTTTAAAGTAATCCATTGCGTCTTATTTTCTAATTTCTGACTCAGGGCAATTGACAGATGTGCGTAAGTGACATGGACAATGTACCATACATTGGAGTAGAGAGGGACGGCACACACATTTTTCCCTACGGAGACTTGTGCTGTAACATCCAGAAAGTACACATGGATATTCAAGTACACAGAACCGTTCTGTAAGAGATAAATAGTACATGCATTTCTAAAATGCAAACTGTAATCCCATTAAACTCTTGTACCCAGCTCCTCAAAAAAAAGAAAAGTTAAAAACCCAACAATAACAGAGTTCCCTTTTTACTACAAATTCTATATATATATAATTTTTTTGTACATTTTCAGGGGTCTGGTTTAATGTACTGTACCCTATGTCATTAGTATCATATACATTTACATCTGGCTACTGTCTCAAATCAATTAGAACAACATGACCTATTGGCCAGAATATTCCGGTACATTCAGTACTTTCTGTAAAAAGTCTCTGGACATTTTCTGTACAATTCATTAAAAATACAGAGAGAGAAACAAAAAAAAAAGAGAAGAAATCCCAGTCCACTGTCCCGCAGAGGCTGCTCGGCGTTAGCACAGGAGCGTGCTCCTCACCGTTCTTTAATAATACAGCTATAGATCACCCCGTCAAACCAAACGTCTCCTCCTCACTCCGTACGGACGTCTACGGCCTCGGGCCTCTGGAGGGCCAGCTCCGCCTGGAGGAAGGCGCCCTGGCCCAGGGCCGTGGAGTAGGCTCTGTTGCCGTTGGTCACCACAACCGGGGGAGGTGCGTGCCTCTGGGCGGGGGTCTGCGGCTGAGGCACGGGCCGGTACTCGTCCAAGTTGTCGTAGTGCGAATGCGTTGCCGCGGCGTCGAGTTGCTGACAGGCGGGGAAGTCTCTGTCCGGCTCGCCGGGACCACGGAGCGTCGGCTGCTCACGCGCGCCCTGCGATCTCTCTGGCCTCGGCGGTGGTCCGTCGTCGTTGTTGCCGTGGTAGCTGCCAGACGGGGTTCTCCCCGCTGCCTGGCGGTGCTCGTGCCGCGGCTGGAAGGAGGCGCGTCGACCAGGGCACTCCGGTTGCCGCGGCCTGGGCCCATCCTCTCCCGCCTCGTACCCACAGGGGGCGCCGTGGAGCGAGTGGGAGGACTGGCAGGCCAAGCCGCCCAGTCTGTCTGCCGCCGCGTTGCCGTGGCTACGCCCGTCGGCGGTGTCTGACGTGGCCGGGCGCCCAGGAAGGTAGCGGACGTCCTTGCTGTCAGGCGCCAGCAGCGCCCCCTTGCCCGGGTCAGAGGTACTGCGCAGGTGCAGGTGGGGGGCGGCATTTTCATCGGCGTTGTCGTATCCCGGCAACAGATCCCCCTTCCCGGCCGTCGCCGTGGTCGTAGTCATCGCCGCCGGCAGCAGCCCCACGTTGTCGTACTGCGACAGCACGGGGCCCGGGGCTTTCCGCCGCGGCCGCCCCTCCCTCCGGATGGAGTGCACACGCAGCCGCTCCGCCTCCTCGGCGTCCCAGGCCAGGTACACCGCCCCCCTGGCCACCGGCGGGACGTCGCGGCTCACGAAGCCGTGCTCCTTCCCCCCGCCGGGGGCCGGCAGGAAGCCATGGCGGGACAGAAAGTGGTAGGCGCTCGCCCCGCTCCCGGGGCGGCCTGCTGGGAGCGGGGCGGGGGCTGCAGCAGTGGCGGCCATGACGGCGGCGTCCCGGCCGGCGTAGGAATGGGCGTGGCGGAGGCGGACGGTGCCGTAGTGGTCCACGTCGTAGTAGGACGCCTCAAGTGGGCTGTAGCGGTACTGCACGCGCCCATTCTCAAAGTACGGCTGCAGCTGGGTGACGTGGTAGTCGGCCGCCGCCTGTTGCTGCAGCTGCTGTGCCGCTGCTGCCCCCTGCTGGTAGGCCTTGCAGTGGTACACGGGCCGGTGGTAGAGGAACAGCTGGTCGTCCGGCGGCACCTCGGTGCGCAGGACGGGCGCGGCCGCCGCGGCCGACGGCGGCATGTGCAGGGAGTGCACGCGGCGGATGGTGGAGTAGCCGTGCACCCGCTCGTAGCCGTAGCAACCGCCGCCCCCCGCCTGGCGGGCCGGGCCCTCCCGGGGGGAGACGTAGACGGCTCGGGAGCCGCTGCGGGAGCGTGCGGCGGTGGCGGGGTGGAGCTGGTGGTGGTGGTGATGGGACCGGTGCCCCAGGGTGCTGTAGCGGTGAGGCAGCAGCTGGGGCTCCGCCACGCTGTCCGGCCGGTATCGGAGCAGGGGAGGAGCCGCGCCCCCCCCCGGGGGCCACTGGCGGTAGTACGCGGCCCCGGGCTGTTCTAGCTGTGGATCCCCCGCCGCCTTGGGGTGGTGCAGGTAGGCTGGCGGGTGGCCGGGGGGCTTGCGGGGGGACGAGGGTGGGTGGTGGTGATGGAGGAGGTGCGGAGGGAGGGAGAGGGGCTCCTCGGTGTCGGCCGGTGCACGGTGGGCGGCCTCGGCCTGGCAAAGAGCAGCCGCCGCCATCTTACTCTCCATGGTGCGGACGGGCGGAGGGGGAGGAGCCACGGGCTCAGGTTGTATCGGGCTAATGGCCTCCCAGGGCTTCTGCACGGGCTCGGCCGAGGTTGGGGCCACTCGGGCGCTGGCCTTGGAGTGGGAATGGGTCTGGAGATGGGGTTGGGGATGGGGCTGAGGATCTGGATGGAATCGGGGCTGGGGGTGGGGCTGTGTCTGGGGTTCGGGCTGGGGCTGGGGCAGTGAGACTGCCTGCTTCTTGGGCTGCTGGGCCTTGGTGGGCCGCTGCTCAGAGGGCTTTGGAAGTGTCGGTGGCGGGGTGGTCTTCTCTGCCTTGACCTGGGTTAGAAGAACAGAGCCGCATGTATTAACATATATTACATATACTAATATAGCATAATAAAACCAGAGAAATTGGTGCACTGTACATCTATCAAATGCGCTGGTTGATCGCCCCTGCCTCTGTATATAGTACATTGATTTCACATGAATCCTTCCTCTCTTTTTAACTAGCTCTCGTTGCAACTTTCAAATCCTACCCACCGACGCAAATGACGAAACGCAGAAACACCGTCGCTGTTCAATGACCTGTGACACTAGCCTGTTGCTACCGCCGGTTAGAATTCTTGGTTGTTGTCATTTTTTTAATTAAAAAGGTATTGTCTGCCATTTGTAAGCTAATACCCTGTAAAATTCACCAGATATCTCCTCGCATTTTGCGTTCTCTGTGCGGTACTTCTACACAGCCCTGGCTCCGTAAATAGGAACAGGTGGCGAAGAATGTTTTCAACAACAATGCCACTTGGCTTTGCAATACGTTTCGATGTGTGGAGGGCGGAGTTTGTATTTTGTATTTATTTGAGCTGGAAGTTAGTGTTAGCGTGACTAACCCTGCCTTTAATTAATTGTGTTAATGAATGAATTAACTGATGATGGACGGCAGGGTGAAGCTCTTACCTCAGGAACAGGTAGCTGCACCTGGGCTCCGTCCCTACAGGCCTTGGCTGCATTCAGCTCGCTGCTGGAGGAGCTTGCGCCAAGCGAGGCCTGACCGACGACAGGCTGCTGCCTCTCTGGACTCTTCCTGATTGGCTGAGCCCTGCGAGGCGAAGAGCATTGAGGAGGCGTGGCCACTAGGGCGGTGTCCGCTCCTCGTGCAGCTCCAAGCTCTGGGGGCGGGGCGAACACAAGCGGCTGCAGGCGGTCGCCCGGGGCCCCAGGACTGGGGTTCGGGGTTCGAGCACATCCCTCCTGCTCCTCCTCCTCCTGGGGGTGCTTGGTGGAACAGTCCAGGGTGTCGGGGGGCTCGGAGGACCCTACCTGGGGATGGAGGCAGGAGGCCTGCTGGGCAGACTCGACCAGGGCCAAGGCCAGCATGCGAGCGGCACTCTTGGGCGGAGGTGGGGGAGGGGCGGAACTGGGGGGGAAGGGGGAGGGGTCCGTTGCCGTGGCTCCTGGAAGAGGGGAAAGAGGGAAGGGGGAAGGGAAGGGGCAGAGTGTGGGGAGGGGCAGGGGGGGACAAAAAGAGCGGAGCTGCAGTTGGTGAATGAGCGAGAGAACAAGCGCTAGGAGAAGAGGCGAGACGGAAGAGATGGCCAGGCGGGGTCAGGGGTCTTCGGGGGGGGGGGGGGGGGGGGGGGAAACAA
>JAODLL010000006.1:47907-62573 GCA_026546735.1 Forbesichthys agassizii | reverse complement strand
CAACTGATTTATTCTAGACTTATCGAAGTGTTTCCATTCAATGAAAATAAATCATTCGCACATGACGTAAATCAACACAAAGCCTAAAATAAGATGATATCGCCTAGCCTATATAGTTGCCTAAGTAATTGGAAAGCACATATAACAGGATACTGGGAGTATAATAGAAAAACCAAGTTAAATAAGGGATCATAACTGACCTGACAGCAGCCAAAGAAACGTTAATTGCGGCAAATTAACTTTCTTCCAAGTGTAGGCTTCCATGTTAGAGCACGAGCCGTGAGCTAGTGGCGCGGTTTGGTTGATACTCTCAAGCCTACCGCGCCTCCCCCCGCCCCCCTTCCACACACACACACACACACACACACACACACACACACACACACACACACACGCACGCACACGCACACGCACACCTTTCCCTCCCTCCCCCGTTATAAGCGCGCAACTTTGTCTGGTAAGTCTTTCAAGTAGCTTCCTTCACCCTCCAGAGCGCGGACATTGTAAAGCGCACGTCCCGGGCGAGTGAACTGTTATAGAAGCCTATTATCCACAGCCACTGGATGAATCCTCCCTTTTCTACTCTGCTTGAGCTGGGAAGAAGTTTAGGCTGTTGGGCGTGCAGAGACGTCCCGTGGGCGGGGGGATGTGGTTAGACGAATCCTCTGGTAGCGCGGTGTGTCCTCCGATAGTGGTAGTGCCCTCAGAGCGCGACACGACGACATCTACTAACATGCAAGTTGTCATCCCGTATTCCTCTCACAGAGAGAGAGAGAGAGAGAGAGAGAGAGAGAGAGAGAGAGAGAGAGAGAGAGAGAGAGAGAGAGTTCAAGCTCACGCCACACCTGTTCGCTGATAATATTGCATCCTTGCGCGCACATGCTGAAGATCGAAGCAGAGCCACTTAATAGATTATATAGGCTTTAATAGACAAATATTAATACATACAGTCTAGCCGATATAGTTAAACAGATATAAACATAAATACATGTATTATTATTATTATTATTATTATTATTATTATTATTATTATTATATTACATACAATGTATTATGATTAAAACGAAAGAATAATCATTGATTTCCCTAGTTCACTTGTACACGTGACATGACGCGTCAACGCGTCAATTTCAAATCTGCTGGCTCAAACTGACTGGCTGTCTTGCTCCACAATAAACCTTAGCTCCAGATCATCTTTTCTTTTTCTTTGCATTCTCGCCTTGCTGCCCTTGGGAAACCTCGGGCCATTCTATGTACAATCACGAGGTGTGAGATTACAGAAAATTGAAGCCTGGCTCAGCAAGTCACGATATCTCATGGTGGGCTTATTCCCCAGTCACACTTTAAATGCGCTCCGGCAGACGCCCGAACGACAGACCATAGTGAGGCTAATGCGGGTCCGGTGTGCACCGTTCCATTATGAGAGGTGAACCGGGGTTATTCCCGTGATTAAATCCAAGGAAACAGGCTCAGGTCCGTGCTGTGTAGGCAGCGGTTACATTTTCGCTGTGCTGCTGCAAATCGCATCTGCGCCTCCATCTGAATTGTACCTCACTTGATCCTATATTGGTTGTTCTGGTGCAAAAGCACTGCTGAGCTGTGAATAACAACTAGGCATTGAATGGTCATTTAAATTAGAAATACAAAACGGTTAAGAGCGAATGCGAGTCTGAAGGTAAAACACGTGCATCCATTTGTCTCTCAATTGGTTATGCCTATTACTGGAAAGCAACAAGATACGAAGTAATGAAATGACTTTGAAGTTGCCATGCGCAATTATTCTCTATCAGCACCTCACAGAAATGAACAGAAATCTACAGTCTGCCCTGCAACATATAGTTAGGAATGATTCGTGCTTGTGACCAAGTGTAGTAGTACACAAATATAACCCACATGAAGCTATATTATAATGTTGGCAACATCGACGGGTGGCTAAATATGAATTTTTAACTTGGTGTTATTTTAAGAGACATTGCAATTGTAATATTTGCACAATCCAAGGCTTGCCTTGGAATCTCGTACATTGTAAGGCTGTCTGTAATATACATATATACAATCATTGTATATGCGATGATGAGATTATCTAAGATTACACTAGGGTATAGGGCCTTGTGGAACTCTTCACCAAAACAAAGTATTTATTGTGTAATTGCTGCGGCATTGGCATTGTGTTGTAATCACTGCTGCCCTAGATAATAGTGGGATAAACCCAGTGTCCATGTGTGAATATTGCTCAGAGACATTTCTCTATATGTTATAGACTTAGACCACCAGATAACAGTTTAAACAAACGTGTATAATTTGTGAACTGTCGTAGCACACACACACTTTATATATTGGTGTTTTGAAAACATCTTAGCCCATATATTATAAAATAATATCATAAACATTATTTTTTTAAATCCTCCTATCTAGCAGTTTGATCAAACATGAAAACCATTATTATTATAAATGCACTCCAAGCACTTTATTGCTGTTTGTTGTAAAATGAGCAGCAATTGCTTGTTGGACAAACATGTTACAGCCTGACAGATCTGATGAATGCAGACCTTGGTGGTAGCTAATATTCAAACGAGAACTTTGAAGGCCGATTCAATGACACGTGGCTAATATATTACTACTGTGCTTTTGTCATTGGTCTATGAAATAGCTATGCCATGTGAGTAACACTAATATAAAAATCTGTGAACAGCAAAAAAATGGTATCAACAATACACTGGTGTGGAGGGATAACAAATATGCATGTTACTTTCAAGGGGAATTTTAGATATTAATATGCTTGGAATATTTCATAAATGCAATGTGAATAATAGTGTGTGAACTCCTAATTGGTAATCGTCACACAATGTTTAGTTTTGTTATTTCACTATAATTTTAGATTTAGTGAAGCTTTTGTAACATATTACACCCAATTCTCGTTGATCTAAATGTATACATTCCATTTGTATTTACACTCAATTGAGATATAGTTCTCCATATTATCCTCATACTTTTGGCATGCATATGTTTGAAACACAACTGTGTTATGAAGATGTGAGACGTTTTATTGCTGTTTAAGGGAAGGGGTACATGGGACACTTAAAATATAAAGACAAAAATAACATGTGAGTATTTCTTGTATTATATCCTGTATTGTATATAAAGTATTTTCTTCACAGGTAACTTCCAAGTTCCAAGAATGCATTATATTTAGTTAACTATATACATTAATTCATTAAAAATATCAGCACCTCCATAAGATTTATGGAGTTTCTTTTAGTAAGGTATTTATAAATGACTAAATACTGCCATCTCCTGGTCAACGTTGTGCAAGACATGTTTTCTTAAAGCATTTGTCGTGTTTCAATGTAATTATTTCCTTGCTATGAAGAGCAGCATAGTTCGTTGTCACTTGCTCAATGGCACTTTGCCAGTGCTAGAAACAAAACAAGAAGTCGTTTTGATTGAGTGAAATGACGGCGAGTGTCCAATTTTATTGATTTTTCCAAACATGTAAACATATAACACTGACATCAAAACATACACGTGTGTAAACTAATCAAATAATTAAAAATATATTTATATATACCCAAATTTGAATACTGCAATTTTGTAAAAGCTGGAATGCTCAAAAACATCAATATTATTAAATATATTTATATATTATCGATATATATATTTATAAATGTGAATTTCATATACACTAATTAATGTATTCGCTTTCATAGACTTGTAATTCTGAACCTACACAATTCTCTGCTGGCACATTGCACATAAACACAAAAATCAAATTCATAAAGTGTCTTGCAGTCCTGCTTCAGTTATGTACTAGACCTGTTTAAATACCTGGGCTACAGCAACCAGACCTCATCACATCTGTGCAAACCAACCAGCTGGTAGCCACTGGTTCTGTGCCACTTACTGAAGATGGACATGTTGAGGTGTGGCAGACAAAAGGCCCTCATTTATCAATGTAACATAGAAACCATGCGCAGATCCAAGTGCAGAAATCAACATACGACAAGTATTATTCAAGAAATGTTTGTATCTCGCTAATCCCAGTGTTAAGAATGGTCGGGCAGTGAGAAATGTGGGTAGTCAGGGATGCTGTGGAAACATTTTTGATAGAAACACATACACCTCTACCTTCCATAGGGTGCTCCCTCAGAAGCTCTGTTCCACACACTGGAAACACATCGGCAAGGCTGGGATGGTGCGGTGCGGTGCACACCACTTTGGGCCAGGCAGCTAGCTTGTAACCACTTACCCCACCTGTAAATATCATATATTCTCAGCATATACCCAGCCCCTATTTCACGAATGGGAGATACGTTAAACATCCAAGAAAAGCTTCTCCGCCGTCAAAAGTCTAATGCAAGTCTAATTGAACCAATGAATGTAGTTGCAGCCTCAAAAGTTGGCATCAAAAGGTCCTTGAGGACAGGTGAGCTTGTTAAATGTCTTCTAACAGAGACAGATCTCCCATTGCAGAGATATTCACTGTCACATATCTTGTTTAATGCGGTAAGCATTAAAGCATCTAACCTATTACATTACAAATCGGTTTTTGCTTAATTATATATATAATTATTAATTAATTATTATTATTAATTATTAATTATAATTAATTGCTTAATTATAATTGCTTGTAATTATGTGACCAGTAGCCTACAGTATAGCTATATCTCAAAATGAAAGATTTAAAGAAGGAATCTTAGGCCGGCCTACATCAAAAGACTCTTTGAAAATACAAATTTACCAGACTGTCAATGTAGGCCATTGCAAAATATAATATTTTGCCTAGGATACATATTTTTAAGGCGCATATGCTTAATTTCAATCAGAAAATATGGTCCAACAACTCTCAGAATTTGCCAGATTTATATGCTCCGCCACAATTTAACAGACTTCAATACTCCAAATGCCCATACACCCAGATTTCTGCCGTACATTTTTGTTCATAAATGAGGGCCAATACACTTTAGGGCGGTCCAATGTAAACATTTTCAAATGTGGAAAGCGCATAGCCAGTTCCTGAAGACAGCCCCTGACCACAACCTAAGTCCTCTGTAAAGGCAGTTAAAAAACTAAAAACTACTTATGATTCATCCACAGACTTGTTTGCTACATCCTAGAGAGGTAGACATTCATCTCCTGGCAACCTCCCTGATGAGGAGATATTTGTCCACAGACGTCTACAGACGAACTCTGGTAGTGCACATAGTGGCTTAAATATTGAGGAGTTATACCTTGAAGGTAACATCTTCATAAAAACGTTGTAATACTTAAGTCAGCATTTCCGTTTCTTAAATATTCTGGCTGTGATTTCATTCACCGGGCAGAGAAACTAAAATGGTTTCCAGAGGGCTGATAAGGCTGCAAAACGTTTGTTGTTGTTGTTGTTGTTGCACACACCCATGCTAGGTAACAGACCAGGGGGCACTAGTCAAGTTGCTCTACTGGCAGTTTAATCCTAGGCAAGTCCACACCACACAGCAGTTACAACGTCTCCCTGTTGTTGAACTTTAACGAGTAGCCAACGGCGATTTCTAAACACTCCACCAGGGAGCCAGCGGAGAGGAAATCCAGCTCCACCTCGATGAACTTGACGTATATAGACACACTTTGAGGGAGGCCTTCTCGTTGCTCACCGTCCAGACCCCTGGCGCCACCGCGGCAAACCTCCTGCAGGAAACGGGTGACGGCCGAGGGCTCCCCGTGCACAAAGTGCCTCCCGGGGCCCTGAAGGTGGTACGACAGACACTGCTGCAATGTCTGCTCCTCGGCCACGCCCAAGTAGCAGTATATGACGCGGGCCCCGGGTCCGCTCACTAACGCCCCCGGGGCCGTTCTCTGGGGCGGGGGGCCGTCAGCCTCGCCCCGGGAGCCGCCGCACTCCGGCTGGATGTCGCTCCCGGGAGAGGTCGCCGCCGACAAAGCGCTGCCGTTTGAGGGCGCCACCTCCTCGTAGCCGATGGCATAGAGGCCGTACGTCTTGGGGATGTCCGCGGGGAGGAGGTAGCGAGGGGCACTCGCGGGGCCGCTCCCTGCCCCGGACGCCCGGGCCACCGGGATCCAGTCCACCTCCATGTGGAGCTCCAGGCAGCGCGCCTCGCTGATGGTGATGTCCAGGAACTTGTAGTAGACGTTCTTCCAGTTCATCTTTTGCACCTTGGTCATGACCACACGGCCCTCGGGCTTCTCCGGGTTGAAGTACTCGCGCAGACGCTTGCCCAGCGGCACCTGGGAGCTGATCTCGGCGTAGTGGTAGCGCACGTCCTCGCGCCAGCGCGTGTTGTAGCCCACGCCGAAGATGGCCAGCTTGTTGGAGAGGTGCAGCCGCGAGAACTCCGTCCACGTCTGGAAGTGCTCCCACTTGAGCTGCACCGCCTCCAGGATGCGCACAACATTCTTCATCGTGTCCCGCTTCCTGTGAGGACACGGGGAGAAGCATTTAAAAAACAAGGCCAAATAGACCACACCTGATTCTATTTATGGAACCGCTTGTGTTTTCATGTCACTTGTATCTGCAACTTTCTTGGGTGGGGTGTTGTGTTTTAATGTTGTGAGGGCTAACCTCAGAAACTGTTACATCACTGTGTGATGGAATCTTGAAGAATGTTCTGCTCAGTTTTGCCATACAAAGTATGCTTATGCAGATTCACGACTGTTTAAAAATCCTATTTCAGTCAGGGTATTTCAAATGTAACACCACAACATAACACAATTAGTTATTTGTCTCCATTGGGTGTCCATATGGGAAAATTCCTCATTTACAAGGAACAGCACACTCTTACCACGTGCATGGAAACATACTCAATTGGTGTGTATGCAGTGGGGGGTACCTTATATAACTGTACTCTGCTACCTTTAGCCAATAAACACACACCAACATATGAGTACAAATAATTAAATATTAATAATACGTTAAAAAATAATCTCGATTCGAGGGACAACGCTTGATTATTCATCATTAAAAACACCCCCAGAACATAGACCTGCATCTGACATTCAGTCCACAAAGAGAATATATCTGGGCTTAGCCCAAAAGCAACCTACTGGGTTTGTTGTGAAAGTTCTGCTTGAAGCTGTAGAGCTCTGTTTCTAGGCACCTGGGTTTCCTCTGGAGGGTGGCACAGAGAGCAAAGCGCCATGAATACAAACACCACACTACGGCGAGAGGATTCATGCTCATGTATTGTTTATCTAAGCTTTGAGAACCTTTCGACCCCAAACAATGAGCTGCAATGCTTGGCCACTTACAATCCAATAACTCAACATGATATTAGCATAAGATAACACATACATTTATACAAATATCTGGTATATAAAGCATACACATGTTAAAAAACTTCACGGCAGTTCAGCCACTTAAACTACTGGCTAATGAGTTCCTTGTCATGCTGATGTTACTAGTTTAAGCATTTAGCTAGTATTTAGGCTGTGAAGAAAAATATGAATTTAGCAATGTGTTCTCAGAGCAGTTTAGAACCATTGGTCTTAAACTGTTCTCAGAGCATCACTGGTTCTAAACTAAGATTATATTTTCCATCTGGCCCGGGAGGAGATGGTGGATGTTGCTGCAGACAGGGATACCTGTGCTGCTCTGGTGACCCTGTTGCCACCGTGACCCTAACAGAGAAGCGGTCTCCATGCCCCCCTCCCTCCTCACCGGTCTCCATGTCCCCCTCCTGGAAGGCGGAAGCCAACACCTGACTGCACCAGTCCTCCTGGCAGAGGTCGTCCAGGGCGCTGCCGTCCGACTCGGCCTCCTGGTACAGCCCGCTGCTGTTGATGAGCACGGGCCCGTGGCCCTGGGCGTCCCAGCCGCCCTGGCCGAACACACGCTCCAGCTGCTCCATGGAGTAGCTGCTCTTGCGCTTGCCCGCGCCGTGCTCCTTCACGCGGCTGTAGCACCGCCGTAGTGTCTGCAGGTTTGGGGGGCAGGGAGTTTAGCAAGCTACCAGCATAACGTAATGCACCCCTATGGGAGCAGGAGTGTTAGCATGCTAGCAGAGATACAGCAACGCAATGTATATCTATGGGAGGTATTAGCATGCTAAACAGAAAGCAACGTAACACATCTCAATTAGAGCAGAAGAAGTGTTAGCAGGCTAGCAAAGACAGAGCAATGTAATGCGTCTATAAGGGAGCTAGTGGGTGTTATTATGGGTGGTATCACAGTAACACTAACACCTATTGTATCGTATCCAATTTAGCATTTAACCAGCGCGTAATTAATGCAACAGAACAGATAAACATCGACCACTGACACCTTTCTCGTTCTCATCTGCATGAAGGGGGACCAACTCCAAATGTTGCTCTATATACTGACAAAATATACTTGCTGTTACTATAGCAACTGGGGAATGGACTACTGAACTGTGAACTGTGCACCCAAAATGTGTGTGTGTGTGTGTGTGTTTCTTTTCTTAAAGCTAAATTAAACTGACTGTGGGTGAGACACATCAGTGCTGGTGTTAATGACAAAATACCAATTCATAGAACTCTTATGGGCCATTTCTGTTTAAAATTATTCAAGGGCCTTGCTGACTTAAGCCCAATGCCCACTGAAGGCGTCGACACTGGTGCCTCCTGCAATGTAAATGTTGATGTAAATGTTGATGCTAATGCCCCCTCCATCAACCTCCAGTGGGTGGATTCAGTGCCAGGTGGATGATGGGCACACTTTGAAATCACACCACATACAAACGGCTGCGGCTATTCGTATCAGCAAAACTGCTTGACATGGAGAGAATGCTTAATGGCTCAAAACATACATAAATACACAAGATGTTGATAATACTACATGAATCTATATTTATTTATTATTTATTTATTCTAAACATTTGATCTTTAAAAGCTGCACATAGGCTACATGGATTTCAACACGGATGGGTGCGTGGATGTGGCATGTAATGTGGAAGGTGTCTAGCGCTGTTGGATGTAGGAGTTGACAAATCAGATCCTGTTTCTTACTTTATCTGCCTGTATCCACAGGGCAGGTTAGTCTCATTTGGACCTTTGACACCCCTCCTCCCCTCCCAGAAAGGTCATGGGTTTGAAGCCCAGTGTTGACCAGCCTACCTAGTGATGTAACCCTGCCTACAGGTAATCCTACACTTGGTAAATCGCTTTGGATAGGAGTGGCTGCTAAAATGACTCTTTGAAACTCTTTGCCTAAGTAATAGGCTGTGTATGTGACAATGAAAGTACCTTTACCTATTATCCACCTTATTTCAAGTTCTGTAATCTAGTCAGAAAGAGAGATTTTTATTTTATGTGAGATTCACATAAAATATTTCCTGCAAAAATGTTGCTGCTGCCTTTATGTTTTTAATCACGACTTGTCACTACGGGATAGTTAATGGGGATATAAGCAGAATACCTATGGCTCATTCCAGCATATCATATAGGTTGTAAGTCAAATGCCTACAATGCTAAATGGCAAAAAAACAACGTTAGTTAGAAACCCCGCAACATGCAGATCTGAGGACGGGGGATTGTAGTGCACACATCAATGCCCACAGCTCTCAACGGTGAGCAGTTTACCTTCATCCTTTCCCTGCACTGAGACGGGGTCCTCTCGTAGCCCAGCTCTGCCAGGGCTCTGGAGACCCGTTCGTACATGGCAGGGCCGGGGGCCTTGCCCGAGAAGACGGTGCCTGCGACTTCCAACTGCTGCATCCGTGCCTCGGCCAGCCGTTCGTTGCCCCAGACCGCTATGAGGGCGTTCGTCTCGGACGGGGTCCAGGACATTCCCCGGCAAGCCGTGAAGCTGTTGGAGGATGAGGCCAGGACGCTACGGCCTGCGCTCCCCGTGCTCACGTTCAAAGGCGAGAAGCGGTTAGGCGTGGAGGGGCTGGAGTGGTATTGATTGCTGTCACTCAAATCCTCCGATTCGGGGGATGGCACCTCCGTTTTGGGTATCTTCAACGGCGTCGATACGTTGGGAGAATGCTCAGCGTTACTGGACGCCGCCATCTTGCCTCTGTTGCTAAGGCGAGGGGGAGGGGAGGGGGTGTTGGATGTGATGTTGGGCACAATGCAAAACGCGGCTTGTATTCATCACCATCACCTCTGGCTGGTGCGAAACTGCAAATTGGTTGAATTCAGTCCGAAATTAAGCATGATGGATGGATGATACATTAATGTATTGAAAAGAATGATTAAATAGGCTAATCAAATGGTGGATGTCTGGATGGACGATGGATGGATGGATGAATAAATTAACAATTTAATTCACAGGATGGTCTGAATGGGTGGATGATACGTATTTAATTAATTAAATATATAAAACATTGATGATTGATGTAAATGATGTATGAGAATGATACTAATAAGTAGTTAAAATGTTCTTGTCTGGCGTTTCATTGCTCAGTTTGCTGATGTAAAATAAATTAAAGGTGGAGTCTAAAAGGCAGGGTTAGTCATTCTTGAGAAGGCTTGCTAAATTCAAGCTCAAATCAAAACAAAATCATACACGCTGTGCCCTCCGCAAAATGCTAGGAGATATTTTGTGACTTTGACTGAATGTGTATATTATATTATTAAGAATAGCTTGCAATAGCTGATTTTACCATTCAATTAAATTAAGTTAAATTAAATTAAATAAAATAAAAAACGTTATTTTTGAGAAAGATGGCTGATATTTGAACTTAATCCAAACCAAAACACCCCCCCCCTCTATTGTCATAGGCTTCAGAAGCTCTGCCCCTACATTGGAAACTCATTGCCAAGGCTATGGATGTTGTGTGGTGCGGTCTGCACCACTTTGATTGTGTTCCCATCTACAGAGCCTGGCTCGTGTATACAAACACATAAATACTTTTTCAGCGTGCACTCAGCACGGACAACAGATATTTGCTGAATTTGAATGAGCAAGTGTATTAGCTTACTGTACAATCGCTGACTCTACCTGGAGCACTTGAGTGTCTCTTTACAAGAGGAGTTGCGTTGGTGTATCTCTACTCCTTCACCACTGGGAGTGAAGGAGTGAAGGAGACATTTCTCTGGATGGTGAGTATTTGGTCACTTGATGGACTGAATTGATGGACTGTGTGTGGCGTTGTTAGTGCCTTTCATCGTGTGTTGATGTCTGTTTGATTGGGACCTGGCTTCCTTATGAGTCCTCTCTAGACTCCCTCTGGCCAGCATTGGGCTTTTGGTGTGAATGTGGTCAGGGGATCCCTAACATGGCCAGACAGATTTATAGGACCTGGCTTTGACAATGTACACTCACTGACTCACTTCAGAAAAGGTCAGGGACAGCAAAGGCTTTGGCAGTCTAACCTTTACTAGCTGTCAATGGGTTGTCAAAGGCTGCGGTCAGAATGGTCATAAATATGTTTTCTGACTTTTTAGAGGTTTCTTTTCATTTCTTTGAATGAATGAAGAGACCACTGATTGTTGAAAAAAATATAATGAAATAAATGTACTGTAAATGTAAAACATTTACCAAAAACAAGCTAAATACACAAGTATATAAATATATACGTACATATATTACATGTAATGAACAAGTATAAACGGGTTAAAGCCAGAGATATTGCTGCAGTAGTCACTGGTCTCTTGATTGTTCCAGAGCTGTATATTTACTGTAGTGTATATAGATATGTATGCAGTATGTTTGATGTCTTCATGTTATTTCATGCTACGCATTAGTCAACTTCGTTCAGTATGAATGCTTTGTTTAGAAATAACAGTAAACAATAACAATAAAGGTGTTATGGTGGGAGAACATGTTGCTATAATGCTTATGTCTATGATGCCATCACAACAGTTTTACATGACGCAGTTTTGAACGCTCTCTAGAGGCAGTTCAAAATTAGACATTTACCAAATGATTGTTTTATGAATAAACTTTTCATGTAATTTCCAAATTATACATAAATATTAATACATAAAATATAATATCTAATTATCTAATTATCTAATTATTCTTAATAGTTTCTAATACCATGGCCTGGTCCATATTATAAACACCAGCAGCATAAAATGATTCTAGAGTGTCCATCCATCCATCTTCATCTGCTTATCCGGAGTCGGGTCGCGGGGGCAGCAGCTCCAGCAGGGGACCCCAAACTTCTCCTTCCCGAGCCACATTAACCAGGAGATCCCGAGGTGTTCCCAGGCCAGTGTGGAGATATAATCTCTCCACATAGTCCTGGGTTTTCCCCGAGGCCTCCTCCCAGCTGGACGTGCCTGGAACACCTCCCAAGGGAGGCGCCCAGGGGGCATCCTTACCAGATGCCCATACCACCTCAACTGGCTCCTTTCGACGCAAAGGAGCAGCGGCTCTACTCCGAGTTCCTCATGGATGGCCAAGCTTCTCACCTTATCTCTAAGGGAGACACTAGCCACCCTCCTGAGAAAATCCATTTCAGACGCTTGTACATGTGATCTTGTTCTTTCGGTCTAGACCCACCCTTCATGACCATAGATGAAGGTAGGAACGGAAATTACCTGATAGATCGAGAGCTTTGCCTTCCAGCTCAGCTCGTTTTGTTACAACAATAAAAGTAAAAAAGCTTTGACACATTTTATAAACTGACTACAGCACTAACATGACTTCATTTACTCATGCATTGATACATTAATTTAGTAGCATTACAAATATTTTAGTTTGGATTTTTTGCTGGTATACTATTTAAATATTATGGTCAAATCTTCTGCATGACGGTCTGTGTTTTAATATTCACAAATGCAGATTTGTCATTATTAAGTGGATATTATATTCTGAGCATGTGTTCTGACGTAACTTGAAAATTATGGTGAGACTATATTTGCACAATGTCTGGACATGGGCTTTGTCAGTTTGCCAAAGGAATCACATTTTTTTAAATACAGATCATCCATAATCAAACCTACAAGGTTGTTTAAATGCCTTTTAAATTACTATAGATTACAAGGAAATGACTTTTGTTGTATCATGCAAATAAATATACTGCATATACGTATATTTTTAGTGAAGGAGTGATATTTAATTCCTTGTTCAAGACTGCATAAAAAAATCACACAAATCTAGTTTGGTTTTGCATTCTCTCATGAGAAAGGACAGCTATGGCTTTCAGCAAAACATCGCACCAATACATTAATGGCATTGGCTTGCACAAAGAGGGAGTTTGAAACACCTGAAATGTCAGAAATGTATTATAAATCATTAAATGTATGTGAAATCTAACTGAGCTTTGGTGAAGGGTAAGGCAAATTATTATTCCCCATGACACATTAGACTAGGACACATCTGTTATCGAGGAAAGTCAATGTAGATGATACTGTAGTACCAGAAAGGCTTCCAGAGGTATTCATTTAGCATATATAAGCATAATAACTATGTCCAACACAAAGCTCATAGAATGACAAAATAATGACACATTTTTCGCACACAATGTCAACTTTGATTTGATCATTTTCATTCATACAAAATAATTGGGAAAGGTTTTTGTCAGTCAATTTCAAGGTGTCAGAAGAAATTTCATGGATTATTACATTACATTGCACCGTATATGCATTCAAATATCTTATTTGGGGCTAAATACAATTCTATGGACATAATTAGTTGTAGAATTTGGTTGATGGGATCACCTCTCTGACAACAACATCGAGATATCTTCAAGACACTGATTAAATATTTGAGGAGGCATTGAAAAAAAGAAATCTAATCATACCGTTAAAACGTGAGAATAATTATATCAGGAAATCTGTTTGTGGATTGACCAGTTCATTCATACTATTTGTTTGATTGTCATTAATCTACCAAACCTAATTCGTGTCACACAGGCTCAAATGTGACAATATTCTATATATTCTATTCCTTTAATATTAAATATTATTGAAGTCAACATTATTGAAACCCTGGACCTTTCCCTGCTGCAGGTAAATGAACATAGACCAAATGCCACTACGCTATGTGAATGCAGACCGTACAGACAAAGGGAACTAAAGTTCAGTTTCACTTCAATGTATATTTTAACATGTGACTTGGCACATCAAGGACCATAATAGCAACTCTCCCTCTGAATAAGACACCAGCATTCCCATCAGCTAAGTTCTCTGAGCAGATCGGTACATGACGAGTGTGAGGTGACCATGTCCACCGCTCTGTTTGCAACAGGAGCGCTTTATAACATGCGGGACAGTCTGACAAAAGCAGAGAGCATGGAAAGCGAGTTAAGAAATCTGTGATTCTGACTTTAATGGTCCTATAGAGAATATTATAAACATTAATAGAGCAGCAAACAACTATTTTATATGTAGATATAGTGGTATGATGGCATTCTGAGCCGAGAATGACTTTAATGGTCTTATAGACAATATTATAAACATTAATAGAGCAGCAATCAACTATTTTATATGTAGATATAGTGGTATGATGGCATTCTGAGCCGATAATGACTTTAATGGTCCTATAGACAATATTATAAACATTAATAGAGCAGCAAACAACTATTTTATATGTAGATATAGTGGTATGATGGCATTCTGAGCCGAGAATGACTTTAATGATCCTATAGACAATATTATAAACATTAATAGAGCAGCAAACAACTATTTTATATGTAGATATAGTGGTATGATGGCATTCTGAGCCGAGAATGACTTTAATGATCCTATAGACAATATTATAAACATTAATAGAGCAGCAAACAACTATTTTATATGTAGATATAGTGGTATGATGGCAT
>JAODLL010000006.1:32270-44154 GCA_026546735.1 Forbesichthys agassizii | reverse complement strand
AATGTTATTCCACAGCAAAAATCTGTAAATCTCAGTAGTGGATTGTTGTGTGTGGCGGTTTTCATATACTGTATATATATATATATATATATATATATATATGAGGGAGAATAGCCCCTGCGTTCTTCCCCACTCCTCTCCGCACGTGTTTTTAACACTGAACTGTGTATCCGAAGGCAATCATAATCACAACACGTCATTATACTGTAGGCTATTTCTAACTGTGTTGTTAAGGATATGTCTCCCTCTAGTGGCCAGATTGGACCCTTAACATTTGTTACACATCACATCAATGGTACAGCGCACATTGAGTTACAGTAATAGAACAGACGGGATTCGTGTTAATAGTCTTTTGATATAGTATAGAATAGTCTTTATAAATTAGGTGCATATATAAAACGGTTTTGCCACAATTTCTGATATTAAATGTATTTTCTGAGAATTTGGCCAAATATACAGTATAGGCCATTATCTGCAGCCCTTCAGGTTTACACAATGAATGTAGATCTCTGTTTTCACAGCGCTTCTATGATGGAGTGGAGGTTTAATGTATCTGAAGGACAAAATGGAGGCCTTTGTTCTGTTGAGCCATTGTGAGCGGTGACAAGCTGTCAGGTGTGTATTTGACTGCTGTCAGTTCTCTTGATAGCGCCGTGACATATGTTTCCAGTGAGTGAATCAGTGGAGCGCACACAGCTTAATCTCTAGGGGGATGAACCCTGCAGATACAACTATGAGGCGGTTAGCTCATGCTCAGTTTATTCCCCTTCAGTCATTTCACAGCACCTGGCGACAACTCCCACAATGCCTTTCTCTGTCCTCCCTGAAGATTATCACCATTATTTCCAGATTAGAAGAATGGCGCTGCCCCTGACTCTCTCTACAGCTCAATTCCCTATTGTCTTGGCTGGAAGGTTGCATCTGTGTGTGCTCTGCCGATGTTAAGGGTTAATGGATTGTTTTTAAGAGGCACAGACTCTTCGTCTCAGCCGGATCTGCACCAAAGCAGATCACCATAGAGAACCCTTGACTAAGTGGATTGGACGGGAGCACTTCAGCAATATCCTATCGCCTCAATTTTAAACTAGACCGCTAATTGGCCCGTCTGCATACTGGTATTTACTGGCTGGTTGATGCTTAGCCCGTGTCACAAAATAGGACTACTTTCTAATTTGTGAATGTATTTCTAAAGTCTTCTTGCTTCCACGGATGAGCTCAGAGAAAAATAATAAATTATAATGAGCTCATTGAACAGATTCCTGCATCAGAGGAGACTTTTACTGAAAACAATTAGGATATCAAGTATTTTAATACTTAATACTTGGGGTCAGGGTTTAGGATGCATGTTGGGTATCAAACCCAGGACCTTTAAATTAGACGTCTACTACCCTGACCACTAACCTATCCTGTCCTGATTGCTTCAGAGGCACACAGGCCTTTACTGTTTACAATGGAGGTAATGTGTTTGTTTTTTTCACATATAATATATATATATACATACACTTTATATATAAACACACACACACACACACATATACACATATACACATACTGAAGGGGAAAAGGCGTTTTAGTTAAGGCTACTAGCGAAATGTGAACATAAATTACAAAAACAATTATTCCAGTTTACATTTCTTAATCTTCTGAAATCTAGTTTAATGCTGTCGTTATATAGTTATTTTAGAGTCTTGACAATATGACTCATTGATCATTTTCACATGTAAGACCAGATGAATCCCTCTGGAGTCCTGACACTAGCAGTGATGAAGAGTGGAGCATAACCCACAACTGATGATAGTACTGGTGGAGTAGGGGTGGTGTTGGAGGTGTGAAATGCAGCATCTGAGGGGACAGGAGGAGAAATGAGCAGCTGGTCATGTACCGTAGATAAACGCCAAAGAGATTAGTTCCTGAGGACGTGCACATCTTTGATTGGTTAAGCTGCGTGAGCGTGAGGATTCGAACCCTGTACCCAGGATATAAGTGCCAGCAGTCCTCCTGATTGAACCTTTGTTATATGTATTTTGACCTCATCTCATACAGCCTATATTTTATCATAGTATTTTTAGTAGTCTACATGTTCCTTTCTCCCACAAACTCTAGTGATTAATATGCAGCTGTGCATCAATGAAAGGCAGTTTCCAATCAAGAATAGAGGATTTTTAGAGCGAGGGCTATCTCAGATGAGAGGTTGTTGCAGAACCCCACTCCCTCGCTATCCACTGTCAGCTGTCTGTCATTTGTTGGGCCGCAGCATATATACCCTCTTGAAGCGCAGAGGGACCCGTCGATGACCCTGATACTTCAAAGTACAAGAGGCCCATGTGAACATTTGTTGAAGGAGAGCTGATATTGCTCAGAGACTTTTCTAGAACTTCAGGCATTCTTTTCATTAAGAATCAATAATACTATGTCCACTAGAGACTGTGTGCTTTATGATAGCTGTCCTAGAATATACATTTGATTAACCTTTATCTTTTGTTTAGTTTTAATTTTGATATTAAATTACTATTTCAGATGCTATAATGATATCAGGTTTTTAAGAAATTAGTATTAAAAACGTGATAACCTTGGAACGGCAACATGTTGCCTGCCTGGGGCAGTCCTACAAAAAACGGCCACTGCGTTAAATGTCCACCAGAGGGCACTGCTGCTAATGTTTTGAGGCAGGGAAGCTGAAGCCAACGGTTCAAACATAAAACCAAACTAACATGAATATACTGCAGACATAACAATGTATGTTCTGAACGCGTACGTAAAATGTTGTATTTGTTCGACTATAACTATAATGTTATTTTAATCGAAATGATCCTGGTGTGTGTGCATATACAGTAGGCCTCTTGTAATCTTTACGTATCTTCTATATTATCTGACAAAAACATGGGTTGTGATTATGCTTAAAACCCTTAAGTAATGCTTCACGTTTGATTTTATAATAGCAAGACAATAGAATAACAAATACTGATTTTAGTAACTAAAATTTTAGAAAAAACCTGAGAAAATGTTATGTTTAAAATGTTCATATTGATATGTATTGTTTAATTAAACACGTTGAAAAAATAGTTAGTGTATCTTGACAGTTAATTGAAAATGTAAATTATTGTCTGAAAATAATGTTAAATCAACTTAATAATCTGATAATAAATAGAAAAGAGCATCACTAACGCTTAAGTAAATCAACCCTTCATTATAATTTGCATCTTGATGGTGAATGCAGTGGGGATGTTAATGAGCAATAATAATTACATGAATGAGTCAAAATTAACATAACTTTGTCTCCATTATTTACAGAGCAATGGCAATTTGCACGCATGCACACATATAGGTAGGCTTTTCTTGTTTTTTTATTCATAAGCAAAACCGAGTATTTTTCTGGATCGTTTGGACAACCCAGCTAACGTCCACTTGACGGCTAGCATAACAGCAGCTCATGGAAAAGGTGTGCGGGACCAGAAACAAAGGCGGCGGCCCTCAGGGGTGCGCCCGGCGCGGTGCGGTGCGGTGCGGTGCGGTGCGGGGCGGGACGGTGCGGTGAGGGGCGGGGCGGCGGGGCGGGGCGTTAAAGCGAAGCATTCTATAAGAGCACTTAACTGGCCGCGCGCCTCGGGAGGGGGGCAGCGCGAGCGCGGGCCCACGTGCGTCGAAATAAGAGAACAGCGGTGCCGGAGCGCGCACGGGCCGCGCGCACGGGTCCCCCGCGCGGCTCTATAGTGCTCTTTCTGCCGGGCGGGTGACGTCATGAAATCACCTGCCTCACGCCACAGCGCGTCCCCGCGGGGGGCTAATCTAGACGCGTACATTTGGAAATGCCCTTTGTGTTGTTACATTAGCTTTGAGAGAAGGGGCGGGCTGCGTTTTCTATGGCATTACTGGTTTGTAAGGCCTCAGCATACCTACATTTTCGCATTCAAAATCAAGTGTTTATGTGCTGCTAACCGAGCTATGAACTGCCTCCCCTCGCAGCAATGGGACCAACGGCCACGGCAGACCCGCACTTCTCTGCTCTTCCATCCAGGGGACGGCGAGGCACCATCGACCACCTCCGCGTCTGCCGCGCTGCCGCCTGTATGGACTCCCCTCCAACGCATAACTCCATTAATCAGTGCAATTTCCCTGTAGGCAATGGTTTATTTCTGTCATCAAATGCCTGATGAAATCTTTAAACGCTGTGTATTAGGGAACAATCCCAGCAAATGGCTGATAGTGTTAACCAGTCACAAGCTGCGCCTGGGCTGCTCTCGGCCTTAATTATAAAGGGACTGAGGTGATAATGCGATGTGCCATCCTTTTGTGGGCGTGCATTAATGGACCCGCAAGATGGCAATTGATGGCAAATCAACGTCTTCCAGCAGGACAGGCACCAGCCGTGCACGGGGGAGGGGCGAACGCGTAAGAGCATTGACTGGTAAACTGTGGAGCCACAGCGGCCTTTAATCCATTAAGGCTCCTGGTGGGGAGCAGTTAATGTATCTCAGCCGTAGAAGGCATGTCCACTTTGGTACCTGTGTCTGTCCATTTCCCCACCCCTCTAATTGTCCTTACTTTTCTCTTTCAGGCCAGCATAGTTGCGACTCAGCATTAGCGTATAACACATACGGGTCACACGCATACGCGACGGCAAAGATTTGCTTCCATTCTGTGCGAGAAAATCCTTCGCTCGGATTAAATGAAAGTGCTATAGGCCTATTCAAGTAGGCTGTGTGTGACAATATGGCCTCATGTGTGCTGAGCTGAACCGTCGTATTAAAGCATAGGCCTACAATATGGTATAGGATATGGCACGAGAGAAAATTTGACTCATTATTAACCCATGTTCTGCCAGAATTATACAATAATCTTATGCGACTTTATCCCATTCTTGCCTAGTATAACTTAGTTGTTCGCGCTATAGACATGTTTGGAACAAGGCGGGGTTAGTTAAGATGTTCCAATCAGTGGAAACTGTTGCTTGAGAAAACATTTTAATAAATTGTCAGATTTAAAAATGCGTTAGGAGGAAGTGGTTGAAATAACATAGGCTAGATCTCCATGGAAAGAAAAAATGTGAATAAAGTGAAAATTGAACCTTATGTGTGCTACTTTGATTGGAAAGTGTAGACTGTGTATGAATAAATACATAAATAAATACATTAATAAATAAAACATTAAATGATTTAGCCACGTTTGCTTTAGAAAAAAATTATATAAAGTAGCATATATACACACACACATATATACACGTGTATATATATATATATATATATATATATATATACACGCCATAGCATAGAATGATGAATATATTCCATTGTTTCAAAAACTATATTCATATATGTTCAGAGGAAATAAAATGCATCTGTTTTTGGAAATTGGACTATAGCAAGTCTTTTCGTTGGATTGAGACAACAAATTCATAGATATTGCAGTAAATGTACCTTAATATCTACATTAATACATATATCCCTTTGCGCCGAGAGACGCACACTTCAGACAGCCCCGTGGACTATAAGCCCACGGTCCTCGGCGGTGGCTTATTTGCCTACAAGAGGCGTCTTCATAATAGCCAATTGTCTCTCTGTCACAAGGAATGAACACGGCTGGGCCAGAGAGTGTCCGGGGCTAACCCCACGCACAACTCATCAGGCCGCCTCGTGGAGTGTTTGCACGGCGTGCCGTCGCCGATACGGACGCTTCTCCAGATGCAGAACGAAAAGTAATATGCGCGGGTCCTGCCCTTAATTTGTACGTACATACTTCTACATTTACACAAACAGTTCGGGAGTGGCTAGGGGGCGGGGTGTTCGGGCGGCTGCCGTGTGTCTCGTCGTCGCCGGGTTCCTCAGCGCCGAGGGAGGCAACAGCTGTTCATTTACTGTCGCCTGCACCTCTGTTGACCCCATCTCCGTCTGTGCGGGCGCGGAGACAGTGGAGAAATTAGTTGTATTACCCGGTCCCTACTGCGGCCGCTCTAGCTGTGATTCTGCCCAGATTCTGTCCATTACAGTGGCCCCTCCGTCTTATTAGCTCCAGCACACACACTAACATGCCAAATCACTGCTTCGTGTGAACCTTCACTCACGGAGGTGAAGAAAAAAAAACAAAAAAACAACCGCGGACCGCAAGGACACAGGCTGGCGCCAGATGGTATAGGAGTACGGATGACAAATGTGTTTACTCAAATGCAGCAAAGTCAAGCCAATCTGGGTTTGTTTCTCAACTAATTTGGAAATATTACTCAGAGCGTATATTTGGAAAAATGCCTCATTTCGTTTGGGCCTAATATAAAAATAAATGTAAAAGAAATCAAACAAATTTCATATTGGTGTGTGCGTGAAGAGTGAAAAATATGATAGGTTGTAGGCCTATGTAGGGGAATGGCCATTCTTGTGTGACATTTAGCTGGTTTGCAGGCTTCCTTGTTTTCTGCAGGCAACTCAATAACACTCGTTCGGCCAAACACACACTTAGGCAAGCTAACCAGCCTGATGCCCAGATGGTTTGTAACACAGAACCATCGGGAAAGTCGTTGGGAATTGGGCAGGCACTTTCAGAAAATACTTGTCAGGTGAGTGGATGAACCATCTGTCCATCAACAACTATCACAGGCTAACATCACGCCTGTATAGCTGCTATAGACGCTGGATTTGACACTGTCCAGACTGATAAGGTTTGCCTGGGCGTAAAGCTCTGGTTCATTTAGAATTTTAACCAATCTGTGTTGCTACAGCTGTTTTCATTGCCTCATCTAGCTCGACCACCATTTGGAAACACGCCTTCACTTCAACGTCATCGCACTTGTCCACTCTGATTGGTCCGCCAGCAGGGTGGCTGTGAAAAATAGTGCAAACAGGGTTTCCACACTACAATCTCAGTGAAAACAAATTGATCTGAGAGCAATAGTTGGGCGGAGCCAGGGTAACTCGAAGTCAAACTGGAGCTGGAGAGATCAGGACGGTATCTCAAGCTATGAGCTAACACTAACCAAAGCTAGTGTTTATGCACCAACACCACATGGCGAGCACTAGTGATCTTGTGCTGGGATGTCATGGGTCTTCCCTTGTAGAGCATGATGCCTATAAGGCCTATCGACGTAATACTGTGGTGCAATACACTCTGGGCCAAGGCGTGAGGTTGGCAGACATACTGTAACTAAGTTGGACGGAAATGCTCTGCTATAAAGACAGGGTCCATATGACACAAAGTAGCCTTTTAACTATTTAATGAAAAAACGAGTTATATTGTTATACTGTATATTAACTTTGTTCCTTTTGGATTACAAAGCCTGTTTTCTGAAAGAAACCCATGCGCATTTAGCAAATTAACTAAATGAAACATTTCTCTTCTCAGCATCTATTGCACCGTGCATTTTTGTGTGGATTGTACCTACAGAGACATTTCAAATGAGGCCATTCTTTCTTAATATTCAGCCACAAAGCCAACAGACGCCTAAGTCATATTGATTGCTTGCTGAATTAAAAGTACCTGTCGTAGGGTTTCTCTAATCCGCAGGGTCTTTTAAGAGTCACCTGGTCTGAAAAATGGGTCCTTCTACAGGAGTATAATGTGTTCTTAAATTATTTTATTGACGGGTGGGGGACGGGCTCTCCAGGTACCCACACAGACTGAATTAACATGCTGTGAAAGGGTCAATTTGGCCTCCATTTTTCCATTTCTTCGTTATCTGCATTTAAAAACCTGCTGAGTGACTCCACATGGGGCTTGGGGGGTCTTGAGGGGGGCGACACATTTCACCACTTACTAACATTTAGCATGTTTTCTAGTGGCTTGTAAAGGGAAATTGTGAAAAGCACCTGTTGGGTTTGGCAACAGTTTGGCATTTCATTATTACCACATTTAATCAAACATACAATATTACCTTGCATACTCGTCGTAATGACCTCAGCCTTTTTGCAGTTAGGTCTTTCATTAGCACACACTTAATTAGAGACGAATCATGCAATGACATAAAATGTCAATTGATCCAACATGGCGCCCTAACGAATGTCTCCTGAACACAAAATGGGTGAAGGTCCAAAGCTTTCTGCCCTCCCCATGTCAAATGCGCTCTGAGAATGAGCCTTACGCATGACGTGGCCACACAATGCTTCACCAGACGAAATGACATTTTGTCTCTCATAGGCCTAGCAATCTCTCCCGGAAAGAAGTATTAATGTTGAATGGAGGAAAAAGGTGTATAATGCTTTTCAAATCAATCGGAATCTGTAAAAGGCAGGCCGCTAATTGCATTGCTGTTTGCCTGACCTCTGCGTAAGTGCATGAAAGCCTCTTGCAAACGACAGGTTAAATTGCATTTTCTAGTAACATTTTAAGAGTCCATGCAGGCACTCTGCCTAATAAAGTCATTTGTAAATGACTCCTCTTTCAGACTCCATTAGCAGGTAGAACAGGGAACATCTCGTCATAGGATTCAGAGTCAATAGGCACATAATCAGAACATCCAGAGAAAGCAACGAGCACTAAAGGAGATAATTAAAGAGCTTGCCTTATGAACTGGTTAATTACGTACTGTTGCCCTCTTCAATCATCCGCCAAGTGCTACATTTGTTCCTTAGATACCATAATGCACTGATTGACAGAGGTGAAAAACATGGGCGGGGATGGAGAATGACGACACTCAATTGTTCTGCGTTTGATTATTCACAAATAGAAAACCAAATTCAATTAATGTGGCTGGTAACTATGTAGTGCTGGGAAGTCCTATTCATTTAGTTGACTCGTTATATTGGAGTGAGCAGCCTACCTCAAGATGTACAAGTGTTTCCTGTAAAAGCTTTACCATGCACAAAGCACCTTACCTTTTCTACTTTTAGAGTTTTAATTTATCTACCCTGTTGCACCTTACTTACACTGATGTCTTGTGTAAGCAGTTTTACTCTTAAAATAAGTAAAACTATCTAGATCCACTGCTGGGATATTATGCAAGCCATCTTTGTAGCTTGTAGTTAAATGTAGCTCAATGTTAGCTGGAATTTCTTGTTAAGACAAACTTAGATACTACATTTTCTTAATATTAGATGTATTTTCAAATGCAAAATATGCTTGACAAGATCATTTAGACCAAAAATAAGATTAATATCCTAAAAACAAGGCTTTTTTACTTTCTTAAAATTGTTTTTTTGCAGTGTATAGCTCCTCAGTATAGATCTGCTTATTGATGTTTGAGATTAAATAAATTCCACTGACTTCCATAAAAATAGGACTATTATATATTATGGAATAAGATAATAGCTATTTGGAATCCTAAAAACAGAGTTAACAGCTGGGTGGCATCTATTTTACTTTATATGGAAATATATTTTGTTGATAAATTCTACTATATCAATTTGTCAACAATGTATAGGTTAACACTGTTTTTATAGGTGGCATCCTAGGCGACAGCCAGTTTGCCTATAAACGCCCCTGTAGACAGCTAAATATATAAGCTATAATGTATTTCTGTCGCCAACAAAGAGTCCACTTAGTTTGGCATATTAAACAGGCGTCAAATGAAGATGCGGTAAACAGAACTCACACTCCTTGGAGATCATCGAATCATCTTGGAAATTCAGTTCTTCATGTGAACAAACCTATTGTTTCGCCAGTGGAGAAAATGTATTTCTTAGTAAACACCCATCTCTAAAATGAATGAAGCACCTGATGCCATTGTATGTGGCCTAACACCATTCTGTTCTTAAAGCTACAATCTTGAACTTTACAGTTTATTGTATTTCAGCTGTTAAGCTCAACACTTTGTATAATTGGTGTTGATAGCAACATCTTTAAAACGCCTTCTATGTTTGTTTTACCATCATCAATGTTTCATAGTTTCTTTTAATTAATTAACTAATGTCTAAAATATAAAAGTTGGGCCCGGTGTGAACTCTGACGTAAAAATTGGCCCGAGTGGCATAATAAAATCAGGCCCGTCGGGCTCTGGCTCAAACGCAGGGCTCTAACATGGAGGACAATGAGGACACCCACAGGCTTGGAGGGGAAGTGCAGGAACAGAAGACAGGAACGACTCTGAAGACAGACATGACAGCTGCGTGTCCTTGGTGACAAACAGGGTTATGAGGTAACTGATTACAAAAAAAACTAACTGCATTCCATCTCATCATATACAAAATATTGTAATCAGATTACTGGTATGTTTTTTAAATTACTTCTAGGACTTCTTTCAGATTTTTGAAGGAATGGCCGCAACAGAAGAAGAAAAATTCTGAATCAATTTGTTGTTTTCTTAATTACCTTTCATTAACTGAAAAAAAAAGAATATCCTGATGCCCTGTCTGATAAATACCAACTTTATTGGAATACAGCAAATTGAAAAAGTTACCTGCCCAACCCTGGTGACTACTTAACTATGCAGATGTCACTGGTGTCTTTTATGCAGTTTTTAAAATATGATGGATATTTTAACATCCTGGCTTCATACAATATTCTTAAAATGTTTATAAATAACTGAACATTTAGTGAACCAGTCATGGACTCACATTCAATTTAAAATATGTAAGAGTGATCTGAAACAGGCTAAGTTTCAGTAAACAAACAGTACAATTAGCATCAAAAGATGATGCTATGCTAGACTATATATCATATATGGTTAAATGCAATAACAATCACAAATTGAACCACCAATTTATTTATTTCCTTTTAATATTTTACATGACAAATTACTATATTATGCATAAACTGTGTGGCCGTTTGGCTTTCTCTTAATTAAGCACACTATTATGCTATTAGCTTAGTAAACATTGTTGCATTTACAGCAAGCATATGCATTATTAGCAATAAAGTCAACACTATAGTGTTGACAATCTATATTCTGTGAATTCTTCAACCATTGTCTGATGCCTCATACCTGTCACTCACATATTATAATTTAAATCAGGGGTTCCCAACCTTTTTTATCTCATGTACCCCGTGAGCTGTTCTGCCACAGCAAAAGTACCCCCATATTTGAGTGTGGGTGGTTCCCCTAAATGTGTTCTATTGAACGCACATGTCCATGTGTTAGCTAGCTGATTTAATTGACGTGCACGTGAACTTCAGAGTAGTTTAACAATTGACACCTAGCCTGGAGAATTACACAGTAGTTGTGGCTTGCATGCATAGCCTATACATATATTTTACTGTAGCAATCGACATTTGTATGATTTTGTAAATATTTTGTAAATCATTTGTAACCCCCAATCTTTCCCGCTGCAAGCTGCTCAAGTACCCCTAGGGGTACGTGTACCCCTGGTTGGGAACCACTGCTTTAAATGAATAGGTTTCTGCTCAAGTATGAACAGCCATGTCGTTTCTGTAGTTCTAGCTCCCTGAAGAACATGGAGGTCAGCGAGTATATGGGCACTAAGCCAGTGCAGTGCGATATTGTTTACTTTAGGCAGTAACCATAGTAACACATCTACACCACCTGCAAAAAGCCAGATGCATTTCAGGTAGTTTCCCAACAGAGTCCTCCAGATTTGGTCAATGGGTTATGTAGTTGGTCGTTGTGCATGTCAATCAAAATATATTTCCTGTCAAAAGGCGGGTCCTGATGCAGTTACACGCTGTGTCCCAGATGTTATGCTACGAAAAGGCTACCACAATGCTAGCTGCAGAAGCTAAAGAAAAGTCTTTCCTCCATCAGAGATGATCAGATTCATCACTGTATTTTGCCTTCTCGGCTTGGAGACACACACACACACACACACACACCCACCACGTCGACGGGTGTGGGTCCACTGACCCATAAGGGCCCGTCCATTCTGCAGGCAACAATGGCTGAAAGAGAAAGAGGCGTGAGATCACTCACATTTAAATCAACTGGGTGTGTGCCCTCATTCATGCCATGTCCACTGGGGTTTGCTGGGACAATGGCCTGTTTATTTTCCTGGGGGGGGGGGGGGGGGGGGGG
>JAODLL010000006.1:0-24468 GCA_026546735.1 Forbesichthys agassizii | reverse complement strand
TATATATATATATATATATATATATATATATATATATATATATATATATATATTGATTGATTGATTTCCCGATCATGCTCACTATGCAGGGATGGGTGGGTAGATCACGCATTTCTCTAATAGACCACCAGATGGCATCCAGTTGAATCCCATTCCCATAGCTCTTCCAAAGAGACCGTAGACATACTGTGGGTTTGCGTTTTCAATATTTCTTGTGCATTTAAAAATGACTCTTGATTGAATCTGCACACAGCTCTCTTGAGAGAAACTGAAAAACCTACAAACGCCTCCTTGTGTTTTTCGTTGGATTATAACAAAAGAAGGATGTAGTGTAGTCAAATGATATTGCTGTCTTCGGCTGGAGTAAGGACACGTCACTGTTCTACAGCATCCACCAGGACCACTGTAACCTGTGCCAGATCTGATTGATTGTGGCGTAGCGAATCAGAGGCGTGCCTTTTTAAAATGTACCAAACTTTAACCAATAATCACAGTCGGTAACCCTGCCGGGGCGGGCTTACGGTGAAGGTTGTGTGTGAAAAGTGTATGAGTAGCAGGCGCGGAGTGGTGAGTCTACTGAACTCTAAACATTTAACATATGATTTGAATATAAGTAGTTATGCGTTACCTAATCTAATTTCCATGTTTTGAAAACAGATTTCTAATTAAATATCTAACAAAATGTGACTCAGACTTTTATGTAGATCATAAGCTGTTAGCTAGCTAACCTAGCTACTCGATTCGTAGATATTTAGCATACATTGAATGAACTCTTCGATTGTGGTATTGACCGATTTCCAGGTTATAGTTTTGTTTTTAAGTAATAATGCTTGGTTTTACTGTTAATGCCAGCATTGTGGTCAATACAGTAGGTGCACAATGGTTACACATTGGTCATATATTTGCTCTGTTGTGCCTGGAAAAAAATAGCTCAGTGTACAGTATATATACTTGTAGATTTTTTTCCAGTGATAAAAACATCTCTCTCCAAGCTGGATGTTTATGTTTTTACGGTGCATTATAGTTATATATAGTTATATAACCCTAGCAAGAGACGATCTGAAATTCCTGCAGACCAGATCCCAGTGCAGGAGGTAACTTCCTGATTCCCGATGCCACATACACTTAGCGTGGCCTTATCTGGTTGGATTGGACATTAGTTGGTTGTCAGGAACGAGTTCTTCTGCCGTTTCTTTGTGAAGTGTGTGATGGTAGTTTACATATTTTTGAACATTACGTGTAATAATACAACCGAATCTGCAAATAGGTTCTTTGCAGAACCAGTTGCATGGAAAAGCTATTCTATTAGGCCCGACTAAACCATAATTGTGCTCCTCAAACCAGGTAGAACGGTTAGCCCCCTAACCTCTTCAAAATGACCAAGTTGGGCTTCTTGCGGCTGTCCTATGAGAAACAGGACACGCTTTTGAAGCTTCTTATTCTGTCCATGGCAGCAGTCCTCTGTGAGTCCTTTAAAAAAAAAAAAAAGACATGTATTCCTGATGTTTACTTGCTCTGAAAATTCAAAACGCACCCTGTGTCTCACTGTCTCTAAGAAGTATTTCTTCTCTTCAGCATTCTCTACCAGATTGTTTTCTGTATTGAGGTTTGAAAGTGTCATCCATGAGTTTGATCCGTAAGTCCAGAGTTAATTTCCCACAATTATTCTCTTGTATCGTCCTTTTCTGGTGTGAGTTTACAGAGTTGTGCTAATGCTACATGTCATTTTCAGGTACTTCAACTATCGTACCACCCGCTTCCTGACCGAGGAAGGATTTTACAAATTCCATAATTGGTTTGATGACAGGGCATGGTATCCTTTGGGAAGAATCATTGGTGGCACCATTTATCCAGGTAGGTCTTAGATTACATATATTGTGCAGTGTATTTCTTCTACAGAGTTGGGAGAGATGCATTTAAATGTAACCCATAACTGAATGCCTACTTAGAAAATGGCTTCCAGTGAGGTGGCTATCTGGGGCTGGGTGCAAACCTTTTTGACCATGTTTTTTATTGTTAGTTTTAAATATAATCACCACACTAACTACAGTAAATATATGTAATACATGTCTTTTTCTGTAGGGGCTATCCTATTGCTGTTCCGTGTATTGTTAACCCCCCCCCCAAACACAAACCCTGCTCTTCTGCACATTGTGCCATTCACACTAATGCTGTTACCCCCCCCACAGGATTGATGGTCACCTCTGCTGCCCTGTACCACGTCCTCCATTTTTTCCACATCACTATCGACATCCGTAATGTGTGTGTCTTCCTGGCACCACTGTTCTCGTCCTTTACCGTCATAGTGACGTACCACTTCACCAAGGAGCTCAAGGTAATGGCAGCCATGGGACGTTGCATCCAAATACAACTCTACATGGTTTTGAAACCAACTTTATAATAATTTGTCTTTTTATTTTATATAAATGTTCCTTTTTAATTGTATTTGCCTGTATGATTGTATATAAGTATTATTTTTGGTAATGTGCATTAGGACCATGTTGCATGGTGATTCAGCACGTTAAATAAAAAGATGTTGATTGACAGTGATAAAAAGGACAAATCTGCCCTCAACATAAAATCTTTAAAAGGTTTTTTCATTAAATGTTAATGTTACATTTTTTTTATTTTTATAAAAATGTAAGATATAAGGGACTTATTTATCTAATGCCCTCAACCTCAAACATAACGACCCACAAAAATCACCCATTGTGGAGTTACAACCAGAGCACTAACAAACCTTTGTCTAATAAGACAACCCCCCCCGATTCTTTCCCAAAAGAAACCCCCCAATTATAATATTTTGTCATAATGTGTGAACTAACAGTCTGCTCTCTTAAGGATGCGGGTGCTGGTCTTCTTGCTGCGGCCATGATCGCCGTGGTTCCCGGTTACATCTCTCGCTCTGTGGCCGGCTCCTATGACAATGAAGGTACAAGCATGATGGATGCTGCTTTTGGGGAGAGAGAGAGAGGGAGCAAGTGAGAGAGAGGGAGCAAGTGAGAGAGAGAGTCAGTCAGAAAACGAACGTTAAACGCGGCGCGCTCTTTCGCCCCGTTTGCCCCAGGCATCGCCATCTTCTGCATGCTGCTGACATACTACATGTGGATCAAGGCTGTGAAGACAGGCTCCGTGTACTGGTCCTCCATCTGCGCCCTGGCATACTTTTACATGGTGAGGAACTATAGCGCATATCAACAGCCGAGGAGGGACACGTATGTATGTGCGAGGTGTGCAGCAGCATATTAGAAGGGACAGACCACTGCAAGTGTTCTCAAAAGAATTCTGCACCACCAAGTATGGTGGTTGGAGGCCAAGAGCCAATCGTCTACTTTATAGCAGCTGAACCTTAAACTACTTAGCCAATCGTGTGCTTGCACTGACGCAAGCTGACAGTTGCACATGTGTATCAGAGGCATAACCTTTTAGGGTAAAAAAGGCTTTTGGAAAAACGTATTTTAGGTTTAACGTTTTAAGCATATATATATATATATACACACACACACACGTACTTACGTATACATGCATGTTTTCCCCGAGTGACCATGAAAAGTGCAGTTATGGCGCTCTGCCCATTCAGTTAGATACAGTCTTCCTAATAGCTGCTTGGAGGCCAAGCGACCAGACTCGTCTATTAGGACGTTGACCTTACCAAGATGGCTGCCGAGCGGCCAGACTTTCTTATAAAGGAAGTTGACCTTACCAAGATGGCTGCCGAGCGGCCAGACATGCTTATAAAGGACGTTGACCTTACCAAGATGGCTGCCGAGCGGCCAGATTTGCTTATAAAAGACGTTGACTGTACCAAGATGGCTGCCGAGCAGCCAGCCTTACCTATTAGGACGTTGTCAGCGGTCACTGTGCGTGTGTGCAGGTGTCGTCCTGGGGCGGCTACGTGTTCCTGATCAACCTCATCCCCCTCCATGTGCTGGTGCTGATGCTCACGGGCCGCTTCTCGCACCGCATCTACGTGGCGTACTGCACCGTCTACTGCCTGGGCACCGTGCTCTCCATGCAGATCTCCTTCGTCGGCTTCCAGGTACCTGAGCAGACTTTACCGGGTTGCTGGTTTGAATCCCGCTGTCTTTGAGCGTCGAGGTGTCCCTGAGCAAGACGCCTAACCCTAACTGCCCTTATTATACTGATACTCCTTAAATTATTCAAAGATTACATTATATTTTACTATTTGAAATTGTATTTGGTCACCGTTTTATGAAGACTAGAATAACCCAGCGTTCCATGCAAGTCAATAAGGAGATCACGGATCTCACCATAATATTTGTTGTTGTTGTTATTAATTCTTTATTATGCAGAAATGCATTACACTGCTCTCTATCTCTCTTTTGTAGTTCATTATGTTTTGTGGAACTGCTCCGCCATCTTGGCTCCCATAGAAATGAATACCCTTTGCTTTGTGCCTGGCTCTGTTGCCGCCCCCAGCCGGTGCAGTCTTCAGAGCACATGGCGGCATTCGGCGTGTTTGGCCTGTGCCAGGTCCACGCCTTCGTGGACTACCTGCGCAGCAAGCTCAACACCACGCAGTTTGAGGTGCTGTTCAAGAGCGTCATCTCCCTGGTGGGCTTTGTGCTGCTCTCCGTGGGGACCGTACTCATGTTGACCGGTAAGAACTGACTCTCGGAGCCGCCTTCATTCATTTGGAGGTGGAGTAGGGCTGGGCGATATGGACCAAAAATACACAATATATTACAATACTATTTACTTATTACTCCTTCAAAAAGAAAGATTATTACTTTACTTATTACGACATGGGCCGAAAATCATATCCCGATTTATATTTAGGTTGAATACCGATACACTATATATATCGGTATTTTCTATAAAGTGGGCTAACCCTTTTTTTTTAAGCGATATTCATTTACAAATGTGAGCTTTCTCTGGTGGTCGGTCACTCGCTTCTGACTCCACCCCTCAGGCCGAGTGCAGGTATGGAGGGAGAGACGAACAAATGGAAAAAGTTATGAATAAACTCATAATATAACTATATCGATATAAACAATATTGTCTAATCTTATATCTTTAGAAAAAATTCTGATATTCCGGTGTGTACACCGGTATATTGCCCAGCCCCAAGGTGAAGTGACCTTGCACCCCTGTTGATTTGCTGTGCTCTTTAGGTAAGATCTCTCCGTGGACGGGTCGCTTCTATTCCCTGCTGGACCCTTCCTACGCCAAGAACAACATTCCCATCATCGCCTCTGTGTCTGAGCACCAGCCCACCACCTGGTCTTCCTACTACTTCGACCTGCAGCTGCTAGTCTTCATGTTCCCAGGTACATAAGTCCGAGACCTTGTAGGCAAGTACGGCCACTCAGCAGCCATATTGGTGCTGCCATTGGGCAGTTATTTTAGGCCGACATGACCAGGCCACTGTCTAATTAGAATCTGATTTTGTTTGTTTATTTTTTTTAAATAAATAAATGAGTGACCCAAAATATGGTTAACGCGTTTGCATCAGTGCAACCACACTATTGGATTTAATAGGTTAAAGGTTTGGCCGTTCCAAGCATGTAATTAGACATGTCTGTAGAGAGATCCTAAAGCTTTTCAATAAAATGTTCCAGTGCTGCTAGAAAGTGCAGAGAACATCCTTTTGATTTGCATTGCAATTGTATTCAAATACAAAGCCCTCTGATTGGTTGAGGTGAGCTAGCTGCTACATTTCAGAAACATGCTTCAATAGCTGGCTGCATATTTGACCCATTATGAAGAATGAAGCTTAGACTCTATTATATCCCTAATGGCCTGGTACATGTTCCCCTGCTTTATTCGTTAATTTCACATATGTGTCTGCATTGGCTACGGTTTGAACATCAGATGAATATAGACAGTACACGTGTTTCCAGTACCAAAAGCAGACGTTTTCTTCTTCTCTTCTGTGACAGTTGGTCTGTACTACTGCTTCAACAACCTGTCCGATGCAAGGATCTTCATCATCATGTATGGCGTCACCAGCATGTACTTCTCAGCTGTGATGGTATGTCGTCCTGGTGATGCTAGTTCACAAGGCGGTTTCTTACTAATCTGCCCCTTTGTAAAGCCCCCGGACACACTGCAAAGCAACTAGCAGCGATGTAGCGACGAGACACAATGCAAATTCAATGTGGTTCAGCGACTAGAAGCGATGACGGGCGACATTAACGGTTGGCGACGCGAAGTATCTAACTAAGATTAGTAGTAACTAATCTCAACTTCAGGCGACGTGATTGAGGCGACTGCCGGGAGTAAACTAACGGGAGTAAAGGATATTATTGACTGACTGAAACATTCTGGGTTGGAACGCTAGGAGACGGATACCTAGGAAACCAAAGCCTGGAATGTAAACAAGCGGCCAGTTTTCAGCTACAAAGCGATTGCTGGGGATTGCTGCAGTTTTACCTTCGTTGACGCTTACGTCTTGTCGCGCCTGGCCCTTTTAAAGATACACCCTCCGATGTGCATGAGGGTGATTCCTAGAAGCTAACGGTTTGTTTTGAAACACAAATGTACAAATGGCTGTACGGGTAGGAGCAATGTAATCTCTCTAAACCTCTAACCTTAACCCTATCTGCATAGGAATACACAATCTGTAGGCAGCGGCACAAGATTTTGGTGGTTTTCCGTTTGTAGTCCAATGATGATCTGTCCAATTATGTTTTGAGCAGAATTGTGTGGTTGCATGCAGGTAAAGAGTTTGTGTGGCGAGCCAATGAGATGGGACATATTGGCTGAAATGCTATCTTAAATATTTTTTTTATAATTATTCGTCTGACTTCCACTTTAAATTTAAAGGGGGGAAGTACCCCCATACTCCCTATACTCGTGTGTGGCGATGATTCTCCTAAATGTGTTCTACTGAACACACATGTACATGTGTTAGCTAGTTGATTTGATTGTGTGCACTTTTGATGTGCACATGAACTTCACAGAGTACTGTTAACAATGAACACCTACCATGGAGAATTGTACAGTAGTTGTGGCACTCTCTCATATCTAGTCTATACATGGAGCCTATATTTTACTCGAGCAATCAACATTCGTATGATTGTTTTGTAAATCATTTGTAAACCCCATTTATTTATTGTATTGCCGTACCCCGTGCAAGCTGTGTAAGTGCCCCTCCCTAGTGAGGAACCACTTGTGTAAACCATGCAGAGTAAACTCCTGGAATATTGAGCCACCTCGTATAAGTCAGACCGACGGCCGGCGCCCTCTGACCTCGAGCGCCCTCTGACCATGAGCGCCCTCTCCTGCCTGTGACCTCAGGTGCGCTTGATGCTGGTGCTGGCCCCGGTCATGTGCATCCTGTCGGGCATCGGCGTGTCCCAGGTGCTGACCACCTACATGAAGAACCTGGACGTGAGCCGGCCCGACAAGAAGAACAAGAGGCAGCAGGACGCTACCTACCCCATCAAGAACGAGGTGAGTGGCAGTGTGACCAGTAGAGGGCGCTGTGTACAGGACTGTGTACACACACAAATGGTCAAAACCCTCTGTGAAGTCACACATAGCTTTGGAAGCTCCAGCTGTGCTGGATCTGGTGGCCATTCGAAGAATTGCAGATTTTGTAACTTTGGATTAATTCATCAGCGGTTCCAACTTGGAACAGCTGTTTTCTTATTTCCCCAGCTTGCCGTCAGCTGACGGTGGTTAATTTGTCTTGTCGTCGTCCTCCTGCAGGTGGCCAGTGGGATGATCCTGGTCATGGCCTTCTTCCTCATCACCTACACCTTCCATTCCACCTGGGTGACCAGCGAGGCCTACTCCTCGCCCTCCATCGTGCTGTCCGCCCGCGGCGGTGACGGCAGCCGCATCATCTTCGACGACTTCAGAGAAGCGTACTACTGGCTCCGCCACAACACCCCTGAGGTCTGTACCCCCGGGGGGCCTGTTCCCCCGGCTTGTACCCCCGCACGCGCCTTAGCTGATGTTGGAGCTTTGTCCCACCCAGAGCCATGTAGGAAAGAGTCGTGCCAGTGGAAGTTCGTACATTTTTCAACGGTCACATTTTGAACCGATGAATACAGATGCATAACTGCAATTTTTTGTAATCAGTAGTCATTCATGCATCTATTTACATTTCTAATATATTCTATAGGGTGCTTCTAGTATATGCGGCTAACTTCCTGGAACTGTTACGAGGTGCCACCTCGTAACAGTGTTGACACACCTCATGTTGACACACCTCATGTTGACACCTCATGTTGACACCTCATGTTGACACAACTCTGTCTACATGGCTCTGGTCCCATCGTACACCACTGGTCAGGCATTGTGTTGTAGAGATGTGGTCATATGACATTCTGCCACTAGATGTCACACTAGAACACCAGCATCTCAAACCAAAATGCTTTGCGGGCCACACACACACTAACGCCCACGGCAGGCCTAGATATGAAATCATAGAACAGAGAAGCGCGGACTAAAACACGTACGAAAGGAGGGAATGTGATGTCATAACCTGCTCATGACACCATTGCTCCACTACAGTATATCTTCACTTATTCTATCTATATTAAAGCTGATATATTAATGTTTAAATTATGGTATGGAGCATTTTTAAAGTAACGTTCCCCTCCCAGGATGCCAAGGTGATGTCGTGGTGGGATTACGGGTACCAGATAACGGCCATGGCTAATCGAACCATTTTGGTGGACAACAACACGTGGAATAACACCCATATCTCCAGGGTGGGACAGGTGAGTCCTGCTGCTGTTTGTGTCTCCTTCTACGGCGGAGGCTAACCGTCTGTGCCCTAGTAGCGGTCCCCTCCTGACGATGAGTGTTCTCTGTGCTCCTCGTGGTGCGTTCATTCAGGCCATGGCCTCTACAGAGGATCGGGCGTACGAGATCATGAGGGAGCTGGATGTCAGCTACGTCCTGGTCATCTTCGGAGGGCTGACCGGGTACTCGTCTGATGGTACGTCAGCCAAGAAGGATCTCTGGGATACTGTCGTCTATTTATAATGGGTTGGAATGTAGTTTGTCTTCAGCCTTGGTCCTGGGAGCCCCCCTGCCCGGCATGTTTTAGATGTCAGGTGTGTTGGAGCAGGGAGACATCTTAAAACATGCAGGACAGTGGGTCCCCTTCAGGACCAGGGTCGAAGACCTCTGGTTTATGATGCATGTTAGTTTTGAGTGTGACTACCTGTATATCGGCATTCTAGTGCTTTTTGTGACCTCCTAACCTGACGCCCCACTTGTGGTCCAGCCTCAAGTGCATTAACTCACTTACCTTTTACACGTGCAACCTTTTTAGCATACGCTTTTATCCAAAGCGACTTAGAATGAGTACAGTGACTACATGGAGCAGGTGTGTAGATCGTGTTTTTCTATAGTGTTACTATTGATTGTTTATTTTTATTTTCATGATGATGATGATGACGACAACCTGTGTCCTCCAGACATCAACAAGTTTCTGTGGATGGTGCGTATCGGAGGCAGCACGGACACGGGCCGCCACATCAAGGAGCACGACTACTACACCCCCACTGGGGAGTTCAGGGTGGACCGCGAGGGCTCCCCCGTCCTGCTCAACTGCCTCATGTACAAGATGTGCTACTATCGCTTTGGCCAGGTCTACACAGAGGCTAGTGAGTAACGGACCACACAGCCTGCACCCCCCGGTCGAACTGGGCAGTGGGTCGTGTCTGTCGTTTTACCTCCTCTGTAACCAAAGCAACACAGAGGCTAGTAACTAAGTTGTCTCAGCCTCTATTGTCCATTGGCATAAGCAACTCTGTGCTGAACGTCTAGGAAGTAATACTGTCGATTTTCCATTGGCTGTATATTTACTAATTTAAAATTTTTTTATTTAAGCAGTAACCATAGCCTACTAATTTTTACAGATTTACAAGACCAGTCTATTCCTCTCAGGAATACATCTTAATTTAACATTAGAATTGGATCGATGCTCTGTATGCTTCTGAGGGAGCAGCCTATGGCTGGGGTTTGCAACCCCCAAAATAACAGTGCCAGAGACTCGTGACCCCCGCTATCCCTAGAGGTGGTAGAAGAATAACAGCCATACTATTATTTTATTTGATTGTATTTTAATACAGGCTAGTAGCAGCATACATCATAGTAGTGTATGAACTGGCTAAACTATGCCATTTTATGTCATTTAATTTCTGGAAATCATCCTGTGACCTTCTCATCTGTGTCTCGCGACCCCAAGTGTGAGAACCTATGGCATTGACAGATGTGTTTTTGTTTTGATGGGAGTTAAAAAATATGACCAATCCAGCATTGCTTACTCCACATTTTTAGAATGATGTATCTATGAACGGCCCACCCATAACTACATAACTAACTAACTAATCCTGATGAAATTATCCTCAGAGCGTCCCCCTGGTTATGACAGAGTGAGAAACGCCGAAATTGGGAACAAGGACTTTGAGCTGGACGTGTTGGAGGAGGCGTATACCACAGAGCACTGGCTGGTTAGAATATACAAGGTAATTGGGCCAAGCAGTTGAATTATGAAATAAGGATGGTTATTCTAATCATATTCTGTCAAATACAGTTGTCCTGTGCACACGAATACACCGATTAGCTCAATTTGATTGCACCTGAATCATTGATGTATAAAATCCTGTATTCAACCTCTCAGGTTAAAGACTTAGACAACCGAGGACTGTCAAGGACATAAGGCCTCAAAGACCAACCCCTTTGAGCGCACAGCACTGAAGGCCTTCCTCCTTGTGATCAACAGATGAACAGGAAATTAGTACTTTTATACTTAGAGATCAAGATGGGAGGTAAACTGCAGCAGAGATTTTTTTTGTTTTGTGGATACTTTTCTTTATTTTTTTTTTATGAGTCATCTAAGTTGAGAGGGGCTGGTGTTTAACGTCCCAACTAATGTGGACATGGAGTAACTGAAAATGAGTGGCCATAAGTAACAATGTTGGTTTAAGAGAGCCTTGGATTTTTACAATGCAATCAATTAAAATGGGAAAATGTAACCATTGTCATTCTTTTGTTAAATTGCTGTGATCAGACTGGATACATGTTATTTGTAGGGACATTACATTAATTTCAATATAAATGGAGAATAAATATTCATGCACATGAAATTGAATGCTTTCAAACGTGAAGAAAATACTGTGTATATAAACACAGGTGCACAAGCTGACTACCAGCGTATTAACTGTTTAACCTGTCTACTGGTGAACACTGAATACGGACTTTTTAAGCATCTTCACCCTGGAAGGAGTTGGGCTAAAACTGTCTTTAAACCCCCCCACCCCCCCTTCAGACAGTATATCGGACTCCTTCAGCTCGGCCAGAGAACATTTCAACAATAATCCTCATCACTGATCTTATCACCCTTGGTTATATACAAATCACCGCTTACTGTGATTAACCATTACCTCTATGGCTCCTCGATAGTTGGTATTGATTACTAGTCATTACTTGCAAATTGTAACCCTTGGGTCAGTGCGATGAATGCTATCGCTGTGTAATATCTTTGTAGCACCTGCACATGAAGCAATCACAGCCTCAGATACTGAATGTATATCTAAACCCATTAACGGACTGACACTCGTCTTGATATTACAGTTTATGCTATTAACTTTTTTTAATTTTACCTTGTCTGTTTAGCTAGTTCCTGTATCCCAAATACTTCTGGTGTATTTCATTTCACAACCTGATTTCTTAGAAGAACTCAAGTACTCTTTAGTCAAGCAACATCTTTTGAGTCAGGGTTCCCACTAAGTCAAATTCCCATATTAAAATTAGAATTTCCATGACCTACAATGAACAAAATCAGGCCACCAGAACAATGTTGTAAAAGGGATCGCCAGCTGGGTGCAATAGCTGGAGCGCAAGACGCTACAGATGGACCTGTATCTACAGACAGCCTGGCTGAACACCACACACACACAACTTGTCTATTTTGCATAGATAGTACATGTGAACATTCAGACCAAGAATTAGTGAGACATCTCAAAATGTAAACCATGTAACATTTTGATTAATGGCAAAATAAATTCCTAGACATTCCATGATCCATCATGATAAAAAAAGCCTGATTTTCAATGTCTGGAATATACTGTCAATGACCAGTGGAGACCTTGTTGAGTAGTTTCATTAATTTATCATGTCCATTATGCAACACATGGGATTACCAAAATAAATTAACTGATGTAGGAAATTACACCATCTCACTGTAATGGTTTTATTGAACGTAGAAGTATAATACAACATAATATCTGAATATGACCTGACAAATAGTTATAGACTAATCCAAGTTAGTATTACGTTTAATAGCAGAGGTACGCAAATTAGAGTTTTATTTTTGCTCATTGAGCTTTGAACATAAGATGTGTACTAGTTTGCTCAAGCCACATAAAAAGCCACAATACATTTAGGACAAACACATTTAGAGTATGTCTTCATATTAGTAATAACTTAAATTGACAAACTGTTATTGTTTTTAAGATATGCTCATAAAATTCACTCAACATTAAAAAGACACCGTCAAACATCTCATAAGATCCCAATACAAGCATTAAAAAAATAATAAAAAGTTTAGAACAGTCCTCTAAAAGTATTGGGGCTGGTCTGGCAAGTCTTCCAAAAGAGCAGGGTTCTTTCTGTAGATGTAGGCATTGGGGTCATCATCCATCTTGACTAGCTCCGCCAGTGACGACACACAGGGGTCGTGATCCACCAGCATTCCCGGCAGACGGGAAGATTTGCGCTGGATGCGGCAGGAACGGCGAACTGGCGTCAGGAACTTCAAGTCCTTAATGCCGCTCTTGCGGCGAGAACCATAAGCACCGGTCTCTCCGTTGATGGTCTTCTTTACACTAAAGTGTATAGAAAAGAGTTTTGGTTTAAGGTAAAATTAGCGATTAGTGATTTTCAAAATATCTCCATGACGGCCACCATCTTACCACTGTGTGTGGGGGAAAAAAAAATCTGGTACTTCTACATTGCCCTGGCTCCGTAAATAGGAACAAAAACAAAGTGGTGCAGACCGCAAACAACAATGCCGTAGCAATGCATTTCCAATGTGGGCGGCGGAGCTTCTGAGGGACCAGGGTTGAATAGCCCTGCCCTATGGCATTAAAAGGAGGGGTGCTTGTTTTGATTTCAATGTTATAAAGAGTTTGAGAATGCACGACCCCACCTTTAGGATCTGTTCACCTTAGTTCTTCTAAGCATCTGTGCATATTTACATATACTGTATGAAAATAAATGTAGAGTCTGGGATCTCAGAGAAAGATTGTTGATATTTAAACAAGATCAAAACAAATAAGCCTCATGCCGATGCAATATGGCGCCCCCTCCCCACGGCTGGCATAGTGTGTGGTGCGGTCTGCACCACTTTGCACTCCAATTTACAGAGTTGTGTAGAAAGTAGAAACATTATTATTTTTTCCTAGCGCCCACACAGAACAGGCAGCAAACCAACAGTAGAGGTTTGTTTAATTTGATTAAGATTGTATATCTTACAATCACTGACTTTTGAAAGAACAAACAAAAATAATTCTTACCTTTGGAGGTATGGAGTCGTTTTGACACTGTATTTCACAACTGAGGCTTGACACACCAGGTCCTCGTCACTGTCGTCGTCGTCTTCATCATCGTAATCAAGATCCTTACACAAGTCACTCTCCACTTTCTTTGGCAGGGGCTCTGTCAGATACACAAGAAGGCCACAACAGAAAGAATGTATAACATACACACATTTTTTATATATATAATACAAAGCAGGATAAGTCAGCTTGCTAACATCAAGCTCAAATAAAACTCAGAACCCCCCCCGCCCCAAGCGAAGCTAAGAGCATTGTTAATGTGAGCCGTGTTCACCACTATGTTTGCGTTCCTATTAACAGTAGCCTGGCGTTACCAGACACAATATTCACTTTGTGAATATAGCCTGGCCATGCGCCATTAATGTGTTAGTCGTTGCCTCTTACCCCAGGTGAATAGTTGAACTAGTGGACAGCGTTTAACCAATCGCAGTTGCTACAACTGTTTTGAGCAACTCATCTAGCTCTATCACTATTTAGAAACTAGAGTTACTCACCACCATCCTCACAAGCAGACGGAGTCTCCAGGGCTGCCAAAGCGTCACACAGGTTCACCACAATCTGTAATTGAGAAAAGAACAGAAGCTCAGTGTGGTGGCAAACAAACACAAGTCTCCGTTACCTGACTCGGTCACATTACGTACATCATTCATTTTAGGCTCTGGGTCAACTGGGAGTTCCATATCCGAGTTGTCCAGCAGATCCAAGGTTGTGTTCATGATCTGTGGCGTCGAGTCGCAGGCGGCTTCTTCAGGCCTATTCTGTTCCTCACGGAGAGCGGCATCAGAACCGGGGCCGTGATCCAGACTGGGCTTACGCTTTGCAACGAGCTCAGAGCTAGCTTGAGACACTACCTGATTCTTGGGCCCAATGTTGGGCTTTGCGGCGGCTTTGGGGGGCGCTGCTGCTGTCGTTATTGCCACCGCCATGGCAGGTCGCTTGAGAGACTTTCCTTTTGAAGCCAGCCACTCTGCTAGTTTTTCCCTGAGAAGTGAGTACATTAACAAGTTAGAGCACATCTCATATGTAATAAGAATACTACAAGATAAATAAAATCTCTCTTCAATGCCATAAGGTGCCAATGCTGCCTTAGAAGCCCCGCCCCCAAACACATTGCCAAGGGTGGGATAGTGTTGTGTGGTGCTGGTCGAGCGACCGTTCCCTTTTACAGGGCCAGGTCAGAACCCACCCCACCCCCCCGGCCTAGCATGTAGATAACTATTTAATCCAAAGCCACTTACAATCAGTACACTTGTCAACAGCGGAGTGTGCGAGTGAAAGACTAACCTCCTTTCCTCCGCCGTCTCCGTGGAAACTCTGTATTGGCTGAGGGTGCTACAAACATGCTTTTTGACATTGCCTGCATCAATTTGGGGGGCCATGTCTTTGCTGCTTTGAGACCCTTTTCCCCTGGGCATCACAGTGGTCCTGGAGCTGGGAGGTGGAGGGGGCATGTCTTTGCTGCTTTGAGACCCTTTTCCCCTGGGCATCACAGTGGTCCTGGAGCTGGGAGGTGGAGGGCCACGGCCAGCATGAGGACGGCCAGTGACAAGGCGCTTGGAAACAAGGGGCAGTCCATCAGACACAGACTTTGATCTTGAAGGTTGAAGCTTCAGGTCACCGTTTCCATGCAAATCAGCAACGGACTTGGACCTGGTCTTTGTCGAGTATCCAACATTCCGGCTTTCTGCTTTGGTTGCAGATGGCTTACCACTGGATTTTTCAGTGGTCCCCGTTGTTATTGCTCCACTAGACTTCCAAATGGATCCGATTTTGGATTGGACAACCTTTCCTTTATACATGCCTGGAGCAGATCTTGCGGATGGCACAACAATTGGTGGATTTGTGGCCTCTGCCAGATGTCTTTGTTTCACAGCATGCATAGCAAGGAAAGCCTGAGAGATGCTCTTTCTATTATCGTTAACAGCTCTGTCGTCATTACGTACAGTCTTAATCTTTTTTAGAGCATCTCCAGAAAATGAAAATGAGACAGTTTCCTTTGTAGGCTTTACTTTCTGAAAGCCATCCACTTTTGTCTGCTGTTTTTCACTGCGTTTCTGTTTTAAGGGAGCTGTTGAAGCACCAGTTTTAAGAGAGTACTTGCTTCCAGCGGGTTCAGCGTTCTCTTTGTTTCCCTAAAGTAAAAAGTTGACTGTTAGTATTATAGAGTACAGTTTCCATCCGTGAAAACGTAAAATAAATGTAGGCTACGTATTGCTTACTTTGTGCATGTTTTGATTACGCCTTGACGTCGTAACGGTGTCCATTTTCTTTGCAGGGCTGAAATGCGATTGAAACAAGTAATAAAACGTTTAATAGTAGTAATACAAGTTTATCAAGGATGCAAAACGCTGAGACCAGCCTCCTTAAGGGATACATACGTTGTTAAGACTAGAGTGAAACCCCTACGCCCCATACTGTAAATATTGAGCTACCGTACGGTACTGTACCGTATTTGTACTTGGATAAACATTACCGTACTGTACTTTGAGCTAGAAATGTATGTAATTTAACTATGTGACCGCTGCCGTAACAGCCTGTTCGTGCAAGCTATAATCATAAAAAGCCAAATTCAATGTTGCCTTACCGTGTTTTCGCTGCTGTATTTACAGTATAATAAGATAGACACTAGCACAAACCGCATTCAACTAGCTGCAAGACACAATGGCTCAGTGCGGTTTGATATTGGCGCCTCTGTTCTTGAATTGGTCGAGCTTTTCTCGCGAGAAATAAATAACCAACCAGCGCCCGGGACGCGTGGAGGCGGACCTAGGCTGCATTGCCATTTGAATGTTTGAACCAAAATATAATTCCAGGGTCTAACACACCCAGAATGCAGCCGCTACTTTTTGTCTGTCAGGGAGCCAATACATTACGCATAGCCAGTCCGAGTTTACCATCTCTGAACTTTGGTTTACATGGCAAGCATAAACCATACAGTACAAACGTAAATGGAAAAACGAAACAAGTGATTTGATTCGTGAGGGTACGTCAAACTTTTTCCAGATATATCAAAGAGAAAAGCTAACATTTCCTATGTAGTCCTGTAGGTGGCACTAGCGTGTTCACCAAACGATGAAAACCAAAGAAGTACACTCTGAAAGATTGCAGCAAGGGATTGTGGGAAACAGATTATACGCGCGCTATTCTTTCTTTCTCCTGACTGATTTTGTTATAGCACGAAAGTTATGACAGGCTGTAGTGTGTTTCGTATATAGCGTAGCTGTGATCAACTTGTATATAACAAACCAATGATGCACAGTCACTGCGCTGCATTGAATTGCCCTAATGGCAAACACAATAACCAGCCCCTCTTCAGGTTTCCGAAAGATCCTGACAGGTAAGCAAGCAAGCAAAGCAAAGCATAAAACAGGATGTCAATGGGAAGCGAAAATGTGATCAGCTGTGAACAATTCTAAGACATTCTACGGTACCTCTTGAAAGTGATAATATTTTTTATTTTTTTTATTTTAAATTATACCAACATACTATTTAATCATTCGATGACGTGTATGTCAGTGTAACTAATAAACCAGCAACGACGATGCATACAATGTTATTCGTAATAACTATACTTATTGTCTAACAAAATAACATATGATAAATAATAAGACATGCTTAAGTGGGTTTATCAAGGATGTTAAACGTTGAGACCAGCCTCCTTAATGAATACATACGTTGTTAAGAGAGTCGAAGCAATACGCCCCATACTGTAAACATTGAGCTACTTACTGTACTGTACCAATCTCCTTCCTTCCTCCTCCTTACTTCCTTCCTTCCTTGCTTGTTTGGTTGGGTTATTTAATGCTTCTGTGGTGTCTTCTCCGGGGTTCCGCTAATGGTGGTGCATGGTTGGTGGGCTGGATTATGAGTGGGTGTGTGCCCTGGCCTGCAGTGCCTGGGGGTTTATCTGAGGGGGGCTGGTCCATTTAGTCACCTGCACAGTGTCTGTGTTCGGTGATGCGCTCCTGGTGCCACATCCTTGGAGGTCTGGGGTATGTTGGTGTGTAGGCTTGTTCTGTCAATGTCTTCGGGGTTCCATTCTCTAACTGAGATTGAGGTGGCTGGGGAGTGGGTCTGGGGTCCCTAGTGGTTTGTTTTTGGGGATGGTGGGAATGGGACTCCCGATGTTTGTTTGTGATTGGAGGGTTGGGATGATGAGTGGTGGCATTACTTTATTTTGTATATATTGTATTGTTTTAACTCATTTTTAATTGTTTTTAATGACTTAGATGTTATGTTGTTATATGTTGTATGTTATGAATGTTATGTTTATGAAAAGTGCTATATAAATAAAGATTGATTGATTGATTCTAACAATGTACATTCATCTAATCAGATGCAAAAAATGGGTTGAAAATTGCAAAATGAATCATGAGGATATAGCAGCTGACCAGTTATACAGATACTACAGACTATGTGTAAAACACTTCGATGCATCTTCTTTCAACAACGTAAGTAGTTTTGTGTCACCTACAATTAACACGTATTTATAGTTATATGAAGTTCTGTGTATTTGCATGCCATTGCTCTATTGAATGTACACATGTGTGTAGTCCCAAGATGCTGTTAAAGTGTTGAAGGATGACGCCGTACCAACTGTATTTGATATATCTAACAAACCTCCGAATGGACAGACTAAGCGTGGCAGCGAAAAGGTAGGTTAGACATATTAGGTTAGGTAATGTTTCATGTAGAAAATGTGTGCAGCCGAGATAGTGTTTTGTAATTTCATTTCATACATTTCATTATGTTTATCGCTTTATTTTTTTTTAATGCAGACTGAAGATGATGAACTGACTAATAAAGATAAGAAAAGTGAGTCATGATGACCCTTTGCACAAACCTTAATGCATTTTTCACCTTTGTTGTATTCAGTGTTGGGCAGTAACTTGTTACTGTAATGTCATTACATTTTCCAGTAACTATTAGTGTAACTAATTACTAAAAGTTATAATATTACAATTACTAATCCAAGCAATGATGCATTACTGCGCTACAAGAATGAGATTTCAGATCTGATTTTTATGTTGACCAAAAATACACATTTACAAACAATGCTTTCTATTTGACCAGCCACTTTGTAATAATGAAATAGCAATGTTGTCATGAGTAGCCTAATATAGATAATCTAATTATGGTATTTTTATATTAAAATGTAGGTAAACTGAGCTTCCCCTGTAGTCTTAGAGCAGTGCCACTGCTGTCTATCAAGATTAGTTTTTGGACCTCTGTATTTCCAAAATCCTGAATACGGCCATGCCAGCCAGTGACAGGATTCAGTCAGTCTACATCTTGATCTGTACTGACTGCTGATCAGAACTCTCTCTCTCTCTCTCGTCAATACTTCAGATCTACCTGCCCAGTAACATCCACTATCTGTCGAAAGACACCATTGCTTTGTCACATAGAGCCTCCTCTGTTTGTATTGACAGAGGAAAGTCAGTGTGAATTACACATTAATAGTCGTGTTTGTTTATACAATGTTTCGATTGTTGTTGTTGAGTTTGTATTGCTTTCTTACAGCCAAATTGTATTTCCCCTGTAGAAATCAAAAATACCCAAGCAGAGAAAACGAAAGATGACCCTGCAGAAAAGGAGGAAGAGAAGGATGTGGGGCACAAAGGGCATCTTAAATCTTTATTTGATGTTTTGGTGCTGTTTGGGGAGCAGAACATTCCTTTAAAAGGGCCTGACGATAACGATAAACCGGACGCCCTCGCAGCTTCTTGCAACTTTCAGGCATTGTTTGAAAACTGGCTAAAAGTAGGAGATGAAGCCTCCAAGAATACGAGTGGAGCAGACCCTGTGAACAAGGAGCCCTGTTACGCAACTCGTTTGAGTCAGTTGTTGGAAGTGTGTGAGAACTGCATTCGCCATGAGCTTTTGGAGGAAGTCAGAAAAAATCAGTTTTTCTCATTGGTCACCGATGATGTGGTGAAGATCTCAGATGAGTTGTACCTACCTGTATTTTTGCGCTATCTTGACCAAGTTAACTGCCAGCAAGAGAAGTTTTTAGGGTTCTTGTCGTTTGAAGGGGATGACCAGGCCCTGGCTGAGAGACTTCTGTCTGAGTTGACTGACAAGTGGGGTGTAAATATGGAACACTGCAGAGGCCAGGCCCATTTCTATTCTGCCACATATTTTAGCAAAATAAAAGCTTTTGCTGCCCAACTTACAGAGAAGTATCCACTGGCAGTGCTTACGCCAGTATCCACCTGCGCCTTAAATATCTCGCTGGCCCACGGAATGGATTTCTCTGGAGTTCACCTCGTCATGTCTACCTTCAAGAAGATTGATTCCTTCTTTCTGATCTCCCCTCCACTTCGTTCAGAGTTTGAGCATGCCATTTCGATTTTCTACGCAGATAAAGAAGAAAAAGCCAGCCGGCTGAAAGAAGTTTGTCAGACTTCCTGGACTTTGTCGCACGATGCGTTTGAGATAGCAGTTGACATCCTAGAGTCACTGCTGCTCTGCGTTGACAGTGTGCATGACAACGAAGAAATGAGATGGAGTGACCAGGTGACACAGGAGGCTTTAGAGATTTCAAAGGCATTGGCTGATTTCGAGTTCGTCATGTCTTTGGTTGTGCTGAAAAATGTTTTAACACTTGTCAGAGCCTTCGGGAAGAATGTGCAAGGAGAAGCGAAAGAGGCCCATTTTGCAGCAAACAGCTTAAAAGCGGTTTTGCACTCGCTGGCGGAAGTGCACGCCAACATCGATGTGTATCACGAGTTCTGGCACGACGAGGCCGTTAACATAGCCACTGCCCTGGAGATCCCGGTCAAGGTGCCCAGGTCACTGTTGAGAAGGCAACGGTCAGAGTCTGCTGTGGTGACACTGCCAGAGAGTTACTATAAGGACCATCTGTCCGTCCCTGTGGTAAACCACGTCATCAGAGAGGTCCAGGCGCTCTTCTGTGAAAATCACCTGAAGGCCCTTAAATGTCTGCATCTAGTCCCTGGCGTCCTGGGGCAGCATAAGGCAGCTGAACCTGAAGAGCAGCACATCCATATGTACAAGGATGACATCCCTAACGCCAGCACCCTAACCGCTGAGCTGCACTGCTGGTCGGTTAAATGGAGCCACCGCTCCAAGGGCGAGCCGCTGCCCGACACCCTGCAGGAGACGCTGCAGCTGCCCGACGTTAAATTCTTCCCGAATGTGCTTGCGGTCCTGAGGGTGGTTGGAACCCTGCCTACCTTTGTCGTCGAGGGCAACGGTGACGTGGCCTACAGGCGCTTCAAGGCATATGTTGAGAGCACCGTGAGCAACCGCAGATCTAGAACTCTAGCGCTTCTGAGTGTGAACGCTGATGTTAGACATGACTTGGACTCAATGGTTGACGCGTACCTGAAGACGTACCCCGAGTGTGAACCTGTGCAGTGAGGGTGTGTGGTCTTTATTTTATTCTTTTTATTGCTATTGTAGCTCAATTCTAGATGCGTGGAGTTCATTGTTAAGTGACAACCTTTTAAGAAAATGTATGCAATCCTATTTTCAATTTAGTTTTTTTGCTACAATATACAGTAAATACTGTTTATTCTATAATATAACTGTATATTACAATCAATAGTGTTATCAGTTTAACAATGCATATTGAGTTTTTCCCCAGTACTTTTTTGTGTGTATTTTTTTAATATAAAAAATAAATAAAAAGCAGTGTTGTCATGACTACTAATTAAATGCTTCTCAAGAGCATTGATCCAAAGATATGAGGATCTCTGATCTTATCTAAACACTATCACAGTGTAATTAATAAAAAATAAAATAATGTTAAATTACCATGTTATGGGTGTTTTATTTATAGTTCTATCGACCAAACCAAAATATAAATATTAGAAATGTGTATTTTTATTTTATTTTTTTATCTGGTCACTGGGGCAAATTTACATTAAATGGTTAAATTAATATACTGTAAATCAGTAACATTACTCAACCTTTGGTATTTGGCTAAGGTAAAATCCAGCCGTAAACAAACTATATTTGTCCAATATCCTATTTTCTTGATATGAAAATGAAATTACAAAAAGCAACACTATTCTAATTAATATCAATGATGCAGTTGTGAATAGAAAACGTTTTAAATATATAGGCCAATTTTAATATAGACGTGTTATTAACAGCAAACATTATGTTGTTGCAGTTAACTGATGATCAGTACGTTTGTCAATGGAAATTGCCAAACGAGAGCAATAAAATACTAATTGTCTGTGTAGAATTTAAAAAAAAAATCACAGGATCACTATATAACATTACGTGGAAAACATTACTGTAGCAGGCCATAGTGTAACCGTAGCTCAGAAAGATTGGACCTCGCACCAAGAGGAACAAAACAGAAGAAACGTGAACCTCGCACCGCTCAAACAGTACCACTCTGCTCTCTACAGGTGAAGAAGGGCATCGTACATTTTAGTTCCTGGTTAATGGGGGTTACATGCTGTCGGCACACCACGCATCATCAACTTTTCAAAGAATGTAATAAGTCTGTAGTTATTTTCGATCATAGACGTTCAGCAAAACTGGAATAAACGCGACGTGGAAGCTGCAGGTTTTGCACCAACCATGACTTGGTAGACCCAGCCTCAGGTTTGCTCGGTAGGCTTACCAGCTTGCAGCCGCTAGCTAGCTGTGCTGCTAGTTAGCTACATATGCAGTCCAAAATGACTGACTGCTGTGCCGCAACGAACTGTGGTTTCCAGCAAGGGAAATCGGATCACGATGTTCCCCTTTTCAGCTTCCCCTTAGATGCAGAGTGGTAAGTGTAATTTTTTCATATTATAGTAATAAATTACCGCGTGTGTGCAGAATGTGTTGTGGCTATCCACCATTAGCATGCATGAGCCTATAGCATCATGTTAGCTAACAGGGACACAACTCTGTTGAAAATGGCGCAGACTGTTCCTGAAAGAAAAGTCATGGTAGTAAAATTACCTCTCTTAATTTTTGATTCGGAAGTCGAAAATATCGTATGTTCTTGATCAGCTCTGTGCCATATTGTATAAATCCATAGATACTTATTTTTAAACCTGACATGGCAACTTTTTGCTAGTGAAATTTTAATTAGTGAATGAAACAAACCTACCGTTTGGCTCCACTGTTCTAGCATGGAAAGGACCAGCATTTCCTATTAATAAACATATGTTTCCCTCTCGGATTTAGTGTGATGGCCTTTTCTTAATAGAGGGTTGTAAATTGTAACCTATTTTCTTTTAATTGTCGTTAGACAAATGTACTTGCAGCATCCAATACTCTGCGGAATCTGGCGCCTCCTGTTGATCGCCTTTATATATACATGTTTTTGTTTTATTTTAGGCCCTAATAGTAATATTTAATAGCTGGCCTTACGCACAAACGTAATGTGTTGAAATAAATCGAGCGTATTTATGACTGCCAAAAGCAATCGCGATCAAAAGCTTTTCATGACATTTCAGTGTGTACGTGTACATGAAGTATGTAGTGTGTAGAGTGATGGATATAAGTACAGAGGCAAAGGGAGATATTAGATCGCAGCACATGGAAAACAGGATCATAATTACACTATTTACATAAATACACATCCAATAAGGTTGAGAGAATCATAAGCAATTGGGCTGTTATTATTTTTGAATTACATGATACTTCCATTAGGATAGTCCATTTTAATATGGCCAACTGTGCAGTTTGATATTTGCCATGTCACAGTGTTGTGTAATAGAAAAAAGGCACTTCTAGCCTAGTAAAACTTAAATGGTTTGCTACAATTTACACTGAACACCAGATGGCCCTCTTGTTCCTGTATTGACTGGCCTAATTTCATATTAAGGGGTAGTAAGTGATTTTGAGATAATATGCTTTTTGTCAAATTCGGCGAATATCTCCTGCTAGCTGTCCATTTTGTGTGCACACTGAGGAAAAAAAAGGTTTTCTTTTTATGTCCAGGCACAGCAGTCTGTACATGGCTGGAGTTCAAATATCATAATTATTTCTCCATCATGGCTGGTCCCACCTTTTTAAGATGTTTTAAATATTTCCAAATATTTAAATCACTATCATTGGTTGACATTTTTTCTTTCTTAAATTAAAATACTTGTGTTGTCTTGTGATGTTGATTTAACAGGTAGTAATTTAGGTTGCTTGGGAATTTAATTGTTTTTGGTGGCTAGCACTAAGACTGCTTTTAAAGAGCCAGTTTTGACACAATTATAGCCATTCAAACATTAGCATGCAATCTTAGCATCTTTGATTTGTCCTGGGTTATTGCATAAGAATGTTCCCCTTTTCTTTACATTAAAATATATTTTAAATGTGTCAGTTGAATTAGAACTTAGAAAGTGTAGCCTATTGATATCCCCCCCCCCCCCCTATTTGTTGTACATTTTTTGTAATAAAGTCTCCGCTTAACATATTTCTTTTGCAGCTGCAAACAATGGTTGACCAACTGTCATCGCCAAGACTTGGCGTCGGAGGCTCCCGAACAGCTACATATGCTCTACAGACTTTGTGCGAAACATTTTGAGCCCTCTCTCATCTCCAGTGAGGTAAGAACTACAACTGAACACCATATATTATTGGCATAAGAAGAGGCAAAATGGCCTAGTCCAATTTACTCACCTACCAATTAGCCTACAAATATAGCATGGCTAGGATGAAAATGAATAACTGAATCTGTACTTTGACACATTTACACGTGTGTGTGTTGTATTATTTCATGATGTTTACCATTAGCACGATTAACAGATCATAACATTTGGGATCTTGCTCATATCATTGGTGTTTTTTCAGGAGACGTCCAGTTGTGTTTTGAAGGAAGATGCAATTCCAACAATATTTGATTTTGCAGAGCCGTCAAATAACCCCTCAACAAGCAACAGGAAACGAGCCAGAGATCCTGTAAGGATTCTTCATTTACAATATTATTAGAAACGTTTTTAATATATATATA
>JAODLL010000005.1:3985553-4030915 GCA_026546735.1 Forbesichthys agassizii | reverse complement strand
TATATATATATATGATTTATCCATCCACTGATCCCACTGTAATTATACCAGAAAGGGGAATAACATTAAGATTATAAGTGTCTCATCATCACTTCTACATCACGATATACTAGAAATTGAAATGCTTGATTTTGTTTCTGTCAACATATGAGTGATGCAATGTAACCAGTGTCTTATATCTAGCAGGGGTGCGTTAATGAGACGTTACTGCTATAATTATGTATCACAGTAGGTAATGGTAGGGAGATAGGCATGGTATAATTGTATTGTTGATGAATGGTTGTTTTAGATAAAAAAAGACTGACCCCATCCGTTCTCACATACATGCACTCAGAGAGGAATAAAGATGGAATATCTCAGAATACACACACAAGTACAGAAACTGTCAGACTAATCTAGACAAAGAAAATATGTCGCAGGTTTTTTTTTATACTACAGTACTCAGAAGTTTCCCCAAATCAGCTGCTTAACATAAATTTGCATTAGCAAAATAAAGGTAATGTTTTGCGCCATGGCAAAGTGATGCTAATGAAAGATGCATGAGGAAATGCAAATAAGCATCATCCAGTTGCCAACTTAAGTTAGCAGATGTCTTCCCTGCCTGACTTGGGGGAATGGCATGTATCTACTTTGCACCAGTAGCCCACTGCTTTCCTTCACTCCTACAGTACATAATTGACAAAACTTATAGTTGTTGAGGCAAACTTCAATGTACCGCTGCAATGCAAATTAGTACCCAGCAGGAATTGATCTGATGCTTCCAATCACCTATTGCTAGCATCCATGTCCCTGTGTTGCCTGCCCCCCGCTACAGGGGTTGTAAAATGTAAGTTTTCCAAACAACAATTAAATATTATGTATTTCAGCTTAGTCAAAGCATTGTAACAAAATGATGATGTTAGAAACCTATGGGATTCAAAACTGAAAATGTATGCTTTGCAAGGTTGAAACTTTCAGTTAAGGTTAGGGTTAAAAAAAAAGTGTTGTAAGGCGGAACAATAATTCAAATATCTGTACACATAATTTGATGTTTGAGTTTTCCTTCTGCACTGCAGAGCTCATTGTACAGTGTACAGTGTTTGTACACATTTTCAGAGTTCAAACGTGTCACTCTTCTCCTTGTGTATTTGTTTGTTTTCTGGGTTGAAAACCTTGTACTGTAGGCGTATACTGTATGGTGATCTGAAAAATATTCCGGAAAAAGCTTCAGAAGGGCACATACCATATACATTTAGCAGAAATTTGGCATATGTTTTCAGCCTTGCAAAACATGTTATATTTCAAGCTTTGAAACATTGATGTTCAAACTTTCAAAGCTTATATTTTCAGTTTAGAATCATGTTAGGATTGTCTTCCCATAGAAACTAAAATACCTAAGTGGTCACATCAAACTTCACTCTATAATGTCTATATTCTTTAAAATAATTATTGTCAAAATAGCTACAGATACAATGTTCATAAAGTGGTGGTTAATTTAGGCATACAATGTACTATACTATCTGAAAGAAAATTGAATTGCAGAGGCAGCCGGGCAACTTTAACATGTATGGCCTTTATCAAATATGGGGTAAGGCTAGCTGAACCACTTAAACTTTCTCTTACACTGGAGCATATATTTAAAGGCAGACGTAACCTTTCAGTCAGATCTACCGTAGCTCTGCTCGAGTGGCTTCATCATACTTTAGACCGCATACTGTTACGGCATATGAAACAGTATGCAGAATGATAAGACTTAGGAACAAGTGCCACTGCTACATTTAATAATAGGTGCCTGGTTTGATCTAGAGTTGCTGGAACATTCTAATCCATGCACATAATGTAAGGAATTGTGGGAAACAAGCTTGTGGGATCAGCTTGGGCGTGCTGTTCGTGCCAGTCACCAACGCAACCACGTTGGCTGACTTGAAACAAATGCTGGTTGAAGAATGGGATGCCGTCCCACAGCAGTGTGTGACCAGCATGAAGAGGAGGTGCCAGGCTGTTATGGCTCTGTATGGTTGTCCACACGCTACTGACACTCCTGTTTGTTAAATGAATACATTATGAAATGAAGAATGTCGATGTTGAAATTGCCAATAATTTGTTTGTCATTTCTTCAGACTTCATTATCCAATCCACCAACAACACCAAACAAGAGTCAACAGCAAAGAAAGGTTGTTTGGCATTGTCAGAGAAGATTTGACCTATTTTTCATGGACGCATATCACATACTCAGCTCTGCTGCTCATCCCACAAATGATGTTTCTTACCAATGTGTCACCATTTAAAAGTCTTTCCAATGCTATCAGATGTTTTGCCAAGAAGCATTGTTAGAACAAAGAAATAATCTACCAAACTCAAATTTCTTTACATTTGGTGCTATGTTAATTTTTAAAACATGTCTCACAGTTAGTAAACTTTTTTTTTTTAATTTGAGTGGAATAATCTGGGATTTTTTTCTGGTCTTGATTACATTCTGTAGAATAGTCTTATTTTTCTATACCTCCTCCACTAGATGGCACCACCTTCTCAGCCAAACAAGAACTGTTCTTGTTTCCGCCCACACATGTGTGCTATGCTGTAGGGCCAGCACCAGGTAAACCAAAAAAAAAGATGAGATCGGATTACGTTACAACACCCTGCTAAGGACAATATTCCCCTATATCCATAACATAGAAAATAGTAATTGTTTGCTGCTATATTCATGTTTGAAATGGATACCTTTTTAAAAATCAATAATTTGGGATACTAAGAAGAACACTGTAGCTTCATTGCTACAAGTTACAAAATGCAAGCAGAACGAACAGTTTGGAACCACATGATGGCAAAACAGATAGCGGCCAGAGACTGAATTAAAAATAACGTGGAAAGTTTTGGACAGTTTTCATACGTTAGTGGCCATCATGAAGATGTTATTGACACACGTCAGATAGGTTTCGTGAAAGAGACACCCACAAGAAAGGTAACTGCTGCGTCATGCCTAACCCACTCACGAAGACGACACAGTATTTGTGTGTGCGCGCTGCACGTCTTCAGTTCTCAGCAAAATGACACTTGCTTGTATTCCGGAACCGCGACAAGAACCCGTGGATGTTTGTATCGCAGTTTCTGTTTCGGTTTCAGAACTGATGCTGTAAAACTGAAACACAGTATGCATCACACTGATATTTTTAGTGAATAAGTATGTTCCTTAATTCACTCATCACCTAAGTAACTTCACTACTTTCTAAGTGTACGTTGTTAAACTCACAAACAGACAGAAGGACAGAGACACACATTTTGTTACTAAAAACTTTCTATTCCAGTAGAGTCATGTTGTTATGCTACAGTACCTGCACCCACTTCATAAGGCATGTGTTGCATGTTAGGTACTGTATTCTGGCAGAGTGACTCAAGGTTGCTGCCTCCCACCACTGGTGTAGCAAAGAACACACATATCTGAAATAACTTGTGAAAACGGAACAGAGACGAGTATCGATTTGGAGCTCAAACTTCGACCTGTTTTTGTGGAACTGTGTTAATCTGAAATGTGTGTCTGAATGTGTAGGGCACACACCCACGCGAGACATGACAAATCGCACACATAAACACGCTTCACACTGAGCTTCTCACAATGCTTCCCCACTGCACCTTATCAGTTTCTTTTTTTAAACAGCAGAATCAAGCTTCAAGCCAAAGCAGAATGCGTCTGTCTCACGGCAAATCTTTCCAGCACACTTCAACTGATCTAAAAGGGCCATGTCAGAAGAACTTCCTATCTCCCTCTCTCCCTCTCCCAGATTAGCAATTGTAATTAGCAAATGTAATTGAAAGCATGCATTCACAGGGCATTTTAAACATTCTTGTGCACACTATGAAGCGTTATATACTGCATGTCCTCCGGGAACTTATAGGAACGTGGCCTGGCTTGCACCCTTACCGATCCTCTATGCACACTACTGTTTGATGCCCACCACATCATAATCTCTGAGGCCTATTTGCATAAACATGCAGAGACAGACTCTCTTGTTAATCAGTTCCCTGTAGGCTAAATTAACCCATATTTCTTCATAATGTTCCATTTGCGAGGTCATACGTAAAGTGAGCCCTACATGGAGTGGTAATGCTACCGAAATGAGGATGAGAAGAAAAGGATTTTGAACAAGCCAGTTCTTTACTCAACATCAGGTGCTCTTCATGATTGAGTTGTTCATCAAACATCTAGTAATACTGTAAATGTACAGTCTATACAGTCATGTCCATTGCCAAATTATGTTTGTAAATAAATACAGTACAAATATTTTGCTACGGATACTTATTTCCTCAGCATGAAGGGACATTATTTACAATGTTGTCATTTAGCATATTAAAGAAGATGTTTATCAAGTTCTCAGCAGGTGGACCTTTATGTTAACATAACGTCTTGTCTCGGGTTTAGATATTGTATATCGTATAGAGATGTATGGTTTGTTTTGAATGATGAAACAAACAGGTGTAAAAAGTACGTGAATATTTTTGAAAGTCCTCTGAAAGAAGAAAATAAGTATTTGTACTTTGTTACTTTACGCCACTGCCCACTTGGCTTTGCTTTTTGATCACCTCAAGCTCTCGCCCATCCTGTCCAGTGGCAAACCAACGGAACCGCTTGATTGAACTTAAATAGAATTTCCATGGCAACTGATTTCCAATCAGGTGGCTCTGGCTGTTTTGTGCAGAGAAGGATTGATATGGACTGATTCAGGCTTTGATCATGCCTTCACTGATCTTTTCATCACCATGGTATTATGCTGCGGCCAATAATTTGATGAGGAGAGGAGGAAAAGAACAGTGGCACTTGATACAGTTGCTTTTCATGAAAACTACCTATTGAAATACTAATAAGGTTGCTGTGCACGCACTGGTTCAATAGCTGGCTCTGCTTTTCCCTGGTGTGTGTTTTGAATAGTTAAAATTATTGTATTTAGTTCTTATTGGTAATTAAAATTGGTCATCCAATGAGCAGAAACCAAGGGAGATGGGTTGAACGCTAACGAGATGGTGCTAACATCCATGCACATAAGGGAGAAAGAGTTTCCGTTATAAACCCAACTGGTTTGTTTGTTCGTTCATTTCCTAGAGTTTGACCCAGCTATTTTACTCAAAATGGCACCATGAGTTTGTATGTTCACCAAAGCAGAACTGCTATTTTCCAACTAACCTCCCATATCATGGTCCCAGAAGTTGTCGGTTCATTTCCCAGGGCACAGGGCTTCAGTCTCGCAGAGCCTCCAGCACCAGCTCTCACACTACACAGATCACTGACATTTACTGCTATGAAAAACAGTGCTCCCCCCTTCCCCCCCTCTCGCCCCAGAGATCCCCTAGGTGCAATTTATTTCCTTAGCCAAGAATCCATCATTTCTCATTTTTGGGATTAAGGGAAATATCAGTCTGTATTAGTAGTTATTACCTTTGGTTGGTCCCTAGAAATACCTCCTTCATACACTGCAGATAATTGTATCTTTCTGGGAAATAATGTATGAGACCTGCATGTTGCAGAGAGTGCAACATGATCATTTGTTATCTATTTAAATATATACGTTTTTCAAATTTTAAACTGAATCCTTTTTTTGAAAGGTAAAGCGCTCTAAAACCAGTCATATTTACTTCCTATTTTACTGCACACATTTGGTGGGAAATGTACAGGGGTTGGGGGGCTATAGCTTCCCACATTAGGTAGTCACAGACAAAGATGAAACTACATTTGAAAGTGAACAGAACTACTGAAATGAATGTTTGCTATGATTAACTGATCAAGTAAAATTTCCATTATGATAGTGAGAGGGTTTCGTAGTTTCATCAAAATAAAAATAAAACACAAACTACATGCTGCCTATCAACGCACATGTATGGTAATTGACACTGCAAAGAGTAGTAATGAAATGTTTCAATCATTGGATAAAAGCATGGGTAACTCACGGATTTACCAAACTGATTGCGTGAATAACATCCTTGCATTGTGACGATACATTACCAGTCTACTTTTGAAAGCACATCATTGGTGGGCCCACGGATTTACAGACAAAATGTGATATTTAACTTCAACAGTAAACAAGTACTGACAGCAGGAAAGATAAAAGCTGACACTCAAGATGTTATTTAACCTGATCGCTTTAAGTTATTAGTGGCCTATTTTCGGGTACAGACTAGAGAAAGCCCTTTTTGGGCTATTTTTGTTAACATTGTCAGTCTATGCTGCCCCCTGTCATCCAGCCCAATAAATAGTGTCTAATATGTGAATCTGTTACACTATATCATAGGTTAACAAACTGCAACAATATATGTGCAATATCCTAATAAAAAACAGCAACAAGATAGTTATATTTGTGGTAAAATACACACTGTGGTTAATAAGACAATTTTAATGATGTCACATTATGTAAAGTAGGCCTACCAGTTTAACAAGATCAAGATCAATATGAAGATAACATAATTTGTGAAAAAATGAATAGAGGTGCAATATTAGTGTTATCAATGAATTGTATGCAGCTGAGAGGAATTATTATTTTGTTTTATGTACAGGGACTCAACTGTTGCTACTAAAACAATGTGCACATTATGACCTATCCCCACTACATTGCCATGGACAGGTTCAATTGAATATTTCTAAAGAATTCCAGTGGTACCCACAATGTCCCCACATTGTTTTGTGAAGCTGTGTTAAGCTTAACACACATATTTCCTCAATGTCAGCAGTATGCTTGCCATTAACATCCTCTTGACTGTGAAGGCCTATATCTCTCCAATGAAAATACAGATGCTTGGCTTTTTGGTATATGTAATGTATTATTAGCTCATTTAATGAGAGAGTGATATTGGTAATTCTCTGTGGATTTTTTGTCCCTCTAACATCTGCAGAGTTTATTTCTCTCTTCAAAAAGCCTTTTTTGTCTCGTGCATAATTAACTTAAGAAGCACAGGCCGAACACATTTTAAGTACATTCTATTGATGTTTTACATAAATTCCAGAATTATTATTTTTGCAGTGACTAGTGTATTAAAAATGATGATAGTTACTGTATCTGAGCAAAGTTGCCAGAAAAAAAGAATTGAGATAGCCGAGTTTAAAACAAACGTTTATTTGTCCTCCTCAACCCACATTCTCCATCTCTTCTTTTGTCTGATTGCACATTCTCTTGTGGCTCCCAATCTCCGCAGCAGGACTGCTGGATGGAGAGGAGTACCTGGACATAACGGGCATAATGCGGAGCCAAGCTGGGCGCTACGAGTGCAAAGCCAGCAATGACGTGGCAATACCCGATGTTAAATACGTTAACGTAGTTGTCAAATGTAAGTAATGGCTGAATCAGATTACGTTCCATGTAACGGTAAGGCAAGGTGCTTTTGTTGTCACATACCCATACGTGTAGCAGCCGCTGGGCAGTGCCCGGGCACCAACTCCAGTTGGAGGTCAGTGTCACTGGTCACATGGCACTGGCTGGAGAATGAACCTAACATGGTATTTAATGAAAGGAGTCAATCATAAATTCAAAGTACAGACTTACTTTACAGTATGTTAGAGCTGAGATTGAGATCTTGAAAGTTTATAAGAGCACTTGGCTCTTGTCATGTGGTGATTAATCCAGGTTCAACATGATCTGTAATACCACACTGTGACTGTGATTGGACTTTTCATATGAAATCTGATTCTAAAGTACTGCATATAATGTATATTACAGGCTTTAGCCTAGTTCAAAAACAAGAACACCTAATTACTTCTTGTCAGGGGTCCTTGTTAAAGGATGACGAGTGCAGTATGCTGTTAAGGAGTGATGAGCAGAGTGTTTAAACTAAATTCTCCTTCAGAAGGGTCATTAAAAAGACAATTTTATAAGTTGTAAATTTAGCCAGGACTGAATGTCCTTAATAATAAACTTATTTTCCACGTTAAGCTAAAATAATTAATTTGTTTGATTGACACGTTAACATTTTAGCTTGCATGAAAAATGTTGGTATTGGTATTCACTATTCAAAATCAGACTTAGGCAGCATAATGGGTGTATTTATCAATGTATTATTGAGTCCTTGAATCATTGTGATATTGCCATTGAGGACCAAGTACTATACCCCTCACTTGACTCTAATTTGTGAAAATCATAGGAGCATTGGATTTGAAGGTATAAATAATGTCATGTAATACCAGAAAATAAAGTAATTTAATGGTTGACAGTTAAATTGCCTTAAATTAAATGGTAAATGTTTTTAAGAAAACATTTTGACAAATGAATCAATAATAATCATAACAATATGATTATCTGATCTCAGTGTTTTATACTGTACAAAAAACAAAAACACTGCAATTTGGTATAAAATGTTGTTCATTAATCCAAGAAAACCCTATTTAATAACAGTTTGAACCACAGTTAGTCTACATGGCCATCTGATGGCTTCTAATCATGGGGGCATAGTTGTGGCTTGATTGTAAAACTAAAAGTGAATATGTCTTTGACACATGATAAGTATTATTAATGTTTGGAACTCTTCAGACCCACCGACCATTAAAAAAACTCAGAGCTCAGAGACTCAGGTGGGCCGAGTTGGAGTTTTGCAGTGTGATGCCACCGCCGTGCCGGCTCCAGAGTTCGAGTGGTTCCGAGATGACAAGAGGTACCCAGAGCATTAGCAAAGCCTTATTCTCAGCATTTGTTCTAAATTCACTCATATATTGTTTCCACATGACAACTAAGATTCTCGTTGATAAAGTTGTGCCTTTTATTATACATGTTCAAGATTGAGGCAGACAGCATTTAGTCTTTTTAGGACACTAATATTGAGGTGGTACTGTAATTTCTCCTGAAACTAATTTCACTGTCACAATTCAAAACCCCATCATGGTAATGTGATAATGATTAATCTCTTACAAATCATTGAACTCACTAAACAATTACTCCACTGTTAATCACACATTCCAATGATAAATGGTAGTGAAGCCTGTTATAGCTATAGAAACATATTGTGCTATTTACTATGTGCAATGTGTTATTTACATAGATTTACATAGTTTACATAAAAAGATATTTGTATTTCTATAAACCTATTCCGACGTTTTCCAGGAGGGAATAATGCGCTTTCATTCCGCCTCGCTGTTCTCTGAATAAAGGTACGGATGAGGAATGTGGAAGGGAAGGGGGGTCATTGTTGTTCTGCCTCTGTGGTGACAGTGAAGGTACAGTAGTCACAGAGCCTGAGCGATGTATGTGGGACAGCCGGCAGTGTGGTGTCTCCGTCTACGGCATCTAGTGTTACGTGGCACCTTTCAGCTTCAAACTGCTTCCCATTTCTCATTTCAACTTACTTCTGATGGGCCGCTGAAGACGCTACTCTGCGTGCGTTTGAAGAGTGGTATATATGTGCACGGCTAGTAAAGGCACCTCAACACTCAATTTAGTCAATATTGTTGTTATGAATGCATCATTGGTATCGGTATAACATCGGTTATCTAGGGGTATAGAATTACCGGTCTATTTTATGTGAATTTTCTAAATGTCAGTATGCTGTTGCTTGCATGTCACACAAACACGTGAAGAGGACAGAATATTATGATTGCATTCAAGTTGTACCCTATTTCTTAACCGTAAAGACTGCTGTTGTGTACTCTTCATGGAATAGAGAAATGTATGCTACATCTGACAATAATAGAAATCTCTCCTGTAGAGCTACCTGATATGTTATTCAATTTTAGTTCAAACTTTACCTGACTTACTGTAAATGTTCACTTTAAAAGTGTTAAAAATGGGGAAGGAGAGGCACACGCACACATGTTATCACCTACGTGGTCTTTAAAGTAATGGGCCTACTGCGCTTGAAGTAAAAGATTTATGGCAGTTGAACCATTTTGCATTATCTGTTGTTTCGCTTTTCACCAAGCTTCATATATCTGGGCTGTTATTTCCTCTGGAACATTTTACCCCTTGTGTGGAATAAAGCGAGATGAGATTTGTTCTCGTTGCATGATAATGTTAACGTCAAACACTTTAAACAGCATCACTTATCTTAGCTTGGACTTATACTTTGCATAGTCACCTTCCTAAACATCTGAGCTACTGTAAATGTGACCTTTTTATTACACAGTGAACAGATCACTCACTTGTTCTGTTCTTACTGTAGCAAGGCTATCATCGATCGTTGAAAAGCACTGCTTTTCATGAGGACTTTTCATCCCACTAAACGTGTTCTTATAAAATACAGTATATTTTGCACGCCGTCATTTTCAGTATAGTACCAAGGGATTAGGGCAAATGTATTAAAGATGTTTTTGATAGAGTGCATTTTGAGAAATAGATTATCTTCTCTGATATTTCCAATGTGAGCACGACTGACCGTATTGCAACAAATTGGAAGGATGCCATTGTATGTGGCTGGTAGTAAGAAATCAATGATTATTAGACTATTGTTTGTTAGACATTATTTTGCCAATAACACATTACTGGATCTGTGATTTTATTGTATAACATATTGCTGCATGCTTTTGGTATTACTCAATATCAAGTCTCCTGCATCCTGTTTTCCTGGAGTTGTCTGCTTGAAAGCATTTTTTGGAAGTTGGACATTCCAAGTTATTTTCAAAAGCAGTACAATATATATTGTGATTATGGTCCTTGGTTAGTGAAAAGTCATTGGTAAGTGCAGGCATTATGTATTCTTCTGCAAATATTACTGAAGATTACAGCGTTGTTCTTCTTTACCACCATTTCCAGAGTAGAAATCATCCTCCATAACTGTGATTGCATCTGTTCTATGCCCTCACACAAAACATGCTTTATATAAAGGCATTATTAATTCCCTCCACAATAATGTGACTTGACTTGACATCATCTTTTACTGTGTATCCCCAGTCCAGCACTGAGTGTGAGCCGTCTTCATGCCTTTGCAGCCAGCTAAACGCTAATTGCAACTAAAACACTAATTGCTGCAAACCACTTACCTGTTGCTCTGATTAGATATGCTGCATTTAAATCACTGATGTTTATGTAGGCAGAAGTTTGATATATTCTTTTTCAAATCAAAAATCGAAATCATTAAAACATTTAAATTGGGTATAATTTTGATACACTTTCTGATGGGAAATATTACTTTCAGTTTTCTCATAATTTAAAGAATCCATTACATTGCATGCAAACCTTTTAAGAAAATCAGCTGAAATAATACTTGACCTGGCAGACCGTTACAGTTCATAAAAGCATTTGTGTGTTATTAATGTAATGTATTAGTTAATACATAAAAGTAAACAATGCAACCAAGATATTAAAATGCATGGTTTAAAAATAGTTCGCTCGTGTCATTTGTATACCACACATTTGTACTTGTGACATGGAAGAACTCAAAGTGAGTTGTCAGCTAACTTGACGGACAGATATGTTTGTTGTTTTGTCAGCCGATACATGATTGCTGTCACAGCTACCCGACCGTTTTCAATCATTCCCAGGTTACAAGTCTCAGCAGGCCACTCTGCTTGATTTCATTTATCATCAACCTTGACTCATAACAGGCCTGTCACTCTGAGAACCTACTTTGGATGCTCACACGCTAGAGAATCAAATCTGTCTCACCAATGATTTGTCCCAGTCTCTTGGCGACTGTGACCCTCTGATGAATTGAGGGGTCAAATTGTTTCTATCCAAGGCTTAAGGTTAGACTATGGGGAGGACTTTGCATTTGGAGGCAAACGTCAGTGTCATTTAGCAGACCGCTACTGCCCTCTATCTGTAATGATGGATGGTGTAACGTGTGGAGCTTTTACTGTACAGTATATCAGGAAGCTTCAAGATGAGGAGAAAACTCCCTTCATTGTGTATTCTATTCCATTATGTTAGAGAAAGCTGGCAAAGGCACAGGCACATTGAAGGAAGAACATTAAGTCATAAGTGTGAGAGACAGGCTTTTAAAGTTCTGGGTTTAAGATCTTTTTGTGCCAAGAAGTTTAAAGTTAAAAAGAAGTCTGGACCCTGAAGGTTAAAGCAGTACGTTCTTCCAAAACAAATAGTAATAAAAAGGTGGGAACACTCAGTACTAATGCACAAACTTTACACAGTGGAGTTAATATCCTTTCTGACCTATTGAGCAAAAGTATGAAAGTCCCCCCCCCCCTTCCATTCTCCCTGTGCTGTAGCACTGCAGTCACACTACAATCTATAGCGAAAACAGCCTAATGCTCTTAGACCCCAGGTGTCCTGTACTGTCTAGGATATTAACAGAAAGGCCTATTTAATAGTACAGTCTTCTTCCCATGAAGAAACATTGGGGAATATACAATCTGCCACTGGCCTTATCATTGGCCGGGGTACACTTAAGATGGAGTGGGTATACTGCTGGCACACCCTTGAATCTCTCTCTCTATATATCTGGCTTTCTTGCTCTCTCCCTCCCTCTCTCTCCCGCACACACACACACTTTGCCCTCCAAGGTGTCCCTGTGGAAAGGACCTAGGCACTTTATCATCTTACTGCTCCAAAGCAGAACAAATTATGCTGTGCCATGATGTGTATTTCCCTTTTTATGCTAACTCCATCAGCCAAGTGTATGTCAGCATAAACTCTATCTGCCCTGCTTAAATTAAGATTACCGCATTACCAAGACTTAAGTAGGATTAAGTTGAGGCACTTTAAATACATATTCTTACTATATATATTCATAATGTGACGCTTTTAGTCAGCCTGAACAAGCAGAACCCTGTATATGTGCTTTGCTGTTAAAGAGAGTTGTATTCCCTGATGATTTGAGTTAATCACAGAGTTAATGTGGATGTATTTATTGCATGACATACTTGATTGTAACACACTTAGTCACCATTAGTTACAGTGTATGGGTCCTGTCAGCTGTAATGCATAATGAGAAATCAGCCTGGCACAAAACCTCGTCAGCGTCTAGTTTGGAAAATCATCCCGAATACGTCTTGAACATTCATGGAAGGCTGAAGGTGCTCCAATCACCTGCTAATGATGTGATTGACCCAAGCTGATGTGTAAAGCAAAGCAAGTCCATTCTGATCTCCGCAATTACTGCATGCTTTCCGATGTATTTTATTTCAACCAGTGATATGCTTCTGTTCATTCCTTTGAATGTATGCATTTGTTTGGTAACTCGTGCTTATTTTATAATAATGTGATATATAATAATGATAATAATGATGTGATATCATTTTAATGTCATAGACTTGTCTTTTTCCTGTCTGCAGACTATCCAGTGCTCAGGGCATAAATATACAAATTCTTGGCAGCACCACTATCCTCATGATTGCCAATGTTACTGAAGAGGATTATGGGAACTATACTTGTGTGGCCTCTAATAGACTGGGCGTCCAGATGGCTAATGTCTTCCTATATAGTAAGTATGCACCAGCCCAAATACGCAATACAGCTAGACCCTACATCATACTTTCAGCATAGAAAATAAGTGCATTCTGCTGTACAACAAGTATAGATGCACCCTGTAATATGTGTGATGTATGTAGCATACACACCACACTATGACGTGAATACCGGTGAACATTTAGATTAACGTGAAAGTCCATCCCCCCATTTTGTTGAAATTTATCCTAGAAATTTCAGTACTTCACATTAAACACTAGGTGTCACCCATACTCCATTAATGTCATAAAACCCTGTTTCCCGATGGCTAAATTGTATTAGTGGAAATTGTAGTTTGTCTTGCATTTTAGGAGTTAGCTGGATTATCCAAAATTACTTTAAGATATTGAAATATAGTGCTGCAAGGACTGTAACTCTTCATGAAATGTATGGATCAATTATAAGTAATTATAATAACGCTGAATAAATAATGTAAACACCACATCTGAAAATAACTGGAGGTTAATGCCATCGTTTCTGTAAGGTGTCCTAACAGGTGCAACAAAACTGATTCACAAGCATCAGGAATATGTTAATCAAACAGGCTCCATACACATGGTGACATTCCTGTGAAAAGGTCTAATCAGCCACGATAACCAGTGTGGACGTGATATAGTGGAGCGCTTGTAATATCTCTCTCTCTCTCTCTCCCTGTCTCTCTCTCTCCCACTCTCTCTCTCTCTCTCTCTCTCCCACTCTCTCTCTCTCTCTCTCTCTCTCTCTCTCTCTCTCTCTTTCTCTCTCTCTCTCTCTCTCTCTCTCTATTTTTTTTGCAGGACCCGGGACAGGTCGAGATATCAACGGCTCAGCCTGTGTATCTCAATCACTGTGGCTGCTTCTGGCCTGCTTTGCCTGCCTTTTCTTCAAGTGTTAATAACGCCCTCCTTCCCTTCCTTTCCCCCTGTTCCTACGAGTTTCCCTTCACCGACACATCCTTATTGCTACCTAATTACCAACCAAGCCACCCCCAGACTGTTTGCATTATGTTACAACGAAACCTAGCGTGCTCTGAAGCACTGCTTAGATATTATGTGATGGGTGAATAATAGATTGATAACACGTTTTAGTAACGAAACAAACAAACAAAAAAAAAGGATGTGAAATGAGGGACATAACAAACAGTGCTCTTTTTAAATAATGATATTGTTATTTTTATTTCGGATGTATTTCCTCATTGTTTTCTGCTAATTCTTGTGTTGGGGGCTGGACTGTCTTGTTTAATCTTGTCTTCATGGGTATGAAAGCAAAGACTCTCTCCATATGGGATGTCAAACAATCATCTGTCTCTGGAAGCACTAAATACTGTACATTAGATATATTTCCGCCTTTTCCCATAGTTGAATCAATAGAGCTTAAATGGTTTGTTTCCAGATGTTTTAACCGTTGCATTAAGCAACGAGCATTGCATAAAGCAACAAGTGGCTGCCGAATATCAATCAAATGTATTGATTTGAAACTAACATGTACACTAAGCTATACTGAGTACAAACCATGAGCGTTGAACAACTGATGGATTTTTATAAACTTTCTCAATTGCTTTATTCCAAACGATGAAGAAAAACCTTATTTGCAGTAAGATTTAGCAAAAACCCGGTAGGCTATAATGGTACATAGTGTACATAGTCAAATTTTCTAATGTTAGGATAAGTGTTTCCCACCACTGTAGAAATAGAGAATAGCAACAGCTACAGTGTACATTGCTTGTTTGATGACCAACCAACCATACTGTGCAGGTGTCACTGTGCTAAGGCACTGCTCTGCATTTTACATATTCTACAGCATATAGCATTTTGCTTTTAGTTTCAGATGTTTTTATCAAGAAAATACCACAATACTGCTGGAAGTTGGACAGAAATGACACCAATGAATGACTTGCATTTTCATTTTTTTCTCTTTCAAAATGGTTTGTGTGTATGAAATTATACAAATCATAATTTTTCTTTTTTTTTGGCAAGTTTGAAATGTTTAATTGTCATTCAGATTGTGTATATAAATGACTATACAACAATGCAATGCCTTATAGGTTGGTACAAACCCAGGCATTGGTGTGAAAAAAGAGAATTTGACTTATTGGACTTCAGTGGAATATTACATTCAGCTAGCCATATTGTTACTGTAAATGCCCCCTATTGAATATACAATAGAAGTGGCCATGTTGCTGAATGCTGAAACAGAATGCATCATCTTCTACATTGTTTTGTGAAGCCGCTTACAACATAACGCCATTACACAACCCTATTCTAAGCCACACTGAGAGGGTCCTGCCAATTTCTGTTTTCATCAAACCTTGTTAAACTGACTCCAGAGGTGCTAAAATGTTAAAAAATACCTTCAGCATACAGCCCTGAGTGCTTGTTTGAAGATGATCATCGCTGTTAACACACTATTAGCTTACCTTTATCGTGGCCATAGATGGATACTTTTTATTTATACTCTACTGGGTGCCCAAGCCCAGTAGAGTATAGCTTTCTTTTCTTTCTATCCAGACTTATCCAGTTTAACATACTGTAAAACACCATTCTACTGTTTAGAATGTTTTCATAGCTGCTTCTGTGGAAATGACTGTGTTGTAAATGCCATCAGAGCCAGTCAATATGTTTTGGATGTACAGTATCTCTGCAGAGTGAGAGGGCCAGAATGCAGATAAAAACTGCATTGAGGCATAACAAGGCAGTGTTATTTCTGCAAGTCACAATATTAACACAACCATTGATTTTTGTTCATTACAGCTGAGATCAACTGCCTTTTAGGAATCAATAGCTGCTTTGTTTTATGTTTTCAGAAGATGTAATACCGTATAATAGATCAGAATACAATAGACAATTGATCAGAATAACTGGTATAAATGTGATCTTCCCTATCCCCGAGGAGGCCAGTTTAGAACCACTCAATACCAGCCCAGCAGGCGGCCACATCGTGTGTCAAATACAAACCTCAGGGCAGAGTAAAGCAGGCCTTGGGCAGTAAGTGACATGCTCTCCATCTAGCCAAACCCATTTTCCAGGATGCTTGCTCAGCAGACCAGGGTAAAATTGGGACGGCATGGCTTAGTGTTTGTTTTACAGTAATGTGGATTAATTGATGGGTATGATTCACAGCATAATACAATTTGTATAGTGTGATCTAAATTGAGTGTTTGAAATGATGATGGCAACCCATGTAGAAGTGGTTTAAAGTTACCTTTTGGACAAAGTTTGTGAATTATGAATATAAAAAGCTAAGTGTATAAATTCAAAAATGTATACACTTAATTACATTCTCGTTGTTCGTCTTTAGCAGAGACCAGCATCCAGCCTATATGCACGCAACACTAAACCTGCTGTACAAATACAGGTCCATACTGATGAGCTGGCCATCTGTTAACTATTGAGCATTGCCTCAAAATATTACCATTAGCCTGTTGAAACCACCTTGTTTTTTGCAAGCTAAAACTTGCTTTCTGGGCGACAGAAAGGAACATATCTTTCATAACCAGGATGGTGTTACCAGGATTAACATAGGACTCACCTTAAAACTTGACCCGTGTGTATGTACTGTATGTGTGTTTGAGTGTGTGCCAGCATGAGCACATCTTGTGCGCGTTACTGTACAAGATGTGACAAATAAGCTAGCACCATTATTTACCGGTTAACCACACAATTCATGTGTATGGTTTCAGTCAACCAAACAGTATTGTCCTCCTGTGTATACTACATAAGATGTTTGTGGAATGTCAAAGATGAAAGCCGCAAATCCACAAGATCGGCCTCAAATGCAATTACTCTGTTGTACCTTCCTCTAGCTGATTAATTAGGCAATTGATTGTCACAACAATGTCCCATATTTTCTATTTTATTTTCTATTTCTTTCTGATGGGTTCAAATTATTTCGGTCGGTTGGTTAAATAATTATGTTATAAAGCTATATGAGAAAATGTCCATAACTCATAAATAAAGTTGTTTGAATTCAATGTTCTGTATTTGAATGTGAATTGAGATTTTGAGACAGGTAACACATTGTGGAGAGCCAGTGCACATTTATTCTAAAGGGTGTTGTGTTTATTACCATGTAACATGCAAATAAAATAATAGATGTATTGTTATATTGTTTATGGAGGACAATTTTGTTCTGAAAGTAGCACAACTAAGATCAGGTTGAGATGCTTGAATAGAGGATTTATGACCTCTGATCATTTGTGTTGTATTGCAATACATCCCTATCAACCCTGCTGTGTGGGAACACGTGTGCTGCCTGCAATACAAACTCTATCCACATAGTGTCACTAGACGTCACATAATGTTACACATGTTATGTTTCCTGGGAAAATAATAAAAAGACAATCAGGAGGGCATGACTGCAATGTTATGTTACAGACCATTTTCTCAGACATTCCTGTATAGCCCAACTTTATGTGAAACCGTTCACAAAACTAAACAGCCAGTCTGACTAAATATGGAAAACGTAATCTCTCCCAGCACTAATACCAAATATGTAACACACTATGGGGGTAAAATAATGTGAGTAAATCATTTTAGAAACTAGCCTACATGGACAGTGGAAGAGTATATGATATATGTTAGGTTGGCTATTTAGAACTGACAAGACATCAGATGTATTTGAAGAATGTAAAACTGTAAATAAAGCATGCTTGTTTGTTTTGGTTGCTAAAATAGGCCTTCTCCATTTCAATTTTTATAATTAATAGCCATATGTATTTTAACACACATTGATCTAGGCATGGGCATGAGAGTAAAGAGCCTACAATATTGCTCTACAAATAGTTATTTTACTTTTGTTTAACATTATCTTTCCTGACACACATTCATATTTGTAATGAACATTCCTCACACTGTAGATTAGTCACGCATACTAATAGCCTATTTCAACTAATATTCTGTTAATGGCAGATAAAATGTTTTCCTACTATTGTTTGCATTACAATTGCATATGTTGTCAATCTGCAGTAAATGTGATGCCAAAGCTATTAAAAATCCTAAAACATGCTCACGTTTTGAAACAAATTCCACAGTGTATGATGATAATTGGCACATTTGCTTTATTTTGAAAACAGACATTGAAACCATTTTTATTTTTTCATATTTTTTCTCACAAGTTTTAACTCCTTGGTAAGGTTGAAACTGGACATTGCACCCACTGGAACATAGGAAAAGTATTTTGTTTGCTCATTTGTTTGATTTTCTTTAGATTTATTTTTCTTAACATCAGTGCAATAGTAATTTTCCAATTCATATCAAACTGTCATAACAACACCAAAGACATCAAAAAGAAGCCGCCACACCTCTTAAGATTTTGTGACTGCGAAAAAGTTCCCCTCAAAGGGAGAGTTCCCATCATGCATCTGGTTCGATGTTCATGCTACTGTTCTCCTGTTCACTTGGCAGGACACTATTTGTCATGTATGTACCAGCAACAACAGTACTACAGCTGATTTAAGTTGTTCTTCATTTGACTATAACACTAAAATTACCACAGGTCCTATACTGTGAATTTTAGTAAAGAGAGTTTTAAAAAGGATGTAAACTGAGCTTGAATAAGTCAAGCAGAATTACAACAATATTTCTTGTCTAACATGTTCTTTGTTTATTCTGGAAAAAGCTGCCCCACTGGAAATGCCATATATCTATTAATACATTCGATTCTCTAACCTGTTTTGACAGTACGTTACACATTCGATGTTTTCAAAACCTGTGTACAGGATTGAAAACTAGAGTTGTATTTAAAAACCAGCTTGTTTTTGTGCGTGCATTTGCAGATATACAGATTTGTCATAACGTGTGTTTAAAGAAAGTGCATTGCAATGCAAATAAGGGACGATACATTTGCAATACAAAATGTGTACATTTCCAGTCGGGCGCAGTCAGCTGGCCACTGACTCTCACGTTAAGTGATGAGGACACACTAATAATCATCATCACCATCTTCGTCTTCACCACTTTCGCACAGCATGAGCTTGAGCCAAACCACATCACGCTGGAAACTCCCCCCGACATGAGAGAATCATTGCCACACAAAAAATGACAAACAAATAAAAACAGACTGCCTTCACATTGGGAAGGCAGAGAGCAACCTTTTAAGATTTTTGTTTTTTGTGTTTATTGTCATACGTATTTCTTCTTTCTCTACGTTAAACATTCTCTCTAGGCGTCCTTGGACCCCTCGACCTCTGTGGCATCTGCCGGCACAGCAGATTCTCCTTTAGACCCTTCTGCAGCATCTGGATGGACGAATGGGGGAGGGGGTAAAGGACGGATAGTTAGAAGGGAATTAGAAGAGTGTCAGGGGTCAAAAGGCACAATGTCCAAAAAACCAACCCAAAGCACAAAGCAATATATATATGCAATAAATGCATTTTAAAAAGATCTAGTTAAGCTTGCCATGGATAACAAAGCAGTTGAACCAAGTGCATTGAAGCCATTGCCCAGGTTCCTGGAGGTGATGATGTCATATTAGGATGATCTCATACTCTTTTAATAGACTGAAGAGACATCAAGGAATGACATCATCTCATTGGAAAGCTTCTATTATTTGTGTGTGTGTGTGTGTGTGTGTAAGCGAGAGAGAGAGAGGTTGGGGGAAGTAAATTAGGGTGATGGAAGAAAGTGTGCGCGTGTGCGTGCGTGGACACAATGAGTCTATGGAGGCATGTACTGTCAGGTGGTTGTCATCTTACAGAGCATGTCCTCAACCACAGTGACTGGCAGAAAGGCTGCCCTTTGCCCTAAAATCCAAAACTTGGGAAGTAAAGGTAGTCCTTAGCCTAGACGTAAAGCTAGCCGTTAACCTAGACAAGAAACTAGCCCTTAGCCTAGATGTAAAGCTAGCTGTTAACCCAGACGTGAAGCTAGCCCTTAGCCTAGACGTAAAGCTAGCCGTTAACCCAGATGTGAAATTAGCCCTTAGCCTAGACGTAAAGCTAGCTGTTAACCCAGACGTTAAGCTAGCCCTTAGCCTAGACGTAAAGCTAGCCGTTAACCCAGATGTGAAACTAGCCCTTAGCCTAGACGTAAAGCTAGCTGTTAACCCAGATGTGAAGCTAGCCCTTAGCCTAGATGTAAAGCTAGCTGATAACCTAGACGTGAAGCAAGCCCTTAGCCTGAATGTAAAGCTAGCTGTTAACCCAAACGTGAAGCTAGCCGTATGCACAGACGGAAAGCTAGTTCTTAGCCCAGACATAAACTAGCCGCTAACCAAGACATAAAGCTAGCCATTAGCCCAAACATAAATCTAGCCGTTAATCCAGACATAAAACTAGCCGTTAGCCCAAACATAAATCTAGCCGTTAACCCAGACGTAAAGATAGCCTAGACGTAAAGCTAGCCGTTAACCCAGATGTAAAGCTAGCTGTTAGCCCAGACGTAAAAGCAAGCCATTAAACCAGATGTAAAGCTAGCTGTTAGCCCAGAGAAAAGCTAGCCGCTAGCCCAGACATAAAGCTAGTCGTTAACCCAGATGTAAAGATAGCTGTTAGCCTAGACGTAAAGCTAACCGTTAACCCAGACGTAAAGCTAGCCTTTAACCAGTTAACCTTACATGCACTAATTATAATGGTTAATTTATTGGGCTCCAGCAACATGAATCATATATACAGCACTCCTAGATATGTAGTTTTATGCAACAAAGTAACACAAAACCTCCCAGTTTCCATATAGTATTTTGGTTTAACAAGTCAATGGCAAATCATGTGTTTTCTCTGACTTGAGGTATTGACATTTTGTTAATTCAACGTATTTTAGCTTCCATACCTTCCATTAATGTTCAACATGAAAAACATCTAATCCTCTGAGATCAAGGGGTTAATTCATGGTGAATTTTTGTGGGCAGTATGGGATAAGAAAGCTACATTCGAGGGTTTAACCAAAATGTAAATCAGCTTCAGTGTCTCCAATATGTTCATCAGATCAACCTTAGCCATACGCTTTAGTGGTAGGAAATCTCAAATAGGCCCAGACCTCATAAATAATTCACCTGGATCAGAGTACTTTGTATCCAGTATTTGTATCCCAGTAGGTAACATACAATATTAATATTCATACACTTTGTTAAATTGTTTTAAGCAAAATGGCCGGACATATTTGTAATGCAATTGTTTATTTAATGTTGTGTGTGTGAAAGACTTCCTAGTGTGTAGAATGACCCCTAAGGTTCATTAATCATTTATTTAATTCAGAACACCTGTTATTCTTTCCAAGCTACATGCAGGCTAGCCATCCAGTAGAGGTGGTAACTATGACAACGGGGAGATGGTGCTGCCTAGGTGACCTAGTTTCCAGGTAGTTCCGCAACTGTGTGCATGTGCGTGTGTGCATGACCCTGCTTCATACTTGATTAAGTACTTGTCTGACCCATTCTGAGAGTCCTTGGACCAGAAATATACGAGTTCATGTCAAGTATATGTTGTACTGTGTATTTTATTTGTATAATATTGCTATTTCATGACTCGTTAGGTGTACCCTGTGAAATCATGGAATGACATACAGTGGTTTGCTTTGAAACCTGCTTTTGAGATCTAAATTATGTTGCACACAGGGGCCTTTTAATATAGGTTTATCTCTACCAACCTCTCTTTTGTTAACCAGTGTATGATATTTACTGTATCTGGACCAAACTAACGTTTCTGTCCAAATTCATAGCTCATTGTATTGTCTTGGCTGAAACAGGGCCTTCCACTCTACTACTAATATTGAGCAGCTTCTCCGTAGTAACCAGTGAATGGCGTAGCACTGCCAAATGTCTGTAAATCCAAGCGACTCAACAGGCAGTCATTTCCTGTAGCGGCTGGCTGCCAACAGCCCATGGCAGAGCCCACCTATTCTCTTTTATTAGTTATTTACAGTATGTAATTGGCCCTTGAGTGTCTCCACGTTTGAACTTGGTGCATTTACAGGCATGCACATGCCAGACTTGTGTCTCACAGTAGGTCACCGACACGCCTACCACTATAAAAGACTTGGTGTCTCCCTACCTTGTTTATCGTTCGTTTGGTTGGGGTTCTCCTTCTCGGCTGTCGGGCTGACGACAGCAGGCACGTCGGCTTGTCTGGCCTCCTCCTTCTCCCCACTCTTCTCCTCCTCGTGCTTCTTCTTCGTCTCCTCGGCCGTGGCCCCGGTGGGACTCTTGGCCGCCAGCGCCTCCGGCTCGTTGGGCGTCACCTTAGCCTTCTCCACCGCCTTGGCCTCCTCTTTTAGGGGTTCAGAGGGTGCCACCGCGGCCGCCTGGGGCTCCGCCGCGGGGGAAGTGGCAGCGGGTGCCGCCGGGGAGTTTGCTGGCTTCTCTGCCGCCACGGGGCTTTTGGCTTGGTTTGTCTCCTCCTCCTCCTTCTTGCCCTCCTCTGCCGGGGCATCCTCCTCTCCCTCGGCTTTCTTCTCCTCCGCCTCCTCGCCCTCGGGCGCGGCGGGGCTCTCTCCGTCCTTCTCCTCCTCCTCTTCTCCGTCTTTCATCTTTTTCCGGGTTATGTGTCCGCGGAAGCTGGCCTGTATTTTGGTGGCAGCCTTGTGGGCCTTGTCCTCGGGCTTGTTGGCAGTGCCGTCCTGCTCGATCTTCTGGTCCGCCTCTTCATTCTTCTCCACCTGGAACCCAAAGCCACACCCTTCAGCCGGAGGAGAGACGCTTTACAGCGTCTGCAGTGAGCTAACACACAAGGCTAGGTCCACTGAAATGCATTGATCGGTAGCCACCCCAATATTCTATGTATCTGTAAGTATATGTGGACAGAAGACAACAAAGGCAAGTATATACTGTCCTACTAAACATGCTAAAATGTGAATATTTATGGAGATTACAGTAGCTTGTGAAAGATGGGGCTACGTTGGGTTAGGTGTAATACATGGGTTCATCTTAAGCTTATATAGGACTGAGTCAGGGAGATGTTTAGGAAAAGGACAGGGCACAAATGCGGTATTATAAGATATTACCTCAGGTGACTGGATCCATAGCTGTCCATCAAATAGAGGGTTGTGCTATGACTCAAATAAATCTAATGAAAAGAAATCAAATCAAATCCACAAATGAATGATGAGCACTGAAAGTAGCAAACAAAATGAATCAGTACATTCAAAATAAAGAAGCAAATAAATGTGTAGTAGAATACTACTTCGACTGGAAATACTCAACTGTGCGTACACCTTAAATGAAAGTGGATAAGCAATATGAATGCAACATAAACCCTCTAATAGCATGCAGGCGGTGCAACATCAGAGAAGCCAAATGAGATGTAGTATACTGTGAGAAATAAAACGTGTGAAAGGAAGGTGTAGGGTTCCTATCCTGTCAACCCTGAGTGGGAAGCTGTTGATTGTTCTCACCACTGACATGAATCTGTTCGTTTAGGCCTAGCATGTCGTGTTCAGAGAAAGACAAGATTCAATGCCTTTGTGTCACGCAAACCCTGCCGATAACAGATGTGTGTGTCTGTGTGTGTTTGCAAAACCTCTACGCGTATTGAATTGGTTAGGGATTTGCCGCATGTCAAATCACTCCAGGCATTTACTGCAGTCATTTATTTAGGCACAAGAGTAATATTGTAGCTTTTGATAATGGTGCCGACGTGAATTTAATCTATGAACACATGTGAGTCTAGAATCTATTTACGGCATCCATTCGTGTTTTTATAATGTGCTCTTATTAGGACAAAGGCCAACATGCAAATGTTAAAAACCAAAAGCTATTCCTCCAAAATAATGAGACAACCACTCCACTCTGCAGGCGGCAGTCCTGCAAATCCATCGCTTGGCTGCTAGGGAACGAGCTGCTAGCTCCCATCTCCTCAGCATTCACTGCCATACCCCTCCACACCATCAAAGGTTACCTTGACAACCAGAGTGCTAACTCATCACCACGCTCGTCACCGGGTTGGCGCTATGAAAGACTGTATGTCCCCCGGAGTGGCGGTCCACCTGACCCCTCGGGGGAACGGGCCAAAAGGAATGCATAAATCAAGCGCAGCAATCAGCATGACGGAGGAGGGGCTATGCTCTGGGGTGTGGGGTGGGGGAAGGGGATTGGCCTTTACAGTATGTGAGGGCTGGGTTCATGTAGCGTGGCGAATATACTCGTCAACACACAACTTGCTGGCTCACCGTCTATTGTATTAACCCCAAGTCTCCATACAGTGCATAGCGAATGAGGAAGCTGGGAGCTGGCTAAATGCTGGAGAGGACCGCTCCCGGCCAGGATAACGTCTTTACGTGGTGATTTAATATGGCCGTGCGTCGTTCAGGGTCAGTGTGTCAGTGCAATATCACAGCAGCAAGGCCAGGGTGTGGCCCTCTGCTATGTTTCCATCCACGCATGGTTCCAGGGGAGTCGGGGAGCAAGCACGGCTCCAGGCCTTTCTGTTCTGTCACCCTGAATGCCCAACCCTCTCTGGCCTACACCCAGCCAGCATGTCCCATGAAATATTAAAATGAATGCCCCGATAGCTTTGCGTTTGGGCGTTTACAAGAGGAAATGGTTTCTTGCCATACAAAGCTTTAAGCTGTACTTCTGTGTTCCTCTGCTGTTCTGCGAGGAGCCCGTTTGCTTGGGGACGGACTAATTGATAGCTAGCTACACTGTCCGGTAATGGACACAGCTGGGGTGCTGCAGCATATAGAGCAGAATTAGCTAACAATTAGAAGAGGGAGCTAACAGCAGGACAGAAAACCTCCACACAGTCTCTGCTCTTGATAATATGCAGGTCTCCAGTGACTTCCTGGGCTTTTATTATGCCTGAGCTCATAGGTGCTTACAATTGCCAAAATCTGACCTGAGCACTTAACTGAAATACAATTACTTACTGGCTGTATGCAGTGAGTCAGAGAGAGATGGATGAGAGTGTTTAGGAATATGAGGCTGACCTCATATTTGGAATAGAGAAATCTAATGTCATTCACTTTAACAACTGGGTGTGTTAGTGGAAATTTAATGAAAGATCAAATGATCTCATATTAATACTGTAAATGTGAAGACATTATAGTGCAATTCACTTAAAGTGTAACAATCACAGAAGCCAGCCCTAAACCAGAGAGATTTAGTTACTTCGTCAAAATACAGTTATGCATTAGGCGTGAATTGCATTAGACGTGAATTAGCATTAAATTCTGTACTATATGACTGTGAAAGTGCACAATATTGTTAAAAATTAAACATTACATTAAAATCACAGTATTTTAAGAATAAATAAGTGAAGCATAAATGCACTTATTCACGTATTCTTGTTTTTGTGCATAGATGCTAAAGCATTTTCACAGTGTGTGTGTGTGTGACACATTTTCATTCATGAACATGAGAATCTACATTAGAACCTAAAAGCCAATTCATTTAAATTAAACAAACAAATCTCAACAAAACAGATTTATGCAGCATTATAATTAGTCTGCAGAATTTCCACATTACATGAAGACCTCCTTCGTGGTTGCCATAGATACGCATTACATTAACCATTAAAACTGTTATACAGCAAAAAGTGGGCTAGTTTCTGCAATATAATCTGTTTTCTATAATAGGATTATCAGTCAGCAATTATAACAAATATACCTTATCACAACTAGCATAGCTTGCCTTTGTTGTAACAGAATGGCACTTTAAAACAAGCATGCATTTTATGCTGTATAGTCTATTATGCAGCATTACAGTACAGTTGGCTACAAAATAATGAAGGCCTGCTGTCATTCATAAATAATGAAGTATTGTAATTCGATTATAAATCAAATAAAATATTAATATGTAGCCTATGCAATAATCGTAAAGACTATAGCTACAGTAAGGTAGACTAAGACTATATACTTTCTTATCTGCAAGGTGATAAACGGTCTAGCCTATAACGTGTCCAGTGTGAGATTTGATGACTAACATATCCGTATGTCTTTGTATAAGCGACGGTCGGTCCATCGAGCTGCCTCCGTCCTTGGGTCGGCACAGAATGGCGTGAGAACCACACCCCGGAGTCATTGGGTTTACCGGCAAATCTATAACCACACACACACACAATGCCGCCCCCCTCCCTGGCTATGACACACTGAAGCGATCCACCACCTTCCCAACTCCTCGTTTCCAGAGCCATTAGGGACATGTTCGCGGGAGGGATGGGGGAGGGGTGGTGACACAGCAGCGAGTTGGGAGGAGGTTCAATTTCCACGGCGCACGCTAACGCTCACACAACACATTTTTCAGTTCTTCCGTTCGCGCAGATCACCTTTCACCTCTCCTCGCCCGTCGAATGTGAGGGAATGATTGAAGCGGTTGCGCTGGCGCCGCCATAGGTTAGACAAATTGCTGCGATGCGCGCCCATATTATCATAGCCAACCAACAGGTGCAATCTCTGCGTTTATTTGATCTTAATATGAAATCAGTTGCGTTTTATAATTTGACCAGGCGTTTAACCGGAGTTGGTAAAAAATACATTTCACATATTGGGTCTATCGCAGTTCCCATGCAGACCTTAACGCATTTATAATGTTTAAATAATTATCTGTAATTACAGCGATTTCCTTATAATCACATCAATGCCGATCTGTTGGCTAATTGAATGAAATATGGTCCAGACAGTCAACATATTGGACACTGCATTCTGCTATAACAGCTGCATCTATCCTTCTCTCTATTTCTTCTTTTTCTGCTCCTCTTCCAGCAGCTACCCACTCGGTATCTCTCACTCTCTCCTTGTCACACACGCACGCACGCACGCACACACGCGGTATAGCCCACAGACACGGCGGAGCACCACACCCTTTTAGCCGGCTAAAGTCTTCCTGCAGAGGGAGACAGAGGGGGGCTCGGGTGGCGCGTGTCTGCAGCTCCCCTCCTCGCCTCTCCTCCTCGCGCTCTCTCTGTCGTGTGACGGTGTTGCGTGCCGAGTGTCGTGAGGCTTTCTTCAACCCTGAAAGATGCGCCGCCGCTGCAACAAAATATGCAGGCAGCCATGTGCTGGCATCATTGCATCCTCCGAAGCAGCCTTTAATTCAATTATCTCTGCCCGAACAAAGGCTCTGCGGTCAGCGTTTAGCACACATATTGGGGGCGGGGTTGGTGGCGAATGGTAGGCTGCTGACTGTCAGGGGCATGGGTAGTGGGGTTGGACATGATTTGCAGAGACACGTTTGTGGGTGCAAATAGGACTGAAGCTAGACAGAGAGGGGTATGCCTGCTATAGAAGGGAAAAGCAAAGGCCTTTAGCACAGGGCAGGCTTGGCTAGACATTCGAGAAGGACAGCAGATGGGGTGTGCTTACAGGAGAGGTGAGGATGACGCCAGATCATGTGGTGCTCTCTGAGGAAGATGCAGACCAAGGAGAAATGCACCTAGTTATGTGGTTGTGGCAGACCATAGTCTTGGAGACCATAGGCTCTGAGGCTGAGTCTAACATATAGCATACAGGCTAACATATAGTCAACTGATGGCTATATGGACACTCCCACACTGAAGGTTTAGCATATAGCAGTAGAAAACCGCAAAAAGCTTCCTCCTTGAAAGCTATAAGCAGGAATAGGAAGCAGGCATGTTTGTAAGCCATGAGAATACTTCCACTATGGCCACACAAGGTTGATGTGAAATCATATGATTTGCAATTCAAACTTGAAGATGGGGAGAATCTGGGTGTCTTCTTACCTCTTTTATTAATTTGCTTGCTATCAGCTTAGGGCAGCTTCACCTTCAATCATGAAGCTCCCATGAGTTTTCCCTTGCGTTTCCTCTCGAAAGTCATGGATGCAGTTTCCTCCCTATACCTTTGTTCCTTTTCTGTCACGCTGTCTCACTCCTGCTTCCCACTACCTTCCCCCATACCTCCCAACCTCCCTCCTGTCGAACACCTTCCCCCCTTGCAGTGCATTGTGCTAGTTAGCTTACTGCTGCATCTCCGCACCATATTCTCTTTGCCCCATCTAATACCTGTGTGCACCTGCCCACACCACCTCCCGTTCTCTGCATCCTCCTGCAACTCTGTTCAAACTGGTTAGCTCTCTCTCTCTCTCTCTCTCTCTCTCTCTCTCTCTCTCTCTCTCTCTCTCTCTCTCTCTCTCTCTCTCTCTCTCCCCTGTCAGAGCTAATATGACTCATCCGGGCTGACATTTAAGACGCAATCAAGTGCCGTCAGACTCCGCGGCATTATGAGCACCATAAAAATTATGATCAGACAAGATACCAGCGGGAAGCTGGCCCTGATCACAGCCAACACCCGGCGCGAATACAACATACAGAGGCGTTGAAACAGCGAGAGTGCCACCTTCTCCACCGCCTGGACCCGCCCGATTCCATGCAACACCTTTTTTTTCGTTCTCCTCCACTGGGAATAGCTACGGGCTAGAAACTACCCGGCGTGCGCCTTTCAAGCGCGTTAAACCAGTGCACGGTTAATAGTGGTACACCCATTGACAGCATCCACTTAAAACCTGGAGGGTTATGCTAATCCATTTAGGCGATTAATTTGTTCCTGTTGTATTCCCTAAGGGCCAGTGACATGCTGGTGTTGCTGGAAGAGTCAGCTCACATCCCTACCCCACCCTTTTCTCTCACTGTGGAAATCTGCTTTTCTGCATGTCGCCCATTTCTCCCACAATAACGCACATGTAGATACAGTATTAAGAACCCAATTAAGGTATCAATTAAGAAGGCTAAAGGATGACCTAATTACTGGGAATCATTAAGAACCGGCATTATGCTGAGCTCAGTGAATGTGTTCAATTAACAAGAAAGTAATTCCGTCAGCCTTGCAGTGATTCGTCTACACACTATTACAATGTGCCTATAAATAATAGTTTGTCTTTTAAAGTGTGGGATCAATAGGGGGAATACCCCGCTGCCTAGATCTACTATAGTATAGCTTGTAGACTACAGTGTGAGGTGATAGCGGCATTGTGGCAACGTCCATTCATGCGGGATAATCACATTAACTAGGCGTGTCTGGTGTATTCGGTTAGACTTGGATGATGACTCGCGGTCCCGGTCAAAGGAAAATTAAATACACTTACATTTTCTGTTATCTCAAGCACTCCGACGTCTCACAAGGGTTGTGAAACGTTACACTGAAATATGAAAGGCTGACAAAATGGAGATGGAAAAAAGCAATGCAAAGCAGTTTACCGGTTTGGTTCTTCTTATGCAGCACAGCATAGTTGGAGCTTCGTAGTATCCGCCCGATCTTTCTTTCGTCTTCTTTTTGTCTGGCTTTTACTTCTCACACCCTCTCTCACACGCTCTCGCTCGCTCTCTCTCTCTCTCTCTCTCTCTCTCTCTCTCTCACTCGCGTTCGTGCGCACACTCTCGCCGGCTGTATCAACAGCTAAGCCGCCCAGTGCTTCTACTCATCCCAGTTTGCACACACGCTTTTCAGTCCAGCCTGCCCGGTCGCACCTCTCCCTGACTTGCTGGTTGACAATGACTACAAGCCCACCCTTTAAACCCCTCCCTTCTCCTCCATCTCGCTCTCCTCCCCTCCTCCCTTCAACGCTAGCTACCCACTCCACCCCCCACCACACACACACACACACACACACGCACGCACGCATGCACACACACACACTTGCTCCTCTCGTTCAGTGATGAATCCACCCAGAACACCACTCCTCTTTTCATATTCTCACCCTCCTCCTTCGCCTTCTCAGCTGAACCTCATGGTGGCCCCACCCTAAAATGGCTATCCCCTCAATGAATTTGTCCAGACCCCCCAACCCTACCAAATTGACTCCAATAGTGTCCAATTCTTTTTCATGAATCGATTATTCTCGGTTTCTTCACCCGCAGAAAATCTCTCATTCTGCCCCCTGTACGAATATGAGAGGTTTATTTTCGTTAAAGGTGATTTTTGTTTTGTTTGTTGGTGTTACATATCAAAGCTTGTTTACGGCACTGTGGCGCACTATGGCATTGTACACTCAATGGCTGTGTGTGTTTGTAAATCAGGTCCGTTTTGCCAGGACGATATGCCAAAAGCATGTCTTTTGGCAGAGCTTGGAGGTGAGGTGATGGGTCTTACGCCTGGAGAGTTGTTTGGACGCATGTATGCGCACGCACACGCGCACACACACACACACACACACACAATGTATGCTTTTAGAACATGTCTCCCCAACACTACACACAAATGCACACTTACCAACCCCTCCCTCTATGGTGCTCACTGTTCTCATGGAAACACCAGATAGACTGGAAGAGCAGTATGAGGAGAGAGAGCGAGAGAGAGAGAGAAACATGGATGGAGGATGGAGGGAGAAAGACGAGGCTTGAGGCCGGGTGTGGCAGACAGGCCACCTCCTCTCCAACATGCCATTGTGTGCTCAGTGTACTGTGTGTGTATACTACAGTATTATCCACACCTAACCTTTAGTGAGACATGTGGGTGCATGTTCACACCAAACACCCACGCACGGGATATTTCTTTCATCACACGCACACACACACACGTGTCAGGGTGTGCCCACCCCCACTCTTTTTTCCAGACAGACACAATGGGGATGGAAGGAGGGATGGAGAGAAAGAGAGAAAGAGAGGGGGGGGGGTGACAGAGAGAGAGAGGGGGAGAGAGAGAGAGAGAGAGAGAGAGAGAGAGAGAGAGGAGTGAAAGAGAGAGAGGGAGGAGGGAGGGGAGAGAGGGGGTCCAGGGGGACAGTGCACGGCCATTCTTCAGTGCTACCGGATTATTCCACTCAGTTCACCGAGGGGAAACCATTACGGTCCTTGTGACCACCCAGCAGCACACCACCGCAAGGCTGTTAGCAGTGCAACAGTGTACTACATCATCAGTAAGAGCACACCATCACAGCTCCTTGCCCACCAGAGTTAGAGCTGTCACCACACTAGAGCAGCAGATTCCATACAATAGTGGGGTACATACAGGCGTTTTTTGCTGACTACGCATGCAGTCGATCAGCGCGGCTCTGCTTCACACTGATACAATTACACATTTATTCTTGGAGCTGTCCAGCATACAATTACCGTTTGTCTCGTCCCAGCAGGCAAGGCATGGAGTGACCGGGCGTTAAGTGCCTTGCTCAGGGGTTAGGGGTTATAATTATTCTGTAATTTCCCTATACCTATCTTTCTTTTCAGGAAGGAGGCGCTATAATGTATTATTGTATATGGGTTCATTGTTTATTTAGAGTTCTTTATGCAATTGTATCATTGGCTAGTACAATGGTACAACAAATTGTTAAAAGGTTAATACAGTATATCTGTGTAAACATAAAGAGAAAAAATGCCATACCACACAAGGATATCTCCGGGCACACTGGAAATACAAAAAGCTGGGAAAACATGCACTAATAAGTCAGGCATTTGAAATAACTGCATTTGTCCAAATAAGTGATGTCCCCAAGAAGCAAAGAAAATGCAGAGAAAGAGGTCACACGATGTCGAACACAAACCAAATGTAGATCAATTATGCTGTAGTGACCCATGGCCAACCACAAGTCAGAAGACAGCAGGAAAGGAACTCCCCCGCTCCTTTCCCCCTTTTTCCCGCAAAAAGACAAGGTACGTGTTGTTTTTTAATTACTACTATCTGTAGCAGAGTAACGTCTGTGCCACATCAAAGCATCTCCAGAGCAAAGTTGGATCCACAGGACATGGTGGACGTCCCTGTGGAGAGGGCAACAGGTTTCCCAACGTATGCAGATGAAACTGGAGGATGAGAGAGGACAGGCCTCGAGTTATCACCTTTGTAGGCTAAGCCCCCATGAACTCACTCTTGATCCAACTGTATTGTGCTAAATATGCATTTTCTGTACTAAAATATGTTCCCAAAATGTCTAAATGCACTGTGATACCTTTTTCAGGAGTCAAGCATGCCTAGTGAAGAAATCTCTCTCTCACCCACTATCTCGCTGTCTTCCAGTAAACGCTGGACATATTCAGCGTGTAAGTATAGACAAGTCACTGTAGGCCGTGGTGGTGCAATATTAAATATTAGTAAGTAGGAGGTTTAATTTCAATAACTATGTTTTCAGTCCTGAAGATAGATACCAAATTGTCACAGCAGGACATAGCTCCCAGACCCCTCTGCGCCTCTGTGGCATTATCTCAGGCCCCATGCTGTGAGGAACAGGTGTGTAAAGCAATTGTAAGGTTTAAATGTTGTTACTTAAATCCAAAACTCTCCTTAAACCAAGCCCATATATGTTAAATTAGTTGGCAAAGTCAATGCCACAATAAATAAAAGAATAGGCAACCGCAAGTTATAACGTTGAACCAATGATCGTGTAGATAATACCACATCTCTGGCGCAGGCAAAGTAGGGTCTATTTTTGGGTTGTGATACTACTCATGTTATTGTCTCTATGCTTTATCTTCTATGTTTCCACATGTAAGCTAAGCTAATGAGCCATTTGAAAACGCTTCGATCCATACACCTTCTTACAATGCTATCAATAATCCTGTCTTTTCATAGTCTCCTCGCCTATAACATCTACTGTATACTGTATAGGCCGCAGTGATTCAAATTAGCTGGCTGTGACTACTTGGCAGCTAAATCAACAGTCACACTGCATCACCACTTTGAGTCTGCGGCCTACACTATGGGTTTGTGTTTCTAGGAGTGCTATTTAACTTCTGGCATCAACAGCATCACTGCTCAGGTCCACAATTAAAGATCAAACTGCACTTCTCTTCAGAGATTGATAGGACTCTTTGATGAGTTTCATGACCTTTCATTGGCTGTGACACGTTTGCACTAGATGGGAGACTTCAACCTCCATGACTGTTAAGGAAAACTATCCTTAACACATTCTAGATCTACCTTCATTAACACTACAGTATGCTCACAGTGCCAAGCCACCACTCATACTCAACTTACAGTAATTTATTTTTTATCTTTGATGGAAAACTGTTTAGTGATGATCCAAGGCAACTGATAAAAGCTTGAAAAGTTTTCTGACACATAACATGTCTTATTACCATTCCATATGAAAGAACCAATACTTAATATATACAGTTTTAAAACAGTAAGTACAATTGTAGGTACGGTTTCTACCTGGTACTATCAACTATGACCAAATATGAATACAGTACAGCAACTCCGGTCCTGAAGGGCCACACCCTGCATGTTTTAGCTTTTTCCCTGCTCAGAAACACACCTGATTTAAATGAAAGGTTGTTATTAGGTTTCTAACAACCTTGAATCAGGTGTGTTTCTGAGCAGGGAGAGATCTAAAACATGCAGGGTGTGGCCCTCCAGGACCGGAGTTGAACAGCCCTGGTCTACTACAGTATATGCAACAGATGTGTTTATTTCAGTTGAACTTTTTCTTTTTTTTTACTATATCTTTCAATCCATTCATGACTGTGAATCGCCTAAACCAGTATGCTATAACTCTGTGCTCTGGTAAACATACCAGTTTTATAACAACTAGATTACAATAAGTTGTGACTAGCTGCAAGATAAGTACATTTTTAAGCCTAACATTGATAGTATGCTCCTGAACTAAGAAAAAAGACCATTTGAACATTAAATTAACACACACTCGTAATAAATAAAGTGACACTGGAAATAAATTAAATTGCTATTTTCAGTAATTCTGATTGAACTTGGTAAAATATTACTCAGAAATAATTATGGAATTGAATGGAAAATTAACAAGGGGTGTTGTGTCAAAACATGTACAGTATTCTTCATTAGTGGGATTGGCCCTTTGGGTGTGATTGGCTGCCTATGACAATGCAAACATGACAAACAGGAAAATTACTGAATGCTAACTATGCATGATCATTTCATAATTGGCATTAAGCAAAATACTATGACAAACAATCACTCATGGCAAACATTGATAAGAATTTTGGAATTCATTACTTCATAAAGTTTATTTGTTCATAAATATTAGACTAAAAAAGTTTAAACAACAAAATACATTCATATATAGTCATGAAAATAAAGAAACTCACAAAACAATGAAGAATGTGGTTCCAAAAAACCACTCTACACAATACTATACGCAGACTACTTTATAAAGATTAAATAATAGACAGAGTAAAAAGGATACAAATATTAAATCATAACCATTTATGACCTAGAGTTTTAGAAATTACTTTGTGACCACGATGTCCAAAGTAATTGTGCTTAATGGTAGGTGCATACAGGTGCTTTATCAAAATCCATAATTAAATAAAAAACATAAGCTTTACTCCAAGCTGGGGGAAAAAAAATAAAAGATTTTTTCACACAGACACACACACACACACACACACGCACACACGCACACACGCACACACAGTATATGACCAGCTGCTAGGTCTTTATAGAGTCAATAGGAAGAATTGTAAAGGTACTAATGGAAGACGTTTTCTAGAACACAGATTCTTTATTCAATACATGTTTTTAAATGTCACAATCATTGGCTTAAGAAAAAATAAACTTGGCAAATATATGTAATAAATATATGTAATGTTAAATATATAACATTTGTATCCTTGTGTTATGCAGGACTTTCCAAAATATTTTAGTTATTTTGGAGATAATTACATTTAGCACTGAAATTGTTGAGTGTAAAACAAAAGTAATTACTGGATTCCAGCAATGAATTTCCAGTCAAGGAGTGAAATTCCAGTTAATACTTAAATCCCGTCAACATGATAGTAGTTACATAGCCCAACCAGCAGGGGTCTCTAACGCTGGGACTCTGCCAACACTTCATTCCTTGGAGGCTTATCTTTTTGGAAGTAGTTCTCTTCATCATAATCAGAGTCCTATAAAAATGCAGTCAATGTGATATAAACTTTCAGTCAGATAAACGCACACATAAACAGACACATAAGTACATTAACTGACACATAAAGAAAATACATATATACTGTTCAGACAAAAACAATAATGCAAATTTTTTAAACACTTAGGAACGGTGCCAGACATAGGCTACATGTCAAATTTAGACTGTGAAAAGCATATCTGGTAGACAAGCCTCAATATGTTATTTATAAGATCAAAGTGCAAAAAATTGTAGAGGAAAAAAAGCAATATAATACATTATGTACCATACCATCATCTCACAGCATCTTGAATTCTTTACTGTTGTCCTTGCTGGTTCATTGCCATACTCCTCACTGATTTAATATAGAGAATAGTTAACGGTCAATACACTCAGATATGTAGTGTGGAAACAGCACCTTGACTAGAAGCGCATACATTTGAGATTAGAGTCAAAATAATTCATTTCAACAAGCTGGTTCCCTCACAGCAAACAAGGCATGCTTTAACAAAAGGAACAAACCAGGCCGGTCAGGAAGGTTAGCTTAGGGCAGAAATATAGGCCCAGCAGATCAAAGAAATAAACAAAACAACACACACACACACAAATAATGAAACTCAAACGAGAATATTATGGATCCAATTCACCATTTGTATGCATTATTTCCCAAATACTATTTGAATAACCATCCAAAGAAGAGGCTGTGAATCTGATTGGATTAATAAGTCTACTGACCCTTCTGTGACCTCTATGGGTGACCTGTGTGCCCTGGGCTGGGGCCGTGTCGGGAGACAGAACATGCGGGCAACCAGCCCGATGGTGATGAGAGCAGAGGGCATGAGGATGGAAGCAAAGAGCATCGTCACGTCAGAGAACCGCACACCGGCTGCTGTGGAAGACACATGGGCATGAAGACACGAGTGTACACGCACACGTCCCGCACGTGCACACATTTGTATGTGAACGCACACACAAACGTTCCAATCCATAGTGAAACCAGAGCTATCTGCAGTGTCCCAATAACAAATTATCATTAATACCTACAGAGAAAGATGACTATGACTAATTGAATAGCATGGACAATAATGCTCTGGAAGAGACCACTGAAGCATTTACTCCAGTTTAACTTTTTATACATTTATATGTTTTTCTGTACAGTATATGTAACATGCTTATTTTTAATTTTGTTATTTTTTTATTTACAATATATATTTCTATTATTATATTTGTTCCAATGTGTAGTGGTCTCTTCTATAGCTAATCTCTGTGGAGGTTAGCTATACAAAATAATGTGATGGAGCAAACTGCTTGAAGCAATAGACAATGTGCACTAGTGCCTGGCCTTACCCCTGGGCGTGACTGTGAGGGCCGTGTGTGAAGTCGGGGAGCCATGCACATCGGGGGGGTTTCTGACCGAGCAGGTGTATGTCCCGTTGTCACTCAGTGTGGCGTTGACCAGGCTGATGGAGGCCTCTCCACGCGCTGGGCTGCCCTGCCAACGGATGCGACCATTGAACTGGCCGTCCGTAGGGAGGAAGGCACGCGACGAGAAGTGGAAGAACTGCAGCATTGAGACAGGCGAGTGGATGATTAGCAGGGGAACAAAGTCAGGAAGATTGTCCACCGCTTCTGAATTAGTTGTATGTGTTAATGTGTATGCCAGTTACCGTTTAGCCAGGGGGAATTATTGAAACAAAACCATGTCATTTTGCCATGACCTAAAATACTGCCTACTGCGTTAAAGTACTGTACAGATCGTATTCTATCTACAATATTTTATAACAATGTAAATCCAATATTATCTTCATGCCGCTTATTACTATAAGATAGAGAACCTTTTCACAACTCTATGGTGTATCGCTACATTGGGAAGATCACTCACTCTCAAATATTTACAGTATAAAAAGCAGTTATAGTAGGGTCCAAACCAACCAGTGGTTCGAGATGAGTGGTGTTTCTGATAATAAATATAAGACCTATTAGATGGAGCTCAAATGGTATCGCTTAGCAGTAAAACAGTGAACGCTAATTTATATTATAGTATATACTGTGTATATAGCAGGGTTGGGTTGGTTTCTTTTTAAATGTAATCTGTTACAGTTACTAGTTAACAGACTAAAATTATAATCAGGAATTTTTGGATGACCTAAATGTAGTACCATAATTCGATTACATTCAAGTACTTGTAGATTACTTCACGGCACGCCTAAACATTGTTCTTTAAAATGCCATCCAAAGCAATTTACTGCAATGGCGGCGCCAAATATTTATATTTTTGTGACCGTTTATGTTGCTTTATGGTTTATTGACATTAATGGAAGGTTAAGAGAACAGCCTTGTATTTTATGCATTTTTGTTTTCCAAACTTCCCTTTTAGATTTGAAAGTAGTTCTAGAAGTAATCATCTAATCTGATTCCACAATTTAGATAGTAACTAATGGATTACATTTGCTCTTTTTTTCCCCAGTTACTTTCCAACCCTGAGAATAAATTACAACTGAGCTTCATCTAATGTGTCTTTGCATCACAATAGATCTGCTTAGGCTGCAGTATATTAATTATGTATATACACGTGATTTTGCAATGACCAGAATTACACGTTAAATATCAATATCAAATAATGAAATGTCATTGTAATTAAAGGGTTACTTTATATGTATTTTTTAAAATATTATTCAGGTAAATACATTTTAAGATACAGCATTTTAAAGCCTTCAATAAGTTCCCACTGATATTTGACTGAACATTCAGCTTCTCTTGTCCACTTCACTGAATTAACTCTCATAATTAGGCAAGCCACAGAGGCACTGCAGCAATTCAAATTGACACTAATGCTTTGGCTGCAAAACTATATTTCTGACAAAGCTTTTCAAATGCTTATTCATGGTCTTTCCCAGTCTGATATATGACCAGGGATAGACAGGCATATAAACCAGCCAAAGCTGCTAATGAAATTGGTCAGAGAGCAAATGAAACCACAGAAATTAAAATTAGAACTCCAGTGGCTTAGTTCCACCTGTGTACTGTTTAAGGACAACGTGACACATTCTTTATCTGAGCTGCGAAAGAGCAACGGCTGTCATGAGTGTAACTTGACGCCCAAGCCTGTGGCTTCGGTACATTCTGTTGGCTACGTGGATTTGTGACGCTTCACTACGGTATTTGCTCTCATGTGTACGCGTGTGTGCATATACACCCTCTACAGTATCTCTCAACATTACCAGCAGCACAACTTATCACGTTCTTCATCCTCACACACACCCGGGCATAGCTGCTACGTCGTAATGACTAAACCAACAGCACTCCATTCCAGCCGAGCCACAGACATTAGCGCTCACTCAACTCTAAGTGATCCTATAGGAAATGATGCCATATAGGGTTACTATGACAACACTTGGGTTCCCACACTGTCCAAATGGAATTACATACAACCACACTTCGAGGGCTCTCCTAGTGCAGCTGCTGCAGCATAGCGATCCCTTCAGTGCAGTGACCGCTGAAATTAAAACCCACATGCATACAGTACAGAAGAGGAGGACTCCAATGCAGTTATGCTGCGTACATCTATGAGCATTTAGAGCAAGACCACTACACCACAGAGGAAGAGGAACTTAGATGACCACAAGGTAACAGGAATGCCTGGTAATGGTTTCAGAGGCTGGGGCTAAGCCACAATGCATAACAAGAGAGTTATAGGTCTGGGAGAGAAAAGTTGGCCGGGTGAACATTTTTGACAGAACACATATTTATAAATACTAAATTATTTACTTTTACGGCATAGCCTTTTACGGCTTATCTGGTGCGTAGGTAAAAGTAAATAGGCTGAAGCAATGGGCAAATAGATTGTGTTTGTACAACATTAGCAATGAAACGCCATGTCCCATGCAGCAAAGCATGAACTATGCTACGTGTAACACAATTCTACTGGGAAATGAGGGCACATGAAACTAGATCATATGCATGTTGCCTAATGCAAATGCTTTTGTTTTGCACCCATCTGCATTATAGTCTTCCATAACAGAATACTAAATGCAGAAAAGCATTTGCTAGATTACCTGCTACTACAAGTCAGTCAAATCAAAGTCCAGGCACTGCCCAGAGAAGTGCACCCTATTTACAGACTCAGATTATTCTAACAATACACCACTAACCACTTAAAATGTAGAGGGTAGTCTATTGTGCCTGTGCCATGTTATTTAGTATGATGCAAACTACAGTACATCTGTGTTTAGCTTACAAATAAAGACGAGAAAGTGACAACAATAAACAAGGACATTGTCAAACAGAAGACAAGACTGCACGGACGCAAAAACACTCAGAAATGACTACAATAGGTTTGATCTGATCCACTGCTCAGGTGGTGTAGGCTCCTCACCGTGGTAGGTGGACCTCCGCTCTGAGGCCTGTAGGACCAGTCCACTGACATCTTACTGGTGGGCCTACTGGTGGAGCTGAACGTGCAGGGCAGTGTGACCAAGTCTCCTTTGGATGCATGGAGCTCTGTTGGGGACGTGACTGTGATGGAGAAGACAGTCGAGGGGGCTGGAGATGGGAGGGAAGATGAGGTTAGATGTGCTGACACAAGGGGCTGGTTAATAGGACATGTGATAAATTATCAAATGGAGGGAAGTGGTAGAAATGCACATGCAACACATTCATTGTTTATTATCAAAAGAAATTGTTTATTGTCGAAAGAAATAAAAAGCCCACAATGCACATTGGTAAAGGGAAAAGAGCAAGACCATTGCTAACAGGCAAGTCCTTATACATCCACAGTAAACTGAGTGACATGTTAATAGAATTTCCCTGTCAGCCTCCCTTGTTTAGTTTAAAAGGCCTGTTAAGCATCCATCTGTCATGGTCTTTCAGAAGCAGATGAAGCAAGAACACGCATCAGCAATGCCCCGCTACAAACGTCAAGGAATGCAGGATCCATAGCAAAAATAAATATTGGGAGCTACTTTGAAGGAGTAAATTTGGTAAATAAAGTCACATAGGACTTTTTTCTTCAATGGAGATCAGCAGTCATTTTAACTGACAACTGAGCAAAAAAATAGTCTGGCTGCAGTGGCTTAGTGGAAATATATTGGATTTGAGTTGTGGAGAATATAATAGTAGATAGGGTAAATAATATGTAAACTAGATAATAGGGTAGATAATATGTAAACTATATGTAAACCAGATATTATGTAGATCTCACCACAACGTGACCAGCAGACGACAGAGCAGATGTAGGGACTGTTTACAGTTTACAACTCACATTAAAATGTAAATTCAGTCATTCTTGATCAAAACAAAAACTCATCTATTTTCAATGTCATAGTTTCTCCCCCAGAAGCTCCACTCCCCACGCTAGCACAATGGACAACATTTTGAACGTTCAAATTGCTTTTTTACTGAACGCAGCGTTTTCTCGACAACGTGCAAAATGTTCTTGGACTACTTTCAAAGACGGTTGAGTGTTGCACATTGACGTGTAGGAAGTAGTCTAGGTTAGTCATGTGAGTCTTTCATTATTGTGTAAGCTACAGTCGGCTACCAGTACCAAACATCGCTTTAATTTCCATATTATTCCATCTTAAATGTAGGCTATGCCGTCTCATGCCTACATTGGATACAGTATATTAAAAAATATCGGAATAGCTAACAATCATTGCGGACAATTTTCAATTGGAAAATATGTAGGGGCTATGCGGCGACAGAAGTGGTCCATCATCTTATACAACTGTAGGCTACAGCTGACACATCAATCTACAACTACAATTAAAACAAAAAGGATATTTTTCTTGTTGTTAGTCATGTGAACATTAAATATTTCCTACAGCCAACTGCTCTGCGTTTTGTAACCACTGCCGTTCGCGTTCATTGAACATGAAGCAAACGTTCCACCATCTTGAGCGCAGGGAATGCCATGGCTGGGAGATTGTTAAATGGTGCGGTCTGCACCACTTTGTTTGCTTTCCCATTTAAAGCCAGCTGGGCTGTGTGGGAATTCTTGTTTCAGAGCACAAACAGAACCAGCAGCAGCCAAATCAGCAATGGTTGGAAGTTACTCACTGAATTTGACAAAAAAAATGTGAATTAGTTTACAATCACTGATTCCACCTCTAAAGAACACCTGCTTACAATGCTCTCAATTAAATGATGTGGCGCGATATCGCCCACATAACTGTGGCCGCTTAGTTTCAGATTTCTGCACCTAACTCTTGATGCGTTTATACTACACACGTCAGTCAGTGTTCAGTGAACATATTGCATGCTAAACCTTTCTGGACACATACTGGAGCATAGGCTTAAGAGCTCATGTGAGCCGCCGCATCTTTTTTTGTTTGTTTGTCTACTAAACACAACCTTACACAATCGTAGACTATAGCCTATTATAAAGTATCAAAATGTATAGATTGGAGTTTTCATGGGCTTATTGGATGAGATTTCGTTTTCCAATAATTTTGGAGGATTTCGCAACAGACCATAAAGTAAACATGACAGAAGTATTAGGCTACTTTTATAGGCGATAGCCTATACCCTACAGTTTCTAGACAACTCTACAGAGTGGATATCTAAATCCATTATATTCAGATTATTTAGAGATATAATAGTTTACATATAATTCGATCACCTTTGATATTGTTAACAACAATTGAGGCCTACTTACCTAAACAAAAGCTCAAATACAACAACAAAACGACATGTAATAAAGTATTCCATTGACGTGGTCGACGCATTGTAGACGTAGGCCTAAACACAGTCTCACAGAAATAATCTCAATTTGTGTTAAACTTTCATTGCGTCTATATTTTAGTTCCGATTATTCCGTAAATACGTCCGTCTACCTGACAAACAGGTGGACCAGGAAATGCTGCCGGGACACATCGCATGCGTTGGAAGCCTATCTGCTGCTCTCTATCATTGCAGGCGATAGTCCCGCAGCGGGACCCGCAATTGCACTTTTATGAATTGTCCACGGCAGGGAGATTAATTATCCATTTTATTCATGTGACTTGCATTACACAGTAACCACTCATATTATCCGAGACTTTAAAAAAATAGAAGATATCTTGCATGTCATCTGGGTTGGGTAGGTTACTTTTTAAATGTTAAGTGTTAGAGTTACTGGTTACCATACTAAAATGATAAACTGTAACGTCATTTTTGAATTACCTAAATATAGTTACATACTCTTATTGCTTTCCATTACTTTTAGATTACTTCATGCTTTAACACTGCTCTTTTAAATGCTATCAAAAGCATTTATATCACCAAACCACTATTTAATTGAATAGAGGATTATAAAACAATAACATATTATGTTGGATTGCCAAATATACAACATATACATTGATGACATCACATGTAGGCTGCTACATACACAATAGAACATTGAAATTATAACCTTGACCATATTATATGTTTGGGGTCAATTGGACCCCAATGCGTATATGACATTTGGAATTGGACAAATATGTAATGTAATTGAATGTGAATGTAATTTCAATAATTATGTTTTACACTGAATGTAAAATTAAGTGCTCAAAGCAGATGTGTATGTGTGTGTGGTATGTGTGACATTGCTGGTAGCATATCAGGTGTAACCTGGAACCATGCTGATGGTATATTACAGTATCACTCTCCCAAGAAGAGGCTCCCTCATACTCAGGCAAATTATTCTCAATTTCAAAACATCCTCATTACTTTCACTGTTAGAAAAAAATGTTTTCAGAACCTGAACAGCAGAACACTATAGTTCTATGTAGTTAACATATTCAAAAGAAACAGTATCCCCACAATTACTGTGTTTGTCTGTTGAGAGGAGAGAGAGAGATGTTTTCCTGTGAATCTTCTAGAGCACTTGCATGATCATCTTTAACTATCTTCTTCCCAGCACTTATACAATATAACATTGGGAATAGGAGCATATCAAATAGATTAAAAAATGTAATATTGTCAAAGGTTTTTTTGCAATGTTAAAAAGGCTGTGGGGTTCCCCCAAACAGAACATGAGGGTTAAGCCTATTAAATATGTCTTTAGTTCTACTTTCATGTTATCTGCATAGCCTTTTGGAGGATTTGAAATGTAATCCATGTTCATGGCCATGCTTTCTCCTTTTAAATGCTACTAAGATCAATATAATACATATTATTTTGTAATGTTTATTCACTTGTTTACTAATTTATTTACTGTATTTGTCAACCATGCGTGTGCGTGTACGTACGTGCATGTGTGTAGATAGAGGTCTTTCTGTCTAGTTACAGTAGTGTGAGTTTCAGCTGAAGTTTTCCCAGTCTGAGTGAATAGTCTCTCCTCTTACAATCTCACCGGTCAACAAAAGATCTGTTCTTCTGTTGTCAACACTCAGAGGTGAGTAATAAAGGTGAGCTATATAGTTGGAGCCAGACAGTGCATGTAACCATTATTTTTCAGCCAAAAATCGCGAGGGGCCATTGTAGGGTTCAGTCGGTTCTGTGGTATACTGTACATGTACTGCTCTTACAGTATGTGTGGGGGGAAAATTAGTAGAGGTTTAGCAACTGCTTTGATATGGTTCTCGCTTAAAAGGCCTGTTTCTTTTCACATATCGGGAGCCCTGTGATAATGTACAGTTCTATTCACATAACGTCATGTGAATATAGTCTAATAAAACCTTCCTAAGAAATCTCTGATGACCACACTTACCACTGAAGTGTGGTAAGTGAAGTAAATAAATAAAATTGACTTGACTTGACTTGAAGTGAAGGTACAGTGTACCATTCACTATCTGTTATCGTCTCAGTCACAGATAGTCTGATCAATGGTCAGAGGCAAAGCAGGGCTGCACTGGGCGTTTGTTGCTAAGTTTGTGTGTCATTAAATAGCACGCCGTACCACAATACTTCACCAGGTCATCGAGCCACAGAAATGGTATTGGAAATAGAATGAGCAGACAAAAAACACCCTCATTATTTGATTCCATGAGGCCTATTCATAAACAGATTTGTGAAATGTCTTCCGTGTTATTGCTGTATGCACATTGCTTGGCAGTATGGGTGACTCAGAATGATGACTCATAACTGGAATATTTAAACTGCCTCTCCAGCAGATTCCCCTAATCACCTCTACCTCCAACGCAGATACACAGGCTTCAACTTTACACAACTTAAATGAACATTGGGAAATGTTACCATACATATGTGGAAAGAATGTGTTCAGTGCCCAGAATGTGGCCAGTTTCTCAGATAATACAAGATACAATGTAATAATGCATCAGTTATAATTCAACTAATCACATTTCAGAATAGTGCTGTGTTCATATACTGTAGTTGAAACTGAACATAATTGAAAGATGCAAGATTTTATACTAAATATTTAACAGTCATTTTATTATAAAATACTTTTATATAACCTCTGTAACAAAGACTAATATGTCAAACTGACCAAACTACAATAAAAACTATAAAAACTATATAAAAACACAAAAATAATTTTACAAAAACAGAAAAACTAAAACATAACCATCTGTAGGTAAATAGTAAATGGTAAATGGATTGCATTTATATAGCACTTTAATCCAAAGCGCTGCACGGTAATTTACCTCACATTCACCCATTCACACACACATTCACACACCGATGGTGATTGCTGCCATGCAAGGTGCAACCAACCACCGAGAGCAGTTAGGGGGTTAGGAATCTTGCTCAAGGATGCTTACAGGCAGGTGATATGTTTTCCAGGATTGCTTTGATACAAATATTTTCAGATGTGACAGAGAGACAGTGTCCCTCTTCCTTTCAGAAAAGACACATTGCATGCAGGTGGCTGTGCACTGAGCAGCACTTTGGCCATCACACTGAGCTAATGAAAAGCCGTGGCATATTTGTGCTTCATGGGAAAACAATTGACTGGCAACTATGTGTAAATGTTTGTCTAAATTAGTCAACTGGTTTTTAAATTTCAACTTTTTGATGTCAACATTCTCCTACAATTTGCACTGTGACATTATACTGTAGATAACAAGTGCAAAATCCTGTTTTGTGTGATTTGCAATCTGTTTTCTATTGGAAATCCAAACCTGACAACAGACTCAGGTGACTCAAACAGGCTCCCCCATCACTTTTATCTCCCACCCCATCAAAATAAAGGCACCTAGTCACATAGTGTTCAGGGGAAGGGGACACCATTTTTCCTTTCCTTTGCCACATTTTTCAATGGTAAAAGTTTGACGGCAACCAAGCCTCGACTGTTTTGATAAAATGTTTGTTTTGAAGTTTGCATTGATTGTCTCACTTTGTCTCTTTGTCTTTTAAATTGCAGGTAAACCACACAGAGAGAGAGAGAGAGAGAGAGAGAGAGAGAGAGAGAGAGAGAGAGAGAGAGAGAGAGAGAGAGAGAGACAG
>JAODLL010000005.1:3945935-3964690 GCA_026546735.1 Forbesichthys agassizii | reverse complement strand
GAGGGTAGGAACAAAAATTGCCCGGTAGATCGAGAGCTTTGCCTTCCGGCTCAGCTCTCTTTTCGTCACAACAGTGCAGTAAAGTGATTGCAATACCACTCCTGCTGCTCCGATTCTCCGGCCAATCTCTCGCTCCATAGTCCCCTCATTCTCGAACAAGACCCCAAGGTACTTAAACTCCTTCACTTGGGGTAAGAACTCATTCCATAATTTGATTATATCATCGTTTTATATTTTTGTGTGTATGGTTTACATGTCGTGAAGTTAAATATTATTAATAATAATTAAAATAATCTAAATAAATAAATATATAATAATATAGTAAATATTTGACATAACCAGAGCCTACCCCAAAGCTGTCAGTGACTGCCTCATAAAATCCCTCTGAAGTGGCCGCTGACGCTGCGATGAAAGATATATCTGCCATAGAGCCTACAATAACCCTCACTCATACCTTGATGTTGGCACTCTTTGTATAAACTGCATATCATCTGCTTTTTTTTTGCTATAGTTGATTTATCGCTCAATAATAAACACAGATAATATTTGACCGAACAGTAAAACTTGCCCGGACACATTGGTGCCACATATTTCTAATGGAAACGCTGACGTGTGTGTGTGTGTGTGCGTGTCCGTGTGTGTCATCAGTCTGTGCCTGCGTGTGTGTGTGCGTGCGTGTGTCCCACCAACCTGAATCCTCCCGCTGGTGAAGCTGCTGGCTTCCTGTCAGGGACGTCTGACTGAGGATGTCTGACATGCGGGCGGAGCTGAGCGCCTTCCCGGCCAATAGGCTCATCCCAGACATAGGCTCCACCTGGTCCTGCAGTGCAAGCAGCATACAATGATCTAAAGCCCACCCCCTCACACACACACAACCAAGTGGCCATTTAGCACAGCGTCAGTTGCCTCCGTTTCCACTCACATAAGCGTCGTCACAGGTCTGGATGGTGTGGTGTCGCTGCAGCTGCCCGCGGGATCTGTAGGGGTCGCCCTGGGCACCCCGCCCTGGGTAGCCCACACCATTATGGTCGGGCACGTCCATGGCCTGACTCGGGGGCCTGCACTCAACATGGTCAGTATCTACACAGAGCGCACACACACACACACAAACACACACACAGAAGAGAAGAACTGTGCTCAGGTCAAATGCATTGAGGTCTATAGGAGGGGTGTTCAACAGGGGGTCTTCAGAGGTACTGCACAGGGGGTCAAATGTAAATAAATCAGTCCATAATTATTGTAAATGCTTAGTTTGTGGCCTACACATGGCAATATAAGCCACACTTAACGGTATTGCTGGCCCGGCAACTAAATAGTTTATACCATATGTGAAAGGAGATCCCTGTGCCGTGTTTCTATCAGCCAAGGAGGCCTAGGCTTGAAAAACGTTGACGACTTCTGGTCTAATGTTTTATCTGTGACTGGTTCCTGGCTCGGCTGTGTGGATACGGCTACTGTAGTGCACATTTATACACAGCGTGGCATGCACAACGAACCACTTGAGTCCATGTTTGTTACTGTATGTAAATACTAGAGCCAGCTGCTAAGATACCATGTGCATTGTGCACTTAATGGAGGTATGTTCTACAGTCTTGGCGTTATTTCATGTCGCACCTTGGGCTGTGAGAAACAACATTTTTGTTTCGTAGGGAATTCTATGGAAACAAACGATAGCTCCTATTGGTAGTCGGCTCAATCGCATCACCTGACGTTGAGATTAGTTTAATTTAGTACACGCCCACTTTGCTATTTCGCCTGTCGTCGCTGAATCTCATTGACATTTTCACATCGCTACATTGCTGCTAGTTTCTTGCAGTGGGTCTGGCGCTTTAGGCTACGACCGATAATTTAGATCAGGGGTCGGGAACCCATGGCTCTCGAGCCAGATGTGGCTTTTTTGATTGCTGCATCTGGCTCGCATACACATCTTTAATAACAAAATAATAACATTAAAAACATAAAACATTCTCATGTATTTCAATCCATTTCCTATCGCTCATGTTCATGGTTGCAGGTGGCTGGAGCCAATCACAGCTGTCCTCTGGGACAACACCAATTTTTTATTGGATAATGCATAACGTACACGGGTCGTTGTGAGGTCAGATAGTAAACTTCCCTCCTTTTAATCAAGTACCGGTGGTCAGCTAGCTAATTGCAGAAACCCTTTTATCGAAGAAGATGGCTAAAAGAAAAAAAAGATGAGTATCGTACTTTTCAGCAGGAATGGACAGAGGAATTTGCCTTTGTGGAGAGAGCAGGTTCTGCTGTGTCTAATATGCGGTGATAAAATTGCATCGCTGAAAAGGTCAAATATAAAGCGGAACTTCGACACACGCCATACTATATTTGCATCGAAATTTCCTGCGGGAAAAAAGCATGTCAAGAGCTACTGTGCAGAGTGCAAGCTAGTCAGCAGCAACTCCGTGTTTCGACCCAACAAGGTGACTGGAATTCGGCTAGCTTTGCTGGTGCTTTAGCAATTGTGAGAAATGGAAAGCCATTCACAGGTGGGGAGTATGCCAAAACATTCATGCTTGATGTTGTCAATTAACTTTTTGACGACTTTTATCAAACGAATAAAAGACATGCCTCTGTCGGCAAGAACTGTTCACGATCGTACAATCATGATGACAAATCAAATTGAGGAAACACAAGTGAAGGACATAAATGCAGCACCATTCTTTTCTCTCGCTTTGAATGAGTTAGCAGACGTAAGCCATGTATCCCAGTTCAGCGTGATTGCAAGGTATGCTGTCGGTGACACTACGTGAGGAAAGTCTTGCTGTTTTGCCTATGAAAGGGACAACAAGAGGGGAGGGTTTATTCAAGTCTTTCACAGAGCTCGCTAAAGAAAAAAAAATCTACCAATGGATAAACTTATTTCGGTGTGTACTGATGGTGCTCCGTGCATGGTGGGGAAAAACAGAGGATTCATAGCGCTTCTTCGTGAACATGAAACCCATCCTAAGTTTTCACTACATCAGGAGGCACTTTGTGCTCAGATGTGTGGCGAGCAAATGGATGAGGTGATGTCATTGGACATTCGGGTGGTAAACTTTATTGTTGCCCGAGCTTTAAATGATCGCCAGTTTAAAACACTGCTGGATGAAGTTGGGAATAATTATCCTGGTCTGCTTCTGCACAGCAATGTGCGTTGGTTGTCAAGAGGAAAGGTACTCAGCCGTTTCACGGTTTGTCTGAGCGAAATCCGGACTTTTCTTGAAATGAAAAACGTCGAGCATCATGAGCTAACTCATGATGCTCGACGTTTGATGCTCGACTCAGTTATACTATCTCGTGGACATGACTGAACATCTGAACCAGCTCAATGTGAAAATGCAAAACATTGGAAATGTCTTATCCCTTCAACAAGCAGTGTTTGCATTTGAAAACAAACTAGAACTCTTCATTGCCGACATTGAAACAGGTCGTTTACTACACTTTGAAAAACTGGGAGAGTTTAAAGATGCATGCACAGCAAGTGACACTGCCCAACATCTTGATCTTCAGCAGCTAGCGGGCTTCACATCTAATTTCCTGCAGTAATTCAAAGCGCGCTTTAGAGAATTTCGTGAGCGCACTCGTCTTTTTAAGTTCATCACCATCCACACGAGTGTGCAGTGGACAGCGCCAACCTGAGTTACATCCCCGGTGTCTTCGTCAGAGTCTTTGAACTACAAGCTGCTGACCTGAAGGCCTCAGCCATGTAGGTGAATAAGTTCAAGTCACTGAATGAAGATTTGGAAAGACTTGCACGACAGCAAGCAGAGTTGGCGAGCAAACACAAGTGGGGAGAAATGAAAAAACTTCAACCCGCGGACCAGCTGATAGTCAAAACTTGGAACGCGCTTCCCGTCACATACCACACTGCAGCGTGTGAGTATTGCTGTACTGACTATGTTTGGCTCTACATATGCATGTGAGCAGTCTTTCTCACATCTAAAGAACATTAAGACCAACCTACGATCACGTTTAACGGATGGAAGTCTCAACGTCTGCATGAAACTTAACCTCACCATGTATCAACCAGACTGCAAAGCCATCAGCAAAACCATGCAGCACCAGAAGTCACATTAATGATAAGAAGTACTTTATTCATCATTGATTAGCAATAGCATAACAACGTTAGTAAAAAGAATTCAGAGACTTATTGTACTTTTAAAGTGTTGGTCTTACATAAAATGCACACATTTACTTGCATTTAGTTTTAAACATATTGTATGGCTCTCACAGAATTACATTTTAAAATATGTGGTGTTCATGGCTCTCTCAGCCAAAAAGGTTCCCGACCCCTGATTTAGAGGATTGAATGATATGTTAAGAAGCAATGTTATAGAATGTGCTAACTAAGTTGACGGCCTGCTGTCATTCCTAGCTTAGCTGGTTAGCTTGGAGAAAAGCTTCTGATAAATGCTATTAGCTTGTTAGCTTGGAGAAAAGAGTCTGCTAAATGTGGTTAGCTTGTTAGCTTGGATAAAAGCTTCTGCTAAATGTTGTTATCTTGGAGAAAAGAGTCTGCTAAATGCTCGCTCACCTCTGGCTGCAGGGGCACTCCTTATGTAGCCATGTCTGTGTGTGGGGGAGGCGTAGGGAGGGGTGCTCCCCCGGGGAGGGCCCAGCAGCTCGTCCCCTGCCTTGGCCAGGAGGCCCTCGTGGTGTGCATGCTGATAGCCGGTCGGCGCCTCATCCTCCTCCATGCTCTCAGAGTGCGGTAGACTGGGGCAGGTGGGTGGGGCCTGGTGCTGTGGGGGCGGGCCCTCCGAGGTTCGGATCTGCAGGAGGTGGTGGTAGTGTTGGCCCCCCGGGGAGCCCTGGGGGGCCGGGGACTCGGCGGCATCCCCTTGGCCCATCTGGCGAAGCAGCAGCATTTCTCCGTAGTCCTGGGCCGGGGCTGCGGCCGACGACCGCGGGCTGTGCCTCTTCAGGAGGGCGGCCAGATCCTGTGGGGGCAGGCGGGTGTCCGTGTGGCCCGTGAGGGAGTGACGGGGCGACAGCAGGCCCTGCAGGGTGGGCGTGACGTGCTGCTGCGGGGACCGGTACTCCAGCGGGGTCGGGGACAACAGGGCCTGCTGCAGCGGCGAGGGGCTGCCATAGATGCCGCCGCCCACCGCCCCCGCCTGGTAGCCCTCTAGGCCGGGCACCTTCAGGGAGGTTCCCTGAAGGTAGGGGTTGTAGGAGCCCACCACACCGGACGCCCCCCGGGAAGAGGCGTCCCCGGAGAAGAGGTGGGGGTTGAACTGGGCCTGGTCGTAGCCCGAGGAGAAGCGGCCCAGGCTGCGGCTGCATGGAGGGGGGGGACCCTATGTTTAGCTAACACCTTAGCTAAGCTAACATTAGCTTCCATTTCACACATCACATGCACAAATTAGCTAGTGATTAGCTAGCTATTTACTATTAACAAAGGTTTGCACCAAACATAACAACACGATACTGACATTTATGTATGGGGGCCTAAAGTGTGCACATATTTATTGAGAAGAGTGTAGCCGGTTTCCATGGAGCGTGTATAAAATACACTTCTAAGTGAAGTAGGATTGGGTACCATTCGCACTTGAATTGATACCGGTGCGGCACGTCGAATTCTGTACCTTTTTTCGGTACTCTGTAAATAACATTATAGTCATTAAATCTCGTCTATGAAAAAAACCTGCCTGACTCAAACAATGTGTTTTTGGACTTCTGCTTTAGCCTATAGGTTAATTTAAGCATTCTTGAACTATGCCGCCTTCAATTTTCCCAAACGCCGCCTACCCTGTTGCTACAGTAGTTTATGATTTTGAACTAGCTAAGCATGGCACACTCAATAGTGCCATTAATTGTAGTTGTAGCCTACAGGGTTACATCCGGTTGTAAATATTGCTGCTATAAACAATAGGCCTAGTTGACTGTTTGATCTTACCTGTGTTCAACACCGGAGACATGTGCGCATGTGACCTAGTTCCTGCTCTCTCATCATATTGCTGCAAGAGTTTGCTGTGTCTGCTTCTACAGTGGTCTGTTTATCTCATTGCTCCAGTCTCAACTGCAAACTACGTGGTGTTTTACATAAACACCCGACACAGATTTGTGGAGAGCTCAAAGTGGCACCCGATTTAACAGAGGCTCTGTGCAGGAAATCCCTTGATACACACATGCGCAACGCGTTAAAAGAAAAAGCCATTTCTTCCTTGAGCATTAAGACTAGATACCGGAAACTCCTTTAGCCTACTAGACGACGGCACAGCGAACATTTAGCAATCTATTAATAGGCCAGAACTTAATTTCTTTCCATCGAGCCTCCAGCAGCTAGCGCTGGATAAATTGATCTATGAACTACGAAACTAAGTGGGAGTAACTGTTATTGCTTTTGGCTCGCCTTAGCCGTCATTGTGTTGAACATTGAACAAGCTGCAGACTGTGCAGGGATGATTTAATCTCACTCGAGTTTCTCTCGTCACGCGTTCTAAGGTACCGAAATCTGGTACCGACGGATTTTACCTCAGTCGGTACTCAGTAGTATTAATGTAATTCAGTCGGTACTCTTAAAAGTATCGAGTTTGGTACCCAACCCTACAGTGAAGGTGGTCCAGCACTAGAGAGCATATAGGGTGTGTGTCTCCATCCAGGGAATAGCCACAACTTCTAGGTCTACTACACAACCACTTAGTCCATCTACTCACCGAGCCCAATCAGGGTGGAGGATTCACTTATGACGTCATCTCAGCAATGATAAATTAAGAGCTATTCCAAGTTAGTTACTAGTAATGCTTTTTCTATACATTTATATTATATCAGTTTGACTTATAATATAAAATAAATGTTTGAGACATTATTGCAAGGAATAAAATCACAACAGAAAATGGTGACCAAAGATGAAAAGAAAACAAATAACTGAGCGCTAACAAATCAGATAAAGGAACAGCCAAACGGCAGTGTTTACGCATGTAGTCCATTGTTAGCAGTGGTGTGTTTGCTTTCAGACGGCAAGGTGACAGGGAGGGGGCCGGGTCACCTGTGAGTCTCAGCGTTGTCCGCACTCAGCTGCTTCCCGAGGACGCGGTGGCCACACGGCGTGGACAGATAGCCAGCCTGTCTCTGGGCTCCCAGGTCCACCTCCTGCACCTGGATGGTCACCTGCACGGAGAAACAGCCAATCAGACGCTAACACATCATCGATCGCAGGACAAATATTTAGTTAAAACCAACTATTTCACAATCTTTACTTCATTTTAAATTGTCAAACACATGCATATAAACGTGCAATTAAATAACCAATATCAAAAACACTTAAAATAATAATCCTACAAACTGGATACAGGACACAGCCTGCACACAGCTGCTCCTGCATGACAGTGCATCTCCAGTTCACATAGGTTAGGTATTGGCAATGACTTCCGGTGGTATTATCGCCTTTTTTTTTTGGAATGGTCAAGTTTGTTGCGCAGAGCTTCCTAAATAGTGTGATTCTGGGTAATTTATAGACAATGTGATCTCAGTCCATGGTGAGACAACTGTGCAACATCATATGCTTTCTACCAGTTTAGTAGGCCTACTGGTAATCATGTGTAACTCTGTCCGGCAGGGCCAAAAAATCAGATGGAAAATATGACTAATTAATTATTAAATTAAGCATATTAAATAAAGCATATTAAATAGCGCAAGATCAAAATCCTATGGCGCGCCAAGCGAGTAGCCTACGGTACACCGCCTTGATTTAGGTAGCATGTAGACAGAAAGAAGTGATGGCACAGTTTCGGTTTAACAACCCGAAAGATTAGGGGACAACATATTACATTTTCTTTCCCACACGAAATGCAGATATGTCCCAAAATAATCACTCGAGTGTGTCTGCGATGCACGATCCGCTTTCCAGACCAAGTACAGCACTTTACTAAACTGTAGTAAACTGCTGTAAAGCGTATCGTCTGAGTGTCGTTAATACATACACTCCCAAAGGCTAATATGGGGCTGGGGAAATTTGTGCTTAGATAGCCCAAACGCCCTAGAGCAGACGTCCTATTCGATGGGCTAGCCTCATGAAAAAAATAAAATATAAATATTGTGGTTTGCGGTACCGGCGGTTGCTTCCCACTGCCTGCGGTTGGGTTTGCAACACCGCGGTATTGCAACAGCCCTATTAGTAAAATTACATAATCTAGAGCCATAAATCTCTCCACCAGTCACACAAATTGCCTAACTCTCCCCGAGCTACCTGCAACTAGAGGCCAACGAAACACGTTACATTACCAATGCTAATGTGCGCATTTTTAACATCTCTTCCGATCAATTGCGACGGCGCATGCAAACACCAAACCCGATTAGATCGGGTTAGAAATCTTCAATCGGAAGGATTCTATTTGGAAAGACAACTACTGACAAAGAACTACTGAGCTACTGAACTGTATTTCTGTTGTTATATCCAATTTGATTGTGTGTTGCTGCACTGCAAATCAAATAAATTCGTTTTGAGGATTTTGTTGGATAGGAAACATAACATTGTTACCGTCTATCAAAAGCCTCATTGTTACCATATTTCCTGAAGGGTTAAACGTCATAGGGTGACATGGAACAGCAACTGGAGTGAAGAACAAATGGCCGTTTTACAAGTGCACACGGTTCACCTGCTGTTGCTGGGGAAGGCCTTGGGCTAACTGGACGCCTGCACGGGCTGACGGCGCTTGCTGATTGGTGGGTAGAGATCCCCTGGGGAGGGCTGAGGGAGGGGGACTGCCGCTCTGGCCCTGGTAGAGGGAAGGAGCACCATGCTGGTATTGCACTGACGATGAGTTCCCTAAGGAGAGAAGAAACAGACCATCGGTGATAACACACGCATACACACACACACAAAGCAACTGACTCCTGCTCTTCATTGTCCCAGACTAGAAACAACTGGGCTGAACAACAGCAAGAGAACCCCAAACTCCGTCCTCACTGGTTAAAGGCAGGGTCAGTCATTCTCAGGAACGCTTGCTAATTTCGAGCTCAAATCAAAACAAACTTCTTCAGAAGCACCGCCCCGCACATTGAAACGCAGTGCAAAGCCAAGGTCATTGTTGCTGTGTGCGGGTATGCACCGCTTTTGCTTATGTTCCTATTTACAGAGCCAGGGCTGTGAACTACCAGATCATTTGTTCCAGCACACACAGACCAGTAAAACAGCTAAATGCGAGGAGATATTTTTTGAATTTGACAAAAAGTGTCATTGGCATAAAATCACTTTACAATAGCTGGCTATACATTTAAGCGCTACAGACCACTCACCGTGAGCCTGCATCATTCCTGCAGAGCTGGGCGGAGGGCTCTGATTGGGCTGCCTGAAGAGGTGGTTGCTGGGATGTGTTGGCGGCGGGCTGGAGGGCTGAATACGCAACCTGGGTGAGCACACAACAGAGGTGGTGTGAAGAGCAGGAGGCCCTAGCACTGCGCCGCAGTGTCACCCTCGCATCGATGCGGCATAGTAGGTGGCAAGAAATGTCCCGCACCTCTGGAGCTGGTGAGTAAGGTGACTGGGCTGGCTCTCTCCGTGTCCTAAAGACAGGGTCTGCACGGGAAGAAGAACTCATTGTTAGTCGCCAAGTGAAACTATGAAAGCGGTCAAGCGAGTCAAAATTATTATCTAATTAATTACACGAGTGAAGAGTGCATGGAGGCTATCGACTCATTTATTAATTAATTAATTAATTATTATACAAGTAGGCTACGCATCAGCAATATCATCTTCAACCTCTGACATTTGTATTCTCCCGGTTTCGCGCTCTGCGCTGTGTGAATTTGGCTGGAGTGGGCCTAAATAAGGGGGTGAAGTTATCACTGTGATTAAACTTTTTTTTTTGTAGCATTATTTATTTTATAATTAATTAAATCAAATTGACAGCCCTAGAAACTATACATTGTAATGTTGTTACAGTAGGCAATTTTGAAGGGTTGGGCAACTGTTTCCATTTTCATATTGACCATATGGGGGATACTGCCCATCACAGCACACCATGTAAATGACAAAGTATAGTTTCTGCCTCCATTAAACATATACAAAGTATTTATTTCCTGCAAATCTATTAAATACACCAATATTTACAGAATATAAAAAGCATTGTTCAAAGATCGTATTTTCTTTGACCAACCAACCAGGAAATGCGCTAGCCTAGAGTTTTGAAACAATGTTACAGTACAGTATGTTGTAGTGTTAGTTAATGTTCAAGGCATGTGCAAACATTATTTTCAATCAATTCAAATTCACCGGTCACATGTGCTGATTAGCGGGGCTTAGTGGGCATCTGCAGAACTTCAGTCTGACCTACAGTTACAAATCCTCTTAATATTAATGTAGGGACAGCAAACAATATCATCCCTTCAGTCTCAATATAGGATATAATCGCTGATCCAAAACGGTATTTACATCAAGTAAAATACACTCCCCCAGTTCAGTGACAGAGATCACAGGTGTCTGGGTTTTCCAGGACGCAAGCATCAAGACATGATGCGTTTTAGACTTCATTCCAAAAAAAAATATCCCTTCCACACCAGCATGTTAAAATAATAATAATAATAATTATGTCCACAAGGAAACGCAAACATATGCTGTAAACCCTGTCAAGAGCATGCCAAGCCAGCAGCCGGTAATAATAATCCTTAACCTTAAAGCCGTTTTGGCCAATCATAAGCCTGACTACTGGTCCCGAAAAGTCACCCCCCTCCTTTCAACAATCGATTGTGGAAGTGCCGTCTGATATATTATCTCTGATGTAAACAGTTGACCAACAAAAGACTGGTGCACGATCTTAGGTTCCAAGCCAAAAACATACCTGTACATGTGAACAGAGGATGGAGTTTTAAAATATCTTCACCCTGGCAGGGGTTTTGCTAAACCTTCGGTTTTAGGTATTGGATACACCGTTTAATGTGTGGATGAAAGGCCAAATTGCGAAGAAAAAGGTTTGTTGATAAAAACAGCAGTGTACGTGTGGATGGTAGCATGGGTGTGCTGCATGGGTGGGAGGGAGCGTACTTGGATTTGCTGGATCTGGTGTTCTTGCTGGTATAGGATATGCTGCTGCTGCGTGTGCTCCAGGAGCCGCTCATCTTGAGGGGAAGCGTACATCTTCTGGAGCTGCTCACACTCCTGGTGTTCACGCACGCGGACACACACACACACACACCAATTACACACCAGAAAGAAGAGCATAACATACATACACATACTTGCATTTTCAATGTGTTAAAAGGATAACTCCTTCAGATGCAGCACCTCATTGTCAAGAAGGTCCTTTAAACACAAGGGCAGGATAGACACACACAAAACACTGAACAACATGTATAGCAAAAACTAAAATACAGACAGAAAGCTTGCTCACTCTTTTCCTCCAGCCCTCAACTGCTATATAAGAAAATGAAATGCACAGACTCAATGTGAAATACAGTACTGTATGTGTAACAGCCGATATAGCAATTTAGAAATCACAGCTGTCATATCAAAAACTTAAAATGAGAAAATAAAGATCTACATGAAGAAAGTCTTGAAGCAGCGAGGGGAGGTAATAGATCTCAAAGAAAGTGTCAGATGGTTCATACATGCTTATAGCTTACAACAAATATTATACTGGTCAGTAGCAGTACATTACATCCACTTATAGTTTACATCCACTTATAGTTGAGCCTACGTCAATGAAATGGATCCTTGGGATTACCAGACTTTTATACTTTCCTTAATCCATTTGTAAGTCTACACACATACGGCATATAGCCAGCAGTTTTATCTTCTCTTTTTTTCCTTTCTAAAAATCTCACACTAGAAAGACACACACACACACACACACACACACACACACACACACAGAAACTCATGCAAAGCCTGGACAAATACAAGCACATGACCCACCCCGTGTGTTTATCATTTGGCCACATCCACAACTCACAAGACCAGTAGACCTACGTCTCAACAGGTATTCATTGACTGGGTTAACAGAGGGCACACCTTTAAACCCTCTGTGCACTTACAAATGCACAAAGATGCACACCAATCCAATTGTAAGACTCACTGAGTGAGTGTTTTGTGCTCCTGAGCACTGCCTGGGCTTCTCACACTGACAGGCAAGTTCACCGTTGTGTCAAATGTTTTCAGAGAACTCTCAAGTACCTCACTTAGAATTTGCAGTGCAAGAAACCATTGATGTGCCTGTGATGTTATCTGCAGTATGTCCGTCAAACTGGCTAATTCAGGCGTGTTTCACTGCCTAATAACACCACGGGACACTGATAGTGGGCCATTAGATGTTGTGCTTTTGCTTAAACATAATGCCTCCTTGTCAGCGCAGCGGATTACTGCTAAAACCTCTAGTCACCCTTTACTTTGCTAATCTAATGAGTTATTCAGTATACCATTAGAACGTTGCATTGTAAGTAAGTAGGCTATAATGAGATATAATGTAGGTGACGTGATCAAATTCTCCCTCTACCCAATTAGAATTAATATATCATGGATTTGGATAAATCCATTAAATAGTACAAATACAAAGTACAAATGGAAAAAATGTTCCGACAGGTAACGCTCTCAAGACAACTATATTTGAAGACCAATGTCTAATAACTTTAACCACAACCCTTTTATGTAGTCAGGTTCCAGACTCCTGAAGTCCTGCCAATGTTTCAAATGTTGCAATGCAGCGTATTCAGTGAGCTTGGTGTTACTCTTTGCTGCGACTTATTCCAGTATGGAGAGATTCAAGCCAATCAACACATGTGCGGGCAGCTGTATTTTATATAATTTTCTTCTTTGCATATTGGAAATGTTTATTTTTTGTCCATTAGGTCTGCTGTATGGTTTTGTCAGTCAGGTGAGCCCCCTCTATTAACAACGACAATATGACTGGTGATTGTTAGAGAATAAATACAATCACAGAAAATGGCTACCTAAGAGGCAATGCCAGACTTTATAATGATTACCCAGCCTCCCCATACACCCTTGTGTCACCTGGATTGACTACCATGTGTGTCATGGGACCTTAGGCCTCACCTGTACTCCCCTTTTAACACTCATGCTGCCCCCCCTACTTAACAAAATTAACAAACTGCTGAGCTCAAGCAGCCATGAATCCACAGGATTCAGACACTAAGCCCCCTCAAGGCTCGTTAGTGTAAAAACGCTACACATAACTGTTATTGCCTAACATGAAGAGCTCCATAAGTTAGGAATCCATGAGGAAGCTGAGTGATGTCAAGGTTTGTAGGATCAACATTCACAGTGACGTACACGGGTCTTGATTAGTACAATCAATCACGATGGCCCACAATTAGCTATGTAGCAGGATAATTGGTGGGAGCGCACTGTATTCTACACTCAAGACGCATTACTATTTTAGCTACCTGTTAATAAATACATTATTCTGATTAAAAAGATAAAGCTGCTCTAATTTCTTTTTTTTATTGTTGCATATTTCAATTAAGCCGAACAAAACCAACGTTTTTCTTCTGTTAAAAGTAAAACTAACATTTATCATGGTAGACTGCTTTTAATGATACATTTAAAAAGTAAGAACGTCTGCGTTAAGAGTCGAACTACAAACGGTGCTACAGCAGTTATAAAGATGGATGACAAACCTGCTTGAGTTGCCTGATGAGGCTGCTGTTCTCCAGGTGGGCCTTAAATGCCTGGATGGTGGCGGCCCCGTCCGAGAATCGCCTGACTGGTGAGAAGCGCTCCATGGGCAGGTGGAGGGTGTTGCAGTCCTTGTAGCAGGATCTGGACACCAGGGACCACATACGCACACACACGCACAGGTGTACACACAGAAGGACGCAGCGTGCCACATGACGTGACAGACATTGACACACATTGAATCAGCCACAGAGGAGAGAGAGAGAAAGAAATATTTGCATGAGCTCTTCCCTTTGTACTCCATGTGGATGCAATGAGATGACCGCAATCTCTACATAGAAACGAACTTCACTGCATGCCGATACAGTTGCACTACAATGAATCCATTTCAATTAAAAAAATAAACATTGGGCCCTAAAGGAATATATATGATTTTGATGCTAAGGGTGCTCACCACTTGAGTGCTAACTAAGAAAGTGGGCCATATATTTTTCAACAATGCCCAGTCTCATTCAGCCATCTATCCCTGGAAAACACATACATCTTGTACCTTTGACAGCAATAGACATTCTAAGCAAATTGATTGGGGAGGCAAGCACACTGGACTTTAGTTAATCATAGGATGCACTGAATGGATATACAGTAAACTGATCATAAAGTTTGCTTGTCTTCATAAGCCTTATATTCTTTTCAGCAGTGCTATAAAGCACTAGTTAAGCCAATTTAAACCACGTTTAAAAGTAGTCAGCTATCCTGGAGAAAAACTGATTTGAAATCATCAAAACAAAAACCACATCTCCTTTCAATGCCATATGTCGCTCCTTCAGAAGTTCCTGAAGAGTAGATATTTGGTTAACATGACAAAACATGTATTCGCTTACGTACAATCACTGACACCTGTGTACATAAGGTCCCACAATTCACATTCTATGCAAGGACAGAAATCAGGCATTGATGTCAAACACACTCTCTGTATACCTACATGAAAATGCAATGCAATTGTGGCAAGGCATGCGGTAAATTAGGACAACAGTATAAAAGCAGAGTGCTCCCAGGAGCAGTGGTGTCAATTTTGAAATGGAAACATTTTTGAACCACCAGAACTATTCCCAGATCTGACCATACCGCCAAACTGAGTCAATTAGCAAGAAGAGTCTTGGACAGGACGCTGACCAAAAACCCAAGGGTCACTAACAGAGCTTCAGAGGTATTCTGCAAAGATGGGAAAACCTGCCGGAGTGTCTGGAAGTCACTCAGGTAAATGATATGACAGCATATGACAGTTGATTGAAGTTTGCTGAAAGGCGTTTAAAAAAGGATTCCAAACATGGAAAGAAAAAACACTATTTTTGTCAAAAACCAGTCACTCGTCCATCAGGTACCATCACTACCGTAAAGCACGGTAATGGAAGAATCAAGATATGGAGGCGCTCCCTGAGGGATTTAGAGACCAGTCAGAAATGAGGGACGAATTAATGAAGCCAAACGGGGAGAGGTCCTTGAAGAAAGCATGATCCAGACTGAACGCAACCTCAGACTGGGGTGACCCGAAACACACAGCCAAGACAAAGCTGGAGTGGCTGACAAGTCTATCAGCCAAAGCCCAGATTTAAACTGTAGAACATCTGTGGATAAACCTGAAGATGGCAGTTCACTGAAGCTTCTTTCAAGAGTTCAGATGCAAAAACCTTTGTTTAAATGATTACATACATTTATTGGAAGACTTTTTATTCAGTGACAACCTTTTAATTGTAATAAAGGTCAAAGTAGTGAACCCAAATATAGAAATGTAATAAATAATGCTGTTTTAAATTGCTACTTTTTTCCCAGATGGACCGCTACACACGGTCCGGCAAAAAGTAAAGCAAAGCATCTTGCTTTCTAGAGATGTACATCCAATAATGACCACGTTTATTGGGAAGGAATTAACCATACCTCCTCTTTCAGAATGTGGGGAATAAAAGGTCAAAGCTTTTCAGAGTTGTAGAGGACGCTGATAGGAACGAATGCCTGTCAGTTGCCACGCCAACCCGTAACTACATGTATCAAGCACCTGATGTGAGACAACTGCTGACAGTTTATTTAGGAGACGTTGTATGCTGTGTTTATTTGTGGGGCCAGTTGTTAATGTGCATAACGAAGCATGGGAAAATTGATTTCTTCCCTTCCAGATTTCCCAGGTGGCAAATGGCTTTAGTGTGAATACAATCAATTACATTTGTTTTTGGATCCACAAAAAAATAATTGTTCAGGACACTTAATAACATCTTGCTCCTCTATATTAAACAATTATCAAAGTCTTTGATGTCTTTTATGCAGCGATACATGTTTGTTTAACTTTACAGCCTAGTTTCATGGTATTCATTCCTTTTTATTTACAGTAATATTTTATCCATTTGCAACTGTAAACTATCTCTACCATATGACTTTATTAGGGGGTGCATTACCTGTAACAGTAGATTTTATTGTGAAACACCAACATGCATGACAACAAATAGCTTTATCTCGAAGGCCGGCGGGCGCAGTCCCGAGAACTGTGCCACTTGTGTGCACGAATCTAGAACACGCACTCCTTCGAGATAAAATATATTAAACTTTTGAGGTGGCGGTGCGGCGAGACACACATTGGCCTGCCTCTTGACTTGTAGGAATGTAAGCTAGCAAGCAGCATACAGCCGAACCAACTGACAGGATTGTTATTAAATGATAAATGTTTTAATTTCACGAGCTTATACCGAAAACAAGACAGAAAATGCGCGAAATACACTGACAATGTTTATTGGACAGTCTAGAGTTGGTAAAAAAACGATAAATGAAAACGCACCAATGACACTATATCTCATATATTCACCACATATTTTGTCTTAATTAATTCTAAATAAGAGGTTTATTTAGAGACCGTTAAGAGGATAAATATTTATTTTGGTTTATCTGCGTGGTTTGTTTACTGTTCTCTTCTCATGGTTACCTCAAAACGAGACGCATTGCTTCTGCGACTCTGGGCAGTAGATTTGCCTTTCACATGAGGTGGGTGGGAGGGTGCGGGACAGAGAGCGGGATGACACTTCCCTTGTGAAAAGCCCTCTGAAACCCATTCATTCCTATTCCATTTTTTCAAGCATGCATTTTCCAATGGATCTCTTAGGTAAACTAATTATGTTTGTGAACTGTTTGTTACATTCGAAATTTGGGATATTAATATGCCAAATTTGGGCTATTAATATCCCAGATCATCAGCGGTTCATGAACATGGTTTACCTAAGAGATCCGCTGAAAATGTATGTATTGTATGCTTATAACGCTTGAAAAATGTATTTCTTATACTTCAGGTGATTGAAAACCACTTGTAGCGTTTACAGATTTGGTAGGAACCTTTTTTTTAGTGCAGATTTCACACCGCCGTGGTTTGAACAATGTCTTTGTTCTTAGGGAAGGATTTTTCACCGTTCACTACAGTGCATGAACTCTCATTTCAGCCCTGTTCCCACTTGTCTACAACACTGGAAGGGAGTTTCTCTTCTGATAGGGGAGTTGAGGCAAGAAAGTCACGCAGGCCTTGCGAGAGGTGTAGCAGAAACTTGTTTGAGAAAGAGAAAATCTGCATTTAATTTTTCAAATCGTTAAATCAACAAATATCGACTGAATCGACATGGTTGATTAATCACTAGCGGAAACTGCTAAATGACACACGATAGGTGAGCCTGGTGATAAGTGTGTCAAAGGTGCTAGAGAGAGTTGAAAATGGTATAGCAATCTTCTCTTTTTTTGCAAATAAATGGGCATAATATTGTTAATCTCACTGGAAAATACAAACTACATAGATATGATGGTTTTAATATAAATCCATCTGATTCAGTCCTGCCAAACAGTTCTTGCGAAACTAAGGGGCTTTTAAAAATGACTACGGATTATCATTAAAATACATTTTAAAATGTATTGTGAACGAATTTTTATGACTCTGCCAGTCAAAATGACTGACAACCAGAAAGTCTACCGCAACGGCTGGTCAGTGTCTGTGTGCATGTGTGGGTGTGTGTTGGTGTGTGTGTGCACGCGTATACAGCTCAGAGCAGGCGTGTCCCCTCACCGGGTGTGTGTGTCGGGGGCCCAGCCCCCCCTCTGGCGGGGGCCCTGGGGCCGCTGGGACTCCGGCGAGGGCTCGCCATGCGGTGTGCTCATGAGAGCGTGCGTCGTGTGCCGCTTGGTGCGGTTCGCCAAGTACCTGGGCCGCAGGAGGGCAGGGGAAGGATGGGAGACAGGAAGCAGCGCTGGTCAGCTCTCTGTCCTCATTGGCTAACAGGCAGGGGAAAACAGGAAGAGCCCGCCCCCTTCCTACTTCGGCCAATGGTGTCAATCATATCATCTTAGCCAATCAGAATGAAAAAGGTCATACAGTAGATATTTAAATCCCCACAACCCCCAGCTTTAATTTGAGGATTGGAAATGTTTTTTGGCATTTATGGTTTGTTTTTGCAAAGCCTGAGAGTTAGCAAAGCCATGTAAGAAAGAGAAAGGTTGGGAGGACAATTTGGCGCTGCTTGAAATGAGAGAAAGAAGCCAAGATGGTGTTGGCTACAGCTTGGAAGATAAGAGGGCTTTACTTAAACGGCCGAGTCAGATTGAACTGCATGAGAGGAAGGGGGGAAAAGGAGGAGAGAGAGAGAGAGAGAGAGAGCGCCACAACACAAGTGCCTGCTTCCCGCGGCAAATAAAAAGCAGAGCTGCAGCCCAGAGGCACCCGCTCCCAGCAACCCAGGACACCTGCGAAGCCTGCGGAGGTGCTGCCTGATGTGGAATACATGGGAAAGCCTCCACCTGGACATAACACTTGTACCATGGATCTACCTGTGCTAGCCATGTGTCGAGTCTGAACCAAAGTCCAATAACCATTGATTTGACTAACTTGATTGAATGCATTGAACGTCCACTCGGACATCAGTGAACTGAACCCTTGACACGTTAACGTTGCTTTAAATCAAATGGTTCAGTCAGGAACATCCATCAAGTTTTTCATGTCGCCCCACTCCGTATTAAGCCTCAGCGTTTGTGTTCCCCAGCGTCAGTGGGCACAGGTTTTCAGCTTTCTTAAGCATCCCAGTTTAGACAGCACCCCTCCAAAAGAATGGCCACAACACACAGTCCTCCACGGTCAGTGGGGGGGGGGGGGGGGGGGGGGGGGGGGGGG
>JAODLL010000005.1:3933694-3945835 GCA_026546735.1 Forbesichthys agassizii | reverse complement strand
ATATATGTGTGTGCTATCAATGCCTGGATTATACTATTTGCATCTCAGAACGCTATAACGTCGCTAAAAAGACTAAATACGAAATTTGAAAAGTAGTCAGGATGTAAACACGCAAAATATGTATCAAGTAATGGGCCTACTAACATTATAACAACACTAATAATAAACATTATGCAATAACGCAAACATTTCGCGGCCCACGTCATTAGTTTTCACGGAGTGGGCTGTTCTACTGCTACTTTTCCGGTGAAGACGTGGCTCTGTCCTGCTGCCATATTGAAGCTAGCTGGCTAACAATCAAAGAACGTGCTATCAACTGTTAACTATAACTTTGGTATTACAGAGTGACTAAAAATCACCAAAGAGAAAACTGCAAGAGAGTGGAGATTGTTTTACTATAGAGTGACCGAAAATGGTAAGTCGGTCTCAAAATTCTGGCTATTTGTCTTCATTCTATCGGGCCTGGCAATTATCATAACATTGGCTAACCTCGCAAGCTAACCTAGATAAGTTATCTTCCTTAAAAAGTGGAATGTCTAAACATAATGGGTTGACAATAACTAATCTGTAAACAATACACTGAAATGCTACTTTCTATAAAACATATAATAATCTTGACATACAAAGTATGTTCCCAGGCAATGCTGACGTTAATCTGTCGCTAGCTTGAGCAATGCTAACGTTTGTTTCTGTCAATTGTCTTATTGACAGTTGTCTTTAGTACCGTAATCTTCTATTAAACTTGATTAATCATGCATACGTTTTTTTAGTGTAATGCGGGTCAGAAAAACAAACTGTTGTTTGGTGCTTATTAAAACACGCATAGTGTCATTCAATGCCTAGCTAATGTAGCTCTAACACTTTCTATGGAGACTATTCGTTATTCTACCATAACGTCTGACATTGAGTAATCATTGTGTCAAGCATCTAGGCTGTTAAAGTAAGCCTAAGGTATGGCAACGAGACATAAGTGTATATTATATGTAGCTTTAGTATTAAAATGTTAGATGTTTACAGTAAAGTTATATGCTTTAAGATAGGCATACACCTTGTCATATGGAATCATTTATAGACATATAACTAAACTTATTTATTAAATTATTTTAAAACAATTAATTTATTAAATCTCTCCCGCATTTACAGGTGCTGTTGGCAGCGGCGGTGTGCACCAAGGCAGGTAAGGCCATTGTATCGCGTCAATTTGTGGAAATGACCCGGACGCGCATAGAGGGTCTCCTTGCAGCATTCCCCAAGCTGATGAACACTGGCAAGCAGCACACCTTTGTGGAGACGGAGAGTGTTCGCTACGTGTATCAACCCCTGGAGAAGCTGTATATGGTTCTCATCACCACTAAGAACAGCAACATCTTAGAGGACCTGGAGACGCTACGGCTTTTTTCCAGAGTGGTAATCAATGTTACAGCTAAATTAGATTAACTTCTGTTTGTAAAATGCATAGTATTATTTAGGTAGTGGGATCATGTTACTGTTTACAAATATACATAAATGGATGCATAAACACTAAAATGGCAGATACTTAGCTTTGCATACTTCTATTGTAAACTAACTATTACTTATGAAAGAATAAAAAGTACAATTATTTCAGTGTTAGGCATTTGACAACTTGACAATTCCTACAAGAGCTATCAGCAGAGGTGTTTTTAGAGTGTGATGAGATCAGGGGCTTAGCCCAGACACAAACCCACCGAACCTGGAGCGCAAACGCAAACCCACTGAACTTTGTGTTTTGCAGATATCTCTATATGCATTCAGATCTGGCTATTGTGGCAGATACTAGAAGTGAATAAATTGTCATAACCAAGTTTAAACTGCAGTGTGTGTGCACAGTAGGCAATTCATGTATTTGTAACCAATCTTGTGCCAATCATGCAAAGAGCTGTCTTTCAAGAAGGTTTTTACATCTTTGAAGGGTTGGTCATTGTCTGACAAGTAGCAATTGATGAAGTGGAGGTGAGGAAAACACTTTAAAGGCTAATCTCCCCACCAGAACTAATGCTGGATTTGACTAACTTGATACATGATCAAAGCTAACGAGCTGCAGTTTATAGTTTAATACTGTTATACAAAGTTACATGTTTTTCTTTCTTTAATATGAGTAATAATATCTGCTGTCTGTGTTCGTATTTTGGTATTGTCTTTAGCCAGAATAGGTATTGTATCAGTAAACCCAATATCGATCGGCTCTAATCTCAATTAACCTGTTTTTTTTTCTCTTGTCAAATACATTTAGTCATTTTAAATCTGACTCAAATATGTCGCTATTCTTACAAATTGCACACTGTTTATACTTAAATGAGCACAACGTACAGTAATTTAGATGCTTCTATTTTTAATTGTATAAGTAATTTCCAATACTAAATATAATCTTAATGGACATTCAAACTACATACCCCAATGGTTTTTTAGCAAAACTAGCATTTTTCAAATGTATTTGTGGTATATCATGTCTAAATTTGTATCGTTTTAGTTTGTGTTTAGCTTATAGTCTGATACTGATAAGCTTGAACCCCTCTCTTCTAGATCCCTGAGTACTGTCGAGTGCTGGAGGAGAGCGAGATATCGGAGCATTGTTTCGACCTGATCTTTGCCTTTGATGAGATTGTGGCTCTGGGCTACAGGGAGAATGTCAACTTGGCCCAGATCCGCACCTTCACAGAGATGGATTCCCATGAAGAGAAGGTGTTCCGTGCAGTCAGAGAGGTAAAACTGTGTTTTTGCATCAGTCTTTTTCAACACCACTTCGATACGTTTCTCTTCCTTGCTCCCCACTTTGGGAGTGCTGTGTCTACTGCTAGAGGGATCTGTCAACATGGCTGATGTTGGCCTGATTGATGACTAAAACCTTGTTGATTTGTTTGACTCTTTCTTGTGCGGTGAAATGTGCTTTGACTGCAACCCAAGGAAAGCCCTTGAAATCCTATTGGTTCTTAGAATTGTGATGACTCCTTATCCTGTGTTATCGGAACATTGTTCCACAGACCCAGGAGAACGAGGCCAAGGCTGAGATGAGGAGGAAGGCCAAGGAGCTGCAGCAGGCTCGACGGGATGCCGAGCGCTCCGGGAAGAAGGTCCCGGCGTTTGGTGGCTTTGGCAATGCTGGCATGACAAGTGTCTCCTCAGGGTCCATCATCACAGACACCATCGTGGAGCATGATAAAAACAAGATGGCCCAGAATCCAGCCAGGTACAACTCTAATCCTGCTTTAACTGGGGGGGAAAAGTTTTATTTATTATGATTAAAATGCCCCCTTAACTTCCATTCATGTGTAAGTAGTAGTGTAAGTATTTTCTGATAATATTGTCTTTTTAAATGTCTTTTTAGAAGTGTGATTTCATTGTGAGCCAATATATAGATGCATTGGTTATTTAAACATATAACAATGACATGTATTAATGCTATTGGCTGTTTTAAAAAGGTAATCACATTGTAATATATAAGCAATATATTTATTCACAATGCTTGTATGCGGAAAGTTATTGTAGTTTAGAAAGAGGTTTTTAAGACTGCTGTGTTCGCAAGATTGGCTTTCTTGTCATGGAAATTATGTTTTGGGTCTGGATGCTTTTGTATTCCACACAAATTTGTTACAAATATTACAATACAATAATTTCTTCTCCATTCTAGACCTAGTGGCTCAAGTAAGGCTCTGAAGCTGGGTGCCAGAGGGAAAGAGGTGGACAACTTTGTGGACAAACTAAAGTCTGAGGGTGAAACCATCATGCCTGCTATGGGGAAGAGAGGTTCAGACACAACCAAAGTCCTGCCACCTCCAGTCAATGTAGAGAGGTATTGATTTAATTGGTATTTCATTAAGTCAACCCCACATGGTTTCTATTCTAAGTGTGGCTCGCCTAGACATGTCAGTAACCCTGTATAATTTAGATTGATTGAAAAGTGTAAATATTTAAACCTGCATTACTGGTACTTAATTGCTAGAGGACTCAAAGCATGCTCCGCACCTTGTCCCTCCCTGACTCTCAAACAATATATTTCATATCAATTATACTGTTTTTGAATTCCATGAATCCTTCAGGGGGCTGATAAATTGGCTTATTTAACATTAAATTTAACATATAGGTCATACGTCAAAGTTTGCTTTTACAATGGAGTGAAAAGGATTAACAGACTAGGTGGAGCAGTACACATGTGTTATCTCTAAACAGATATTCTCCATATGAATATGCCAAATCAGTACGCAGCAGCACAAGATCTTAGTACTGGAAGTGTCCCGGTTTAAATTTGTTCTATGTTAGTATTGACCAGTCACGTCCGTGTTGACCACATTGACCAAAGTGCAATCCTGGAACAAAGCAGAAATTGTCTAATAAAGATCATGCTTTGTATTAGCTTTAAAAAAAAAAGAGAAGCATCTGTATTCATATGTGGATATGTTTTAGATGGTTTATAAATGGCATTTAGGAATTTAAGTTTTCAATTTAAGTTTCAAGTTTAATAGTATTGTTCTACTGTTTGTATGTTTCCTTTTATTGAATCTTTGCATTGTCATTCTATATTTCAGATATCTGGTCAATAGTCGTACTGCGTTGAGTAATGCGTTCACACCTGGCTATTGCATTTGCACAAATGTTGCACAATAGAATATGAGTTTAACCCTGTGTTTGCTCTTTGTGGCTGTCCTAAAGTCAAGCGGTAAAAACGGGACATGAAATGGGCAAGAAACAAACCTTGCCTTTCTACAGCATTTGCTCTGTTGCTTAGTCAATGCATGTGACCTCCCTAGTGTGCACCTGCGCGTGGAGGAGAAAATATCCCTGACATGTGGCCGTGACGGTGGCCTGCAGAACATGGAGGTACTGGGCATGATCACGCTCCGCGTCACAGACGACAAGAACGGCCGCATCCGCCTCATCCTCAACAACAGTGACAATAAGGCACTGCAGCTTCAAGTAGGTCTTCTAGCACCACGCAATACAGTTGTCATTTATTCATTCATTATGCTAGGTCATTGAAATTGATGACAACGCTGTTTCTGCAGGTGAAAATGATGCAAGTTGTCAAGATGTAAGGGATTTGTATTATGTCTTTCTCAGACACATCCCAACGTAGACAAGAAGCTGTTCACAGCTGAGTCCGTGATTGGTTTAAAGAACCCAGAGAAGTCCTTTCCTCTAAACAATGACGTTGGCGTGCTGAAGTGGAGGCTGCAGACCACAGATGAATCCCACATACCTCTAACCAGTAAGTCCTAATCATGTTTTTTCTACTTAAAACGCCACTGCTAAAAACAAATAACATAGGTATGGATTTGTTGCTCGCTACTATGGAACATTAAAATATACAAACATACAAGAGTATACATTATAATTAAATGAATAAAATATATATTTATAAGACTATATAAAAAAATCACCACTCCAGATTATGACCACTTGTTCGATTATCCAATAACCACCGTTTGGGGGGGCAGAGTTGAGCGATGTGATCGCCCTTAGAGCAGTTGGTATGGTTGATGAACTGTGTTCTTATGTGCTGGTTTGGTTTGCAGTTAACTGCTGGCCTTCAGAGAGTGGTACTGGCTGTGACGTCAACATTGAATACGAGCTACAGGACAACACTCTTGAACTCAATGACGTGATCATCAGCATCCCTGTGCCGTGAGTGAATTGGATTCAGTTTTAGTGTGTGTCTGGTATTGTCTAGATCTCCAGCAGATGATGCTTGTATTATTGTTAAAAAGCAATTTCACACGCAAGGTTGTGCTGTTCCGGCAGAGTTCTAAAGTGGATGAAAACCAGGCATGCTGATTTTCAGCATATCCCATAGCAGCACACTCGGGCACATTCTCCACATTAGTATCGGCGGGTCAGGTAAAATCTATGGCAATCCTTGCAGTGTGCGAAGCACGGCAGAGAAATGAGCAACTGAAAAAGCTGGCACTTTACCTCCAAGTACGCTTTGCATACTTGCCGTTCTTGTGCATACAGTAGGCCTATTTTTTCTCAAAGCGAGCCACCGATTGGATTCATAACCCGAACACGTGAAAACTCCGCGCTTCAAAACGTCTCCCTTAACTGCAACGGCTACATAAAAAAAAATATATATATATATATATATATATATATATATAAATTATATTCACCACTACCACCTACTGTTGTTACCGAATTGATTGGAGACAAGGTGGCAGGCTATTCTGCACAGCCAATGTACAAAGGTTGGACAAGACCATTGAGAGTTAATACGGTGTGACTTCACATGGAGCCGTAAATCCCTCCATCAGTCACAAATAAGATCACTCTCCCGGCGACGTGCCTACAGCTAGCGTAGCTGGTTTTAGCCATTATGCTAGCGGGACACGTTACAATACCGTGCCTAGCACGTGCATGTTTCTAACATCTATTCCATTAAATTGTGGCGACGAGATTAATCTTGCCGTGGCATGCTTCCCCTGTTCAAAGAAACGCACTCACTGGCATAACATCTGCTTTTTAAAGGCGGAGAATTTTCACCGCAAAACCGACTTGCGCTTTGCATCACAGTCTTCATCCATTAAACGGAATAGGTAATCGCTCTCTCCTTGCGCGTCTCCTCCCATTTTTTTGCGTGACACTCCCAATATCCCCTCGACCTTCCTGTGAATGCATACATAGAATGAAGGAATATGCATGAATAGGAAAGCGCAACTTGCTATCCTGTGTTCCAGGCAGAATAGCGTTTTAGCCATGTTCGTTATCATTCATTCGTACATACAATGCTAGGTTTTTAGGCGCAAAGTGCGACGGACCTAAGCCTAAAACGGGCGCTAACATGTTAGTACATGAGGCCCAAAGTGTCCATGTAAACCCGGCTAATGTCGAACAAGCGCCAGTGGGTCTATGCTGATTCCAGCTGGATATTACAGGTCAGGTGTCGGCGCCCCAGTTATTGGGGATCTGGACGGAGAGTACAAGCATGACAGCAGGCGGAACATCCTGGAGTGGTGCCTACCCGTCATCGATGCCAACAACAAGACGGGCAGCCTGGAGTTCAGCATTGCCGGGCAACCCAACGATTTCTTCCCTGTCAATGTTTCCTTCGTGTCCAAGCGCAACTACTGCGACATACAGGTGTGTTGACGTGCAGAGGTGAATGTGAATGAAGCTCAGTCACGGTTATTGGTTACTAAAATGAATGGGTGACACCGTTTCCTTTCTCCCATCCATAGGTTACCAAAGTAACTTACGTAGATGGCGACAGCACTGTCAGATTCTCTTCAGAAACCTCCTTTGTGGTCGACAAGTACGAGATCCTGTAAAAATGCTAAAAAGAGAAAATATATCCACAGCAGAAAAAAAAAGTCAACTCTACCGAGAACGATTGAAGAATCCTTGCCTGCCCGCCCTGTATACTGTTTATGAGACTGTGTACATCGACAGGACTACATCAGCCCCGCCGGGAAAGCCTCTTCCCTTGCCGGGGGCAGGGAACTGATGATGTATTTATATGTTTGTATGAGAGATGATCATCTATATATAAAGAGTTAAATTGAACAGTAAAACAAAAAAGAATTAAAAGGAAAAATTCCCCAGATGCTGTTAAACCCAGGCAGATCCATAAACAGGATTTGAGATTAAGTATATGTTGGCTGAAGGGGTGCTGGAGAAAGAGGTGGGTTGCACTGGATGAGGTAATGATCCAGATATCTCGCTGAATATATCCAGAAATGGGGAAATATTTAGAGTACACAGGGAACCTTGTTGTTTTTCTGCCCAAGTAAAACATTTAGCAAACTGTTAATCCTTCGTCACACTCATTTCTTTTTTTAAGAGATTGAGCGCTGACACTTGTGTATCCCTGAAAACCACTCATCATCTGCAACCAGTCTTCTGTTCAATACCAGCATCTTGCAATTTTTCTTTGGTGAAGCGGTTAAAATATCTTGTTAATTTCTTTTTCTCTTGATCAGGTTTTCTTGTCATAACCAATTTGTCTGTCATAACATGCGCAACTGTTAAATGTAAAGCTGATTGTGTTTTGATAGTTTTGTTATTTTAAACATTTGCAAAAGGTCTACTAGCAAAACATGATCTGCAACTATTGTCCACACTGCCTGTGTTTTCATCAACTCTATTATTGCAATCTGTTTTCTACTTTGCAACTTTTTACTAATTGATTGGGGTTTTTTTTCTTTCTCTATTTGGTCCAAATTTTGTTCTAATTAAGATGTTATTGCTCTGACTATTACGAGCAGGACCATAAAGAGTTCACTCGTAAAGTGTTGACGTGCAGGTCATCATTTCATGTCAATTCCTTATTTCTCCAAACTTGCAGTGCATGGAAATGCCATGTTACTCTTGATATACTACTTTAAAAAAATTGTCCAGTAGCAAAATTCCAGTCTGTATCCCCCAGATCAGACTGTTGGCATAAGGTGGAGAAGAGACTTTTATTTTAATCTATCATTCCCTTTAATATAGAGGGAAGAAAAGATGTTACTTGCCATCATTGTTCACTAATCGCACTCGGAGGGCTTTTGTCAAGCATCGTTTGTCACATTGCAGTATAGGCCTGCAAATTCTTCTGACCGAATCTCTGACACCCCAATGCAGTCATCTTTTACTTAAAATCTCATGGCATTTAATCTTTTTTTTTTGTCTTGTTTCTTTGTACTCCCTGAATTTCAATTTAGCAGTGGTTGTATGGATGTGGGGTTGAAAATGACTAGATTGACCCTTTTTAACTAAACAATTACTGAAGGGGAATCTTAACATTCCAGTGTATAATTTGAAAACAAACAAAAAACTTAAATGGAATAAAATGTATTATTCAAAATGTAATACTGGTACATTATTTCAATTTAATCTTCTCAATCACTCAATTTTAAGTGAAATTGAATGTGTAAATATGTTTGTATATATTCCCTGATGTGATTTATATACAAGAACCTTATTTCTCAGACTAAACATGAAAGAACAAGCTATTTGGCTATTTTGTTTCATAATATACATTTAAGGTATAGTTGTTTGAATACCTACAGTATCATTTTGAGGTATTTTATTTACTTACCTACATTTATACCTGTTGAGATCTAATGTAATTTTGGATCTGCACTGCTAAACAATCCTTTGATTCAATGTTTTGCATCAAATGCATTTAGGCCAGGTGCTGTGCAATGCTTCCTAACATAATTATATTGTGTTCCAGTGATCTCTAGTCTTAATCTAGGAAGTTCGGGTTTGTCCTGGAAGCACAAAAATAACTTTGTTTAACGACAACAAATGGCCAAATTATGTTGCAGATCCAGTGGCAGCTTCAAATAAAAGACCCATTGTCCTCCCTGTTGTAGAAACATTGCCAACAACAGTGGAAGTAACCTCAAACTATATTGTACCGTATTGACAGGAAATTGTTTTTGTTGTATATGGATATGAAAGTTAGGGCTTGTTTCCATTATATTTTGCTGCATAGTAAGGAACTACATGGTTACAAATCCTTTATGGGATGACAGATGGTAAGACTGGAAGATGTGGGTGTGGGGGTAATGAGGGTAAAGGTTAAAGAGGACAAGGGCAAAAGCGTTTACAAACACCCACATTTGAAGTGTAGGGTTAACAGAATGGGAGGGGGTTGCAGTGGGAGTAAAAAAGTGAGGAGGGGGTGTTAATAGTAACGTCCAGTCATAAAAAGAGGCTGTGCCTGGGTACGAAAAAAAGAGCAGGCTGATGAGCTTTGAGTCCAGCTTTGTGAAGAGTCACGAGAAAGAGAGAGAGATGAGCTGGACCAAGAACTGTACAGTGGACTCAAAAAGAAGACACTTTTATTAGGCATAGCATACAGGCTGTCAGAGAATACATACAAAACTGGAAAATAAGCATTTGAATTTGGACTTAGTGACAGTTTTGGGAATATTGCCAGGGATGGGTTTGTCCAGTCTACTTTCCTGACTGGAGAGTTATTTCACAAAGTAACTAAAGTAACACTAAATGTGAGATTCACCTGGTTAAAGATGATGCTCAAGAAAGTACGGTTTAAGGTAAGTTTCTACTGTACTGCTTTAAATAATTATTATAATTTAATTCTAAAATAGAAGAATAAAAGAAAATAGAGGTCACTAGGTTCCTATTGTTTATTTATTCTTTACTGGACTGCCTTGCCTTCCACTTATTATAATTATATTTACTTATTTTACTTGAATTAGAAGATAAAAGTGTGTCAGCTATCTCACTGTTCCAATATTTGTTATAAATGTTATGTTTAATCATAATTCACGTATATGTACTGTATATGAAACCATGTTCTTCGACATGTTCAAACTGAGTTGTGGTGCTAATGAAGGGCTCTTTTAGGTAAGCTATAGTTCAAAGGGGAATCCTGCTTACTCATCCCATGTGGAGACTGAGGAGATAATTACAGTGCAGAGCTCTATTCTGTTGGGGGCCATGGGGAGAAACAAGAAAAGACTACACATAATGTAGTCTGTATATTGAGAAAGATTTCTGTATTATCATTTAGACACACCAGAGATCGGAGAAAACTGTAGGGGAGACTGCCTTTCTCCCATTGTTACCATATCATCCACGTTTTCTGTTGATTATGTATATTAATTCCCTATTCCTGGGAGACCCAACAAATCAATCTGAATCAATGGGAAGGGGGGCTTAAGTCCTCAGCTGGTCTGTATGTGCCAGATGGACATTTGGCCATCTCTCTCTCTCTCTCTCTCTCTCTCTCTCTCTCTCTCTCTCTCTCTCTCTCTGTGTGTGCGTGTGTGTGTGTGTGTGTGTGTGTGTGTGTGTGTGTGGCAATGATTAATAAAAGAGCCTTTAACATTTCTTTGGGAAAAGTAAGGATGCTGTTTTGCTTCTCTCACTTGTTATTACCAGCTACTCCTTCCTTCCAGGGGAAATTACACTTTTATATAGGTCCTTTGTGTTTGTGTGTGTGTGCGTGTGTGTGCGTGTGTGTGCGTGCGTGTCTTGTATTTGTTTAACAGAAAGTGAAAACTACCTGAAACAAAGAAACATTGAATAATAAGAATAAGAATTGTGTGGAATTTCCATTCCACGACCCTTCAAACAAACAGCCCTACGGGGTGTGAAGTGAAATCACCTGCCTCTCGCCTCGGCCAGTTATGTTTACACAAGCCTCGAGTAACTAACTGCCTGCCTACGATTTATTTCAACAACTGTTAGACTTCAGTTCAAATGCCATGCAGAAAAAATGACCGACTGCCGCTATATAGATTTAGGGTTTCCCTTACCACTAGGTGTCGCTATTACTATATTATTTCCCAGCACTTGCTTTGCTGTGTGTTGTCCTCCGTGTAATAGCCTACTTTAAATAATGCACCCTTGCCAGTTGCTTCTTTAAAACAATATTTCTCTCATTAAGTGATAGCTTATGGTGATTTGTGACCAATTTTCCCTAACCCTTTCACCGTCTTCTGACGATGATGTTTTTGTTGCCTTTCCTTTTCTACAGTATGTGAATTGTAGGATTCTAACTAAATCACCACAGCCTATAAAATACAATACAGCATATAGCTTCAGGGGTGACATGGGGGAATTCATTCCATTTCAAACTCAAATGTATTTTGTGAAACATTTGCATTTTCCCAACCAACTGGTTGCCTAAAGTCACTTTAAAAATGAGTTTTCATCCCAGTTGGCAGTATCCCAGATGGCTTAGCTGAGCGTAGATGTTCATCATTTTGTTCAATAAGTGAGACCCTTAAATCAAGTCAGTGGCCATCTAGTGCTTTGATGTGCATAATGAGCTCTTCCGTCAACTCGGCCCTCGAGCGTTTCACTGTATGTTTCCATAAAGCTAGCAGAATTTGAATGGGTGCGTGGGTGCTTGTGTGTTGCAAGGAGGTGGGTGGGGGCAAAACTAAATATGCTTTTAATTAAAGATGAAAGGAGAGAGGCCTTTTACTGTCTCAGCCAACTATTTATACTAAGAATTTGTGCGTACAGATGCGCATGAATAGGTCATTTGGAATCTCCTGTCTTTACAATGTATCTCCTTCACTTCTCCTCTGCTCCTTCTTGTGTGTGGACTCACTACAGTAAACATCTATGTGGGCATGCACACATGCGCTCTCACACACACACACACACGCGCGCACACACACACACACACACACACACACACACACACACACACACACACACACACAC
>JAODLL010000005.1:3922019-3933594 GCA_026546735.1 Forbesichthys agassizii | reverse complement strand
AGAGAGAGAGAGAGAGAGAGAGAGAGAGAGAGAGAGAGAGAGAGAGAGAGAGAATGGATGCCCCTGGATCTTTTAAATCACCAAGAAACAGAATTATTCACTTTCCAACCCAGCTGGGCATTAGTACACAGAATGACTTATCAATTCACTTTATTTTATTATTATATTTATGTTAAAGTTGTTGGCAAACCTGTACTTAAAAATTGTTTGAGATTAATTTATTATAAATGTAATTTTTACATAAACTGCATATTCAAAAAGTAAAATTAGGGACGTGTATGATATGTTGTTATATAGACCTATAATTACTCTAATTAAGGAGGTTAAGCTTCCTTTCTATAGTGCTAATTGTCTGGTTATAAATTAAAAGTTATCATTATCACTGGTCAGTATTGAACGTGTAACAGTTATATTGTTGGCATCTCGTGTCAGTTTAACTTGGCCCTTTACTGCTATAGTAGTAGACATGTAATTGACCCGAGGTTCTGTTACAATGTACAGTATAAGTACCAACACGGACCTTTGATAATTGAAAATCATTGCATGACTGATTGTAGGCCAATAGAAAACTTCCCTTAGATAAACCAATGATGTGGTCACATTGTTAGAGCATTCAGCGAATCCCCTGCGGATCTGATGCAACAGGACTGCAACTAAAGTTACACCTTCCAGCAGCAAGATTGTGTCCTTCCTCTATTACGAGCGATAAAATAGTACCTTGTACACTTTTGCAGTCATTATACGCACACACGATTGCCTCTGTTGCGTTGGTATTTTGGTATTTTGCTTTTATTTTCCGTTTGTATCCAAAACTATGGTGAATCTGCCTATATTACAATTAAGTCAAAGCACGGACGCCTCTTTAGGGACTGGTTTGTTGCTTATAGACGATACAATGTAAATGTAACTGTTTTGCACTGACGAGAAGACAAATTACAACTTGTAAGACTGAAAAACTATTTAAATCTCAGGGTAATCGGAAAATCCCCCGGTTCCTGACGTAATGGGACGAGTAAACTCTGTAAACTGCGGATTGATTTTCCTGTTGTGATACGGTCGGCATTAGGAGTTCCAGAAGAAGTAGCGGACTTAAAAACTTTCTGTCCGCAACTGTATTCCTCTAAATAGCACTTCATGAACAGTCCTTGAGTTCCAAGGATATGGCTTTTTAGTTGTGATTATTTTAAAGAGAGTCGTGTGCTTTGCAAATGCAACGCACTTACCAGCAACTTTCCAATTCTGAAATTATGGGGTAAGTGAATTTGCTTTACATTTGGGGAACAGTGTAAAGTTTTTATTATCTTTGAATTGTAATACTTATTATAAATAAACGGTTTAGACATTGTTAATATTGTAAGCAGATGTTAATGCTGTCAATGTTTATTAGCGTAAACATGTTGTAGGCTGCTAATAATGTTGGCATGGCTGTAACTTTTTCATCTTACAGCGCATGATGATTTTGAACATCTTGATAAAATGTAGCCTTGTTCACAATATTATTTTAAATAAAATATTGTTGTTTTTTTATGTATTTTTTACATTAGCCTATTATGGTGTTCTTACAATATTATGTTTACAATTACTGACTTCCATTTTTAAAAACAATTTATAAAAGTAAATATTTAAACTAACTTTTATCTAAGTTTAGATTTAATAGTTTTATATTAAGTAAATATAAATTGAATAGTGGCTTACAGGCATATATTTTGAAAATATCATTAAAAAATATATATATATTTTAAAGACGTAGCCCCCAGATTGGGGAAGGGGGGTGGGGGTGGGGGTGGGGGGGGGGGGTTGGACGGGAGGCAATTTTTAAATTTTTTTAAATTTTTGCTACAGGTCTTCAAGTCTTTCAACAACTGTGTCCATAGCGACGGTTTCCTGTAATTATTGCACAGTTTGTGCTTTTCAACATTTTGACCGAAGTAAAAGACACGATGCCGGCATCGATCCTTCTAAAGAAAATTCCTCCTATTTCCACGAGCGACCTCAGCATTCCCCCTCTCCAACAGGCTATGTACAGCCAATCACAGCCCAAGGAGGGGGCGGAGTCACTGGAGAAACAGCATTTAATTGGTGAGTTACGGCAAGACGCTTTTTTATTTTTCCACATTCCAAGGTTGGAGTCGCAGTGCAGCACGGCTAATGTCGTACAGTGAGTACAGCTAAGTGGATATTTATCGAATGCAGACGATGCTGTTCAATCATTTTCAGATGATCGGTTAGTCGTGTTTGGATATTTTATTTTCATATTTGTTCTAGTCCGCTGGCTTTACTTTTTCAGTTATCGTCTTTTGATATTCCATATTTTTCCGCTTAAATTTGAGTGCATATTTTTTTCTTCTTTTTTTTTTTCTTTTTTTTTTAATACTTTTTTTGTGTTTTTGATTTTTGAATGATTTGTTTATTTTTCATGTATTCTAGGTGATGGTCACACGGATTGGATGACGGAAAAAGTTGACTTGTCTTCATTTGTGTCAACTGAGTCTTCACCAAGCTCATCTCTTCCACCGTCACCACTAGAACAGGATGTCAAGGTGCCCTCGGATCTGGAGGTCATGACCTCTCTACTGCAGGAGGAGCTGGCTCAGTTGGAGGACTACTTCCGCTCAGAGTCCTCATCCACAACAAACAAGTTTGAAAAAAGCTCAAGATGTGATAAGGGTGCCCAAGCCATGGGCACACAGTCTTATTACCAGTTACCCTATGCTTCATATGGGACCAGCCAATCAGAAACCAGCCCTGTGGTTGTTACCTTGGCAACAGGGGAACTGGACTTAGCAAGCTTCTGTGGTGGTCCCATTGGAAGAACCAAAATAGCGCGACCTGCTCCGTACAACTATCACCACCGTTACCACCACAACAATGGCAGAAGAATAATAAGTGATGCTGTGAAAGTAGGTGATGAAGTTGGACTTGATACATGGGGCTCCAGAGGAAGTTACTCAGGAAGCACAGAGTTGTCTGTGAACCACTATTCTACACTGAAGACAGTTGGTAAGAATAGTCTTGGTAGTGTAAAGAAGGTCAGAGAATGTGCGTTATCGTTGAAGGAAGAGGAGAGCTATTGTTTTACAGAAGGAATGTTTTGCAGTGAGGAGATCGCGCGAGGGTTTTGTCTAAGTGGCTCATATGACAGCCATCACAAGCGAGAGGGACCATTGCACAATTTAAAGGTTAATGGAAGTTACGATGGTGCGGGTCTTGAGATCCTACACTGCAGTAAAGATGGAGGACTGTCCGGCACTGTTCCACAAGAGACAATGGTCGCCGGTGACAGTTATTTCCACCAGTCTATGGCCAGTACAGAGCCTTACCATAGCTTTATAGGTGACCTAGATCAGCCCTCACAAGCACACGCTGTAGAGCCTCAACATGGCCACTACCTCTATCCAGAATGCCTTCCAGACCAAAGCTATGAATGTCTGTCCAGGGGAGAGAGCGAAGGACCATTGGGGGGCACCTCCATCCACCGGCCGGCCCAAAGGCTAAAGCACGAACCCTGCTCCCTAAAGCCAGCTCTGGTGGTCGGGGGGGCTGCTCCTCTGGAGGCCAACACTGGAGAAAGAAAACAGAAGAAGAGGGACCAGAACAAGACAGCCGCTCACAGGTACTGGATACTTCCTGCTCCCTCTCTCTCTCTCTCTCTCTCGTTTCTGCCTGTGGTGTTTCTGTGTTATTATGGTGTAATTTAACATTATGCTGAGGTCTTTTGTTAAATTAGCAGTTAACAAATGTTTTTTTAAGGTATTTCAAGAAAAAAACAAAAACAATGTTTGGCAATACATTACTATAAAGCTAATTGCGGATCATGTGTGAAGCTATTTGAGGCAGATTTGTGCTTTAGTACGTGAAGTATTAGTCAATTTAGAGTGACATAATGCACACAGTGAGGTAACGGCTGTCCAGCCAGGGCTGCAGTGAGTGTAGGAAGCCAGGGAAAGTCCCGTGCAGTCTGCCAAATCAACACCATGTGTAGTTCAGTGGTTCTCAGAGGGCGGGTTGGGGCATTTGTGCCTTCCCCCTCCCCCCTCCCCCCTCTCCCCTCTCCACAGCATGTGGGTCACAGCATGTTGTTCTGGGTCGCAAGTTAACAATGATCAAATAAATAAAGTAATAAACAAATTCATATTTCATTATTTTATAGCTTTGTTTTTTTAAATCTAGCTTTTGTTTTTTATTAAATGTATGTGCATTGTTAATGGTGATCATGGTTGTATATATGATATATGCATACATTGTTGTGCTTGATATTAATGGTGCTGTTAAATGAAGTCATATTTGCAAGATACTGAATGAACAATGTTTTGTGGTTGTAGCTCAAAAAGCCAATAAGTCTCCCCCATGGTGTGCACATATGTGATTGTACTGTGAAGTCTATGAGTGTGTTGTGTTGTGTTGTGTTGTGTGTGTGTGTGGGGGGGGGGGCGACTCTGAAATGTCCAAATAAAATAGCTATAATCTTATTATAATCTTGATGATTTCATAAAAAAATAATAATAATAATGAAAGTGTGTGTGTGTGTGTGTGTGTGCGTGCGCGCGTGCGTGTGTGTGTGTGTGTGCGCGCGTGTGTGATGGAGCAGTAGATGATGGTGGTGTGTTGTCTGGACTGTTGACACAACACACTCCTCTAAGCTGAAACAGATATACATTTCTTCTGCAGGTACAGACTGCGTAAGAGGGCGGAGCTTGATTCTCTGGAGGAGGAGCTACACGGGCTGGAAGGACAGAATCGGGAGCTTCGTGACAAGGCGGAGTCAGTGGAACGAGAGATCCAATATGTCAAAGACTTACTCATCGAGGTCTACAAGGCTCGTAGCCAGCGCCTGAAACAGGATGGCAGTGCCTAAATGCCCCAGCAGACCTACTGACCTACTGACCAGCACTGACACAATCAATCACTTGGTTTGTTTGCAGGAAGAAATGGTAGTTGCATGATTTTGGTAGTACTTTTCTAAAAATTAATTAAAAAAGAGTTGCTTTATAATTTCTCAAAAAGAAGAACCAGCAAACATCTTTCCAAAAATGTTTTCCAAATGGGTGGCTAAGCTATGACAGGCCTTAGTAGGTTGGCTTTCAGAGGAAATGCTGAACTTGTCCGTGACCACTGTGATCTGAACGGCACTCACAGCCTTGTGATGACTGAACGATTGACAGTTTACAAAATATTCATTCAACTAGTTGTAGTGATTGAATTTGCTTGTGGTTTTGTGACACATTCACATCATGGCAGGCCACTGCTATACTATTTTATTTTCATATTATTTTATATTTGTATTGTTTGCTTCAAACAACCAACCGATTAAAGGGTTGCTGGAAAATTATTTAAAAGCTCTAAAATATTCATTATAAATTATCACAAATTGTTTATAAATTGTATTGCACAAATGTTGCTTAGTTACATTTTACCCCACTGAAATACCCAATGCATGTTTGATTTTGGTAAAGCATGTACGATTGTTATTTGATGAAGGCAATATTCTGTTAACTGCATGGCTTCAACAGCTCAACAGCGTCAATTTACTGAGTTGAATTTTCATCCTTATAGATTTGCCCACTAATATGATACTCAGGTTTAATTTCCTCTTATTTTCTGAGTAACGCAATGCATTCACTGGCTTTATGATTTTTTCTTTAAGTTTTCTCTCGGCTGTATTTGCGAACTACAATCACCTGTTGACACAACAATAAATAATTGTTGGGTAACGGTATGAAGTCATGGGAATTTTGTTACTAATTAATCAATGTCAATGTCAAAAATTCAGGTCCTATAAATGGATGTCATGTCATTGTCAGGAAATGATATATCAGGAAAATTGCAGCCAAATAAACCAATTATATAGTATCATCATTTTCTGTCTGACTGCTTATTTATGCATGGGTGATCTTGGTTAGTACAGTATGATGTTAAGCCTCTAAAATCCCAACATAGGGGTAAGACAGTGACACAGATAGCTCCTCCTTTAATGTGTTTGCGCTGCCTAAAATATTTCAGATTCCATCACTCCTTTAGGCTGCATTGCACAGGCAGTTCCTAGCCCACACCACTGGAAGGCAGCACACCAGTGTAGAGAAATTACAGTGTTAATAAAGGTGACTAGAATTGTACTTAGCGTCAGTGACCAATGCAGTTTAGGCAAGTGCAATACATATATAGAAATGTAATTAAACATGCAAAGGATTTGTCATTGATAAGATATGATTTTTAATCTCTTTATTAACAGGGATCAAACACGGTCTTGCCTGCAGTATTGTGAGTTTTGATCCCTGGGACTGAATAGAGCGGTATCAAGCTACAGCAGTCAACTAACAACCCAAGTTCTCTATCTCATCTCACACCAACGGGAGGGGAGGGAGGAGGATAAAGCCTTCTCTATCTTGTCTAGCAGTTGTAGGTCTTTCAAGTGCATGAGGCAATATCACACAATACTTGCAGAGAGCAAGAGTGAGAGGGAAAAAGAATGTTTCTGTAATAAGTAGATATCTGGCAGAATATAGCGTTTTATTTTTATATTGGAGAGTTTTGAATGTAGTCCTTTTAAAACGTGTGAAAATATTTTGTAATGGGAAATAACAAAATAAACGAAATAAACAAGAAATCATACAAATTGTATGAAACACGATTAAGTTATACTTTTTTCTATTGAGTGTCAATTAATTACTCAATGTATTTTTGATAAAAGCCTTTCCAACATAGTAGACAGATTGAATAGTTACAGTAGATACAGTATCTGAAAGATACTTCACCCCACGTGACTCCAATATACTGTCATTAATAAGAGCTGTTTAAAAAAACAAAATCTTGTCAGTGATCTGACAAATATAGCTTTAACTATATGTGTGACTCTAATTCACTTTACCACCTCTCAACAATTGAGATTAATGTGTTTAAATTAATTGGTTCTCATTTGTTTCACTGTGACACTGACACATTCTGAAATAAACTATAAGATTATTCAGTTATACAGAATGCAGTATAACATTTGCATATTTACTGTACCGTCTGTCTGCTTGTGTCTATGTCAAACATGTGTTATCCTTTCTGTTTATGGTGGTGTACAGTGTACAGCTGTACTTTTTTTAGTTAGATTTGGATGAAAGTATGCTAAATGCTGGAAATGTTACATACAACACACTAGTTTTTGCAGCAATTCATTTCACTCACAAATTTAAAATAAAACAATATTACTCATAAGCTACGTGGAGGGCTGTTGTTCTGGGTTCCTCACTTTAGTATTGAGAGTCTATGGGATCACCAGATTTGGTCTTTGACTTAAAAGGCATCAAATTAACGTGATGAAATTAGCTGGCACTACTGTATATTCTGTAGTTCGTTTTGAAATTATTTAGAAAGCATTTGTTTCTATTGTTTATATTTCTATTTCAGTTAAGATTTTAACTGTTATTCCCAAATTGTACTAAATCACTGGAACAAACCCAAATATTTCGTAGTTATATGTTATTCATTCAGATAACTGGCCTAAGTAAGATTTGTCATACAACCACAACTGACTTTAAATCCATATATAACGCCATTAAATACAATATACAACTGCACCATAACCATTACATGTTTTATATAAGCAATCAGTAATATAGTAATTAATTGAACACATTTGTTTTTATAAACAATGCAACAGTTCTCTAAATCATAATATGAATATCCCGCTAAACCTGTAGATACAAGCAGCTATAGTTGCACAAACTGTAATCAAGAATACATACTTTTTTTTAATCTTACAAAACATACCAATATATAAATCCCAATACACCACATGAATAAACTATTTGTATTCTGAAAATCACAACTCAGTATAGATATACTGTATGATAAGATACAAATGTTACATTTGGAATAAAAACCTATTTTTTCTTAAATATACCACAACAAAAAGCTGACGCTTTTATCCAAAGCGACTTAGAATCATTTGAATGGGTCATACCCTTGTTACAATTGATTACAAATATATTTATGCACAACAAACATTGATATATAATTGCAAGGCATGAATGCATGCTACAGCAACAAAGAAACAGTTACAAACTCAACATTAATGCTGTAGTGTGTATTCACTTGCTAGAAAAAATCTTGCTACCACAGGTCCCATAAGGCATGACAATGCGTATGCAGTTAACCTGATATTTGTAATTTATTCTTAAAGAGATATTGGGATTTTGTGAAAACCCTCAATTCAAAACTAAGTCCTTACTGCAAATTTCCTTTAAATAATCCCATGTTTGCATTCAGTAGGTGCACTCTACTAGTTGATTTTAATTGTCGTCAGGTAGGCGAGGTTTAGACAAAGTTCATTATTTATCTTCCACACTACCAGTTCAATTATATCAAGTCAAATAAAAACCAAAAATGTGTCCCATGATATACTGTATATGTGTCACACCTGTAACATGCAAATAGAGCATATTCTGTATATGACATAACATGTCATACACAACCTTACATATTTCAAACAGTACAGTGTATATATATGTTTAATGAAAATAAATACAAAATAAATTCTAGTCATTTTCATTACAATTTTACAACTGTACTTACTGTTTAATAATGGATTAGTTGTTACTTTAATGTAACATACAGTAGAAGTTTCATAGAAACCAGCTAATGGGCACCTGAACATATTAAGCAGGCAACAAAAACACCAGATGGCAAATCAGGCATTTTCACCTCACGTAAATCTTCAGATGCTTAACATCAGCTTAAAACAATGCTTGAAGGCTTCCCTTCAAGACATGTTCAAGCTTGAATCAACTCAGTAACATTACTGTTAGGGCTCCAATATGCCTTGCCGGGCAAACCAACACATAGTTTCATAACAGACAGATGTGCCAAAGAGTCAGCCATTTTCAGTTCAAACAGCTTCCCTGAAAAAGAGAAAATTATTTTTTAGAATTCTATGAATTTAATAGATACTGCTTTTCGTTTACACAACAGTAAACATTATGTTTGACATTAACTTCAATGGCATAGCCTTAAGAATGCACTTAGCTAAACCTACACGGCTACCTACAGTATATACTGTATATAGAACAATATGCAGTATATCTAAACTACACTACATTGGTTTCTCACCAGTGTCAGTGACTCACTGACTCAAATCAGCATTATATTGATGTGAAGAATCAATACATCCTGTTTAACCACAGTCAGATGTGCAAACGAACGTGACAAACCCATGTTCATGTTGTACGATGATTAAATAGGTAAACATGTCCAGTTAAAATATATAACCAACATTAGAGGCATCATACAGATACAAATCTGAATTTAATTAACTAACAAAACATAATGTTTGTCTTCCTGTATATCAGAAGGCAACCAAGAGCAGAGTTCAATGGTGAACAACTAAATGTTAAACCATCATTTATTTCATAATCTAATATGCGTTAAAGGGGAAATCTATTGTGGCCGTTAGAGAAACAACTATTTTGGTCCCTCCAACACCTGAAAATACCTCGCTCGCCTGCCTCACGTTGCATCATTCTAGCACGTGCATTAAATCTGGCTCACCTACAGCTCACTCTCCCAGCCTCCCTGAAAGCCCCCCTTTCACCAGTTTCCTAGTTTTCAAACAAAACAGACAGTTTGCAGTAGCAATTCAGGGCAGTGTTCATGTTTTGGGGGAGGGAATGGAGGTGAAAGTGTGTGTGGGGGAGGGAAGGGAAGGGGGGGGGGGGCGATATTTGCACTGAGACAAAACAAATGTTGTATTGTCCCTTTTAACTATGGCAAGTACTGACCTGTACCCGTTGAACATGTGAGCAGGTAAGTTCACTGACCTGGCCTGGTAAGTAGCTACCCATCTGAAGCAGACACTCCAGAGTCTCCATCATTTGCTCTTTCTGCAGAGAGTGAAGTCTGGTCTGACTTGGGTTGGTGGTGCTGTCCAGGCTAGGCACTGTGGCACTTACAGCCATAGCAGTACACTGGAGAACACTCAGTCCTTTAAACATGTTCACACAGACACAGTGAAGACAATGCAAAAGTCAAAGATCCAGTACAAATATAAAATAATAATCATAATAATAATAATAATAATAATAATAAAACTGCTTAAATACTATTCTGTAGTTCTGGTATACGGGAATATTTCTAAATAAATCAGCACATACTACGGCACATACCACGGTTATCAGTGGCCTCAACGTCAACATACACATTGTCGTGCATCACATCTTTCAAAACCTAGAAAAAAATGTACACAAAAATCAAATAATGTGTAGTTATATGTACAGTAGTTCCTTTGCCTAGAATCCGTTTGTATATGGATTATTATTTGACGCGGCAGCATAAAGACAGGCTAGTTTACCTTCCAAATAAGTCAATGTCTTTGTTTGCCAGCCAGTTCTTCTAAAGGCGAGTCCTTTCATATGTGCTTTCATTTTTTAATCAGAACATGTAAATTAACATTGATTGTAATGTTTTGTATATTTCTTGTACAAAACATTTTGCAAAATATGCAAGTTATATTCCATTCATATCTAATGTACCATTTCACTTAAAATTGCAGACTTATCAGAACAACTCAATAAAATGCATGAAAGTAATTAGATTACAAAGCACTGCCGAACACACATGCCTATGTACATGTTTGTACAAATTGTATTACTATATAAGTGATGTCTGGTTGTGACCAGTGGTTATGATAGAGTCAGAAAAAATAATGTCCAGATTATAGATAGATGCATTTAGTTATGAACATTGGCGGAACTAGAGTTTTAACTATGGGGTGTCCAGGGGGTGGCCAAGGCTATTTCAGGGGGTCTATAGACCATGACAGACCATTAGCGTGTAACCCTAACCTGGCAAAAGTGCATGAATAAATCCTATTTGCTCATTTGAAGTTGAAGTGATAATTCACTTAACCCAGAGTTCTTCGGGCAGAGATTTCAGTCCTGCAGCTTAACTGTTTTTCACACAGTACTATATTCACGAAGGCCTACTCAGTACTCAAAACACGGTTTTCATGAATATATAAGATGGACCTATGGATATCCTACATATTTTCATCATAACATATATACACATAATAACCAACGACAACAACAGCTATAGTAACATATTTTCATTTACAGTAACATAATGCTTATTTCTGTAACAGCTATCATCAAGTGTGTTATGTCTGATATCAGCACCCTCTCAGCTACAATTGGAATACTATCACAAAAGAAAGAGACAATAGAAAGAGCTAGAGAAACGTAACTCTGGTTATGTTTTTAAAACGTAATAAATACTAAAATAACCGCCTATTATTTTGTGTTTTTATTATGTAAAAGATCGTAAAATTGTGTAGTTTTGTTTGAAACACATGTCGATTCCTCCATGTCCACGAGTTCAAATTAAAAAAAATTGAGTTTCATGTGGTATGCTTTTATCTATTTATATCTATATTTAAAATGTTCTGTATTTTTAGTACCAACATTATACAAAGTTGTACTTATTTATTCAGTGTGTATTTTGTTTGCTTTTAGGCGAGATTGTAACGTTTCGCTGGTCTCGCCGGGGTAGGACGACCGGGGGGGACGGACCACATCCCCAGTGCCTCACGCCCTCA
>JAODLL010000005.1:3904039-3921919 GCA_026546735.1 Forbesichthys agassizii | reverse complement strand
TGATGATGTTGCTCGGGAAAGGGAAGTTTGGGGTCCCTTACTGGAGCTGCTGCCCCCGCGACCCGACTCCGGATAAGGCGAAGAAGATGGATGGATGGATGGATTTACATTTAAAATAAAACGTAAAAGGTACTTTTAGTATTTAGGCTAACTTTGAGGCTCCACGACCACACTTTATGGCTCCTATCCGAGCCAAAAAGCCCCCTTCTATCGCAATAGTTTTTAAGGCAATAGTAGGAGAACACATCGCATAAAACACATTTTTAGATTTACCGTTTGTGCAACTATTTGCCATGCTGTAATGTTATTAGAGTTATTTAAACTGGCTTGGCTGTTACAGTCTATGCCTAAGCCTATGCCTAACATAACAGGTGATGGTAGCCCAGTAGTTTGTGTTAGTTAACCTGACATGCCAGATGAATTGTTGTCACAAGTCCATCTTTGGAGTCGTACATTGAAACTGTTTGTGAATGGCTGCTCTTTCAAAAAAATACTTGGCAGTTGATTGGATGAATCATCTGGTCTTTTTTGCTGTCGGCAGAATTGGCACATTCAAGATGATTCTGAGGCTTTCCAGACTGATTCTCATGGCGAAATTAAACTGAAGCTCGCGAGATCAGGAAGGTCTGGCGAGGCTTAGTGTTAGTAGCTGGGGTCCAGAAACAAGGTCTGCCTGTTAGCAGAGTTTTGCCATGCGGGGAATTAGAAGGGTCCCATCTTAGGTTCAAAGATATTTGATATTTCTAGCTACGGATGCACCGATATACATTATATATATTTTCCGTACATCGGTATCAGCATATTGGCAAATAATATGACATACACAATGGCAGTTGGCCGATGTATATCGGTTTTGTCGCAACAATATTGATCTGGCTAAATGTAAGCTAATATACCTTTTGTCAAATTCAACTATTTCCTCTCATTTCGCTAGTTTACCGTTCTTTTTGCGTGTTGAAAAAATGATTATACTTCTACACGGCCCTGGCTCCATAAATAGAAATATTATCAAAGTGGCAAACACCACTCATATTAACAAAACATTTCTACGTGTAAGGCGGCAATGTGTAAGTACAATACACATTCATTAACATAGTTTACATTAACATGCTAATTCTCATCTCCAGTCTATCCCTTACTCTCATGTTACTGTATGTTAGTAAGGAACATGTGATATTTACCCCTAGATAGCAAATATACAAAAATATTTAACATTATCTTACTTTTCCTATAGCTCTTTTCTCCTAAGGTGTGGTTTACTAAAAACAGTTACATGGCTTCAATAATGAGATACAGTAGGGTGTGTTTCTCAAGAGACTAAGATAATGTACGCAACATACTTTTCCTCTGGGTATCCCCCCAGCCAGTCAGATAGCCAATCAAGTTAGGGCATGCTAACACCAACTGTGAAATGTTAAGGTTGAAAAAACGTGTCCAGAAAAAATTTTTAGGGAATGATAATATGGGCCCAATAACAGATCCTGTATTGAACCAATACATATTTACTGTGATCTACTGTATTTCTAAAACATTTAGGAAAAGTGAAATGGGACATGAATGTACAAAAGACTAAATGCAAGAATAACATGATGGTTGAACTATGAATATACTCCTTTATCTTCATGATGTTGGCAAATTACTTTGCATTGAAGGTGTGTGAGTGTGTGTGTTCCTGTTCACTGCACTCCTGCAAATGTGTCATTAATGATCTATACTGTAGATATTGTAGACTGCTATCACGCCATAGCCCAGGTGTTGTAATGTGTGGACCAATGGGTCTTTGTGAAGACACACCCTCTGATAAGAATATAGCAGCCAGCATCGCACTCCTTTATTTGCTATTGTGAAATATAGGCAGGTAGTAAATCGAAAAGAAATAGATTTCCGTATCAAATCACTCATTTTGAACCATGTTTCCAGATGCATATTAAGGAGTTACTCTATATAGCATGCTTCAATTGGTTGTAATTAGACAAACCAGACAAACCTTGGACTCAGCGACACAGCTACAGATAACAGTCACATTATAAGTGTCATATTGGCCATGACTTTCATTTAGGGTGAAATGGCCACCACAACAGCCGATGCCAAACAGAGGTTCAGTTCAGTCTAGTAATGCTATATTAGTAAACTGTAAACTGTAAACCTGAAACTGTAAATGACTAAACCACCACAAAATTTAAATTGGCTACTATGGAGGTACATTAGAAATACTGTGAGATGACTGCAGACATAATTTACGGTGTGTGGTATTTGGCTCTTTTCTTGCAGGTGATGGAGAGGAGGTCAGGTATTACTTTATTAAGTTTCAGTGTGGGGATTTCCACAATTGCTGGCTCAGCACCAATGAGATTGCACAAGCTTAGCACTATAACAGGATTTTGGAACAAGAGCTTCACACTCCCCGTCCACTTACTATTCAACTTTGAGGCAGAAATTAACTTTCCCTCTAACTTTCCCACTTACGGGAAGAGATTAGGCCATGGCAGACATTCTGTAATTTTCCCAATATCTTCATCTATTAAACTGGTGTACCAGCATGGAAACCATTTGGACTATAAAGGCACAATTGCAAACAATCATTTATGATCTGTAATACTGATTATTTATTTATTTTACAGTAAATCATAAACCAAATATAATAAAGATTTGGTTGCTCTGCTAAATGATAGGACATTATATTGTAACTCTAAAGGTGCCATAAAGGTAGTGCATACTGTCAGACTGTCAGCCATTAGGACTTAGGCTTTGTCTAACAACGTTATAGTGCAGATCTGAACAAAGCAGAACTGACCCTGAAGCAACAGGAGAATTGCCAGCACAGACCTGTTTTGAACAGCAGATCAAAATGAAGACCTGTATGAACTGTTAGGGTTGCTGGTGTTGACACTGTTGAGACTGTTGGGGCACACTGTAATGTCTTACTTTAGCAGCCAAGAGCACAAACCGTGTGAAGCAACCTTTATCTGTGAATGTGACTACTTATAAACATGCAATCTTAAAGGCATAATCTGATTGTTATAGATACAACACATTTAGTGAAATTCACCAAATATCTCCTAGCATTACTCTATCTTATCGTTCTCTGTGTGTGCTGAAAAAAACGAATCTGGTACTACTCCACAGCTAGGATCACCGCTCACAACAACACCACCATAAGCTTTGCAATGCTTTTCCATTGTGTGGGGTGGAGCTTCTGGGGCAGCACTCTATGGCATTGAAAAAATAGTTTTTTTGTTGTTATTTGAGTTAGAAGTTAAAGGCAGGGTCAGTCATTTTAGAGAACGCTTGCTGATGGATCTCAAATTAAAATAATATCCCTCTGTGGAACTTCGTGAACCTCTGTGGACCTCCGCTGTGAGGCTGCATGCATCGAAGCGCGTTGTGAAGCAAAGTGTATTGCTACGGTTTGTTGATGTGAGCGGTTTGTTGATGTGAGCGGTGTTTGCCACTTTGTTTATGTTGCTATTTACGAAGCCAGGGCTGTGTAGGTATGGGATTACTTTTTCAACACTCACACAGAAAGGTAAGCTAGCAAAATGCAAGGAGATATTTGGTGAATTTCACAAAAAGTATGTTAGCATATTTGCAATAGCTACACCTTTAACAAGCATTTTTATGAATAGCATACCCTGCCTTTAAATCTAAGCATTTCAATTTAGCTTGAGTCGGTTTATGCTGCAACTTCAAACAAAGTAGTTCTGTAAAGGTATTATATGGGTTGACATGTCATTTAATAGGTATAATAAAGTTTGTGTATATATATATATATATATATATATATATATATATACACTGTATATGTATATATACACATCCGTGGAAAATTGTAAGAGCACTGCACATTCTTTAAAATGTAATGTAAATATACCGTAAATGTAAAGAATATAACTTTAATATAAAAAACATATAAAAACATATTTAAAATGTAGTAAAAATCTGAGAAACTGCTGCAGTGGCTGCAGTGGTTGGTTTATAAGGCTGACCTTATAAACCATGTTAAGCAATGTTTGTTAAGCTCAGAAGAAAATCTATCAGAGCTCCGACACTAACCCATTCACAGACAATAAACCTGCATGGGTTCCTACGCCACTCCCACTTGTGATTCATGAAATCGTCAAGGTCCAGATGTTTGTCTTCATGCATCAAATAAAACATAAAATGAGACCACTGTGAGCACAGTAGTCATGAAGCATCAACAAATAGGCCTACCCAGAGCCATGTAAAGAGAGAGTTGCGTCATCTCCATTCATTCCAATTAACAATTTGTTCACAGCAACAGAGCCTCAAAATAGTTCCTAAAAAGCCTAAATATTAAAAGTACACAGTATAAATTCTATTTTAAATATAAATCTGTGCATTTATTGACTACCAATTACCAATAAATGAAGTTATATATTTGTAAAAATATACTTTTGTTTATATGCAGTTTTCCTGCATTTACCTATCGACAATTCTGGTAAAGTATTTCAAGCCCGGGGATATCCATAAAGTGATGTGAATCATGTTCATTTTATGTTTTCTGCTTGTTTGTTGTATGTATATTCTGTAGTTTGCCCTCAATCCCCAATTTGTAGGGCAAACTACTAAAATAAGGGCTATTCTGTGTAATTTAAAGGTGTATGCAGCGATTGTAAAACAATACACTTTTTTGTTAGATTAAGCGCATTTCTCCTCACAGTCCGCTACATGTCTCTTCTGTGTGTGCACTGAAAAGATAATATGGTGATTCTACACAGCCCTGGCTCTGCAAATGGAAACGCAAAGAGCAGAGCAGAGCGCACCACACAAAACTCTCCCGGCCTTGGCAATGTGTGTCCAATGTGGGGAGCGGATTTGGTGTAAACAACATGAAAGCCTGGATCCATCCTGCGCCTTGGATCAACGGTTCTGTTACGGTGGGAGGCAGGACAGCCGGAGGCAAGACACACGGGTAGGTACGGTAGAAGACACAGACTAAAGGAAGCAACGACATTCGTGGTCAGGGTACAGGCCAAAGGTTGGCAACGAAAACAGCTAACGGCAATAGGACAACAATGTGGTAACTGAAGACGACATCAGGGGAAGACAGAGGTTGGTACCAGAAAAACAACAGACTCAAAATACAGCACCAGGGGAATAAGTGTAACATGGAGGAGACCGGACTCTAATGGAGCGAACTAACACTCCGGCAACAGGAACAGGAAAACATAGGGTATAAACACTGAGGAGAACTAGGTGTAGACAATTACATGATAATGGGACAAGACAACCGGGGGAACAGAAGACCCAGACTGGAAACCAGAAAACACAGGGAACATGGATACAAGACCGGCAGGTTCAGGCTGCTGTTGGTGGTGTAAGGGATATTGTCTTGGCACACTTCGGGGTTCTTGTTTGAGCATCGTTTCAATTCCACGACCTACGTGAGTATTATTGCTGATCTTCTATTATTGACTACTTCCAGCAAGTTGTCGTGCCATGGCAAAAAGCTCCCATCATCTGAAACTGGTTTATTGAACAGGACAATGAGTTCACCGCTTTCAAATGTCCTCTGCAGGTCACCAGATCTCAATCCAACAGCACCATTGGAATGTGATGGAACTGGAGATTTGCATAATTGATTTGCAGGCAACAAATCTACAGCAACTGTGTTATGTCAGAATGGCCAACATCTCTGAGGAATGTTTCCAGCACCTTAAACTATGCCACAAAAAGTTAAACCAATTATGAAGGAAAAAGGAGCTCTAACCAATATGTTGTACTAAATTAAGTGGAAGGTGTATGTAAGTAACAATAACAATTGACTTATCTCCCTCAGATATGGTAAGGTCAAACATGTTGATTCAATGTCATTCAAATGGTCATTGAGAAAAAAAAACATTGTCAAAACATTCATGTGAAAGACATTATTTTCTTTCAATCATTGCCATTTCCAGACATTTATCGAAACATCCTAATTCTAAGGTATATAAATAATTGTTCAACATCAAGTTATGTACAAAATTGTATATAAATTATTTTTGGCAACTTACTCGATCCTGAACACAAAATTCTGTGCGTTCTGGCCCATATGAGACTCTCTGAATGGGCATGGACACCCATAGTCACTTGACTTGAATTAAAACGTGTTCGCAGAAAGTACAAATTCTATAGGTAATGTGCCTGTTTGTATTGTCTCATTTTCACCTATAGGGATGGTTTAGGAGAAACGATTCAGAACATCCAATAAAAGATCTGTGTTTCTCAATAGACTGGGAGAATGTTATCTTGGAATGTGCTTTAGTTTGATTACGGCGCTTTCGAAAAATCGGCATTGGATTACCATATGTGTATCACCATCTAGCTAAAGTCACACCTAAACCACACACGGGAGCTGCCAGTAGGTGGCGCACTGGTCCTCGCGTACTATAGGACACCTCAAACGCATAATATGAAGCCTGGCATGATGGATTCTCGCATGAGTATTATTACAGTATATCACGAAGCCAGCTGCCTCGCAAAGTTAAAAGCAGAGTGCGATGTAGGGACAATGTATTAGTTCCTGCAGGCAGTATATTCTGTCGGTGTGTGACATTCATTAATTTCCTTATTGGAGTTTAATAATTTACCATGAAGGTTAAGCTGTAAGAACCTAGGTCTATCTGATGTTGAGGACAAAAGCCATGGACAGTTTGTGGATTTCGACATTAGGCATGGTTGATCTCATGTTAAATATTAAACTGTAGAAAAATAAATGGGAAATTTGATGATGTATATATTATCCTGATATATTGATGGATGCATTCACATAACAAAAACAATAAATACAGTGTTTACGATATACATCAGCAGACATGGATTATTTCAGTGCCCACCAGTCCCAAGTGCATTCTACATCTGATATACTGCAAATATGTTTGATGTCATGACTTTTGTAGACTTAGCTATCGAATAATTAGACAAACGACCGACAATCGTTTAGAAAGAACAAATGAATAGACACGACCTTATTTTATTGTCTTTATTTATGAAACTGGGTCGAACAAAACCTATTGCTCCATGTGAAAAAATAAGGTACAAACATTTGTATCATAGGCTACTAAAAAAATAGAGGCAGCATTTTCTCATATTTAAAACAAACAACAACAGCAACAAAAACATAAACATTCAGAAAAGGGCTTAAATGTAAAGCGACTGTTATATTTATTTATTTTTTATTTATTATTATTATTATTATTATTATTATTATTATTATTATTATTACTTTGTGCAGTGCTTTTTATTTACATAGTCAGAATTCTGCCAATGCCTCGTCATAATACATTATAGCACATTTCTGAAGTGAACAGCAAATCCTTCTTGAAATAGTACTCCTCTACAGGGTAGGTGTGTGAATAGTCTGTGGGACCGTAGTACTGTGCGTACTCCTGGCTGTCCTGTTGGCCGGGCCAACACTGGGACTCACAATAGCAGTTGTGGGGATTGCAGTGGTGATAGTGAAAATGTTCTGAGGGGGCGCTGTGACTGTGAAAGGACTCCATCCTTGTGGGCGAGTCATAGCATGACGAAGACGAAGACGAGAATGATTCCTGGGGAGAGTAGCTGTTGTGGTCAACTGAGCTGGAGAATTTCAGTGACTCCGACGGCGACTGGGGAGCCTTAAACAAACCCACCAAAACATTGAGTTAAACAGGCATTCTGTCGTTCGGCCACACCTGCCTGAAACACACGATGCTAGACAAGACAGTGCACACAGACAGATGGGCTAGGCTATAAATACTCACCATGCTATTGTTGTAATAGTCTGCGTCAGATGAGAAGTGTTGAGACCACGGCGGCGCAAAGCTGGGAGGTGGATTCAGGGTGGCGCAACAGTTGCTGCTGCCAATGTCACAATAGTTCTCAGCGGGCGGCACTATCGAGTCCATGAAGCAGGCTCTGTCGAACGCGCTCTCTTGCAGTATCTGGACGCCGCTGCACGCAGCGCCGCGCGGTTGGAAAGCGGCTACCGGCGGCTCAGGCAGGCCTCGCACGCTGCTGAAGTTGTCTGTTGCTCCGGAGTGTAGGCCTACGGAGGCTGCCTCGCAGTAGCTGGCTATGGATGGAGGGGGGCGGAGGATAGGAAGACGATGAGCGCATAAGTTCAGGGTCATATGTGATGTCACGACTCCATCAACCAACACATTTCAATGTACGTTTATAAATAGCCTGAGCATAAACCGTGAACCTTTTGCTATCAAAGTTAGATATTTAGCCTATAAGTTGATGGGTCTGTCATGTAAGTATAGTCTAGTACTTTACTGGTTTATGGGTCAGAGGTTTCTCTGTTTTACATGTCGTGTAGGCTACTCTATGTGCAGTTGATTTTGGATTTTAATCCGCATGGATTTATGGCTCACACGCCCATATTTGCACAGTTGGGGATTTCCAGTGCGCGATAGCCAATTCATTTTGCAGTTCGGAAGCTTGGAAATGGAACACAACACACTGAATATCAGTGTACTGTACTCCATGTGCACGTTATTTCATTTATTGTGACCCATATACAGTTCAAGAAAACGTTTTGTGGACTTACCTTGATAAGGTGGAGCACAAATGGTCTGAACATCCACGAAGCTCTGGGCTATCTATTCATTTCACAAGATGGGGGGAGAATAAGCAAGGGAAAGGACAAAGAAAATGTAGTTAGTTATTTCATACAGGATATTTCCAATCTCTCGTTTTGTATATGCAAGTGTTGTATTTCGCTATATCTTTTAGGCTACATTAATGCCACTGAAATGAAATATGTAATGTACGTAATTTAACCATGATATTGTATGTTAAATAGCTCTATAAAACGTTAAAATTATTTAAAATGTTTGAGGAGGTCGAGAAATGTTGTGAAATGCTTTCAAAGCATGCCACAACATTTCTCGACGTCCTCAACCATTTTAAATCATTTTAATGTTTACATAGAACTATTTAACATAAAATGTAATGGTTTCAATAAAGAGAACTGTTTTTTTGTGACAAATGTTTGGTGAAAACATATGATCTGTTGATTATGCCACGTAAATAAAATATTGATTTTCCGTAAATAGTTTGTATTCTTTGTAATGTAACTTTAGTGGAACTATTACTATCATAACTTTGCATGACAGCGAGCGTCCTATATGTGACCTGCGCGGACCCAGAAGAGGAGGCGCCTGTCGTGGAAAGCTTAGCACAACTTGGAACAGTCTCGATGGACATTGTAAGGAAGTAAAATACTGACACACGTGAGGGACAGGAAAAGGCATGGGAATATTTAGTTACCGTTTGGGTCTTCTTAATGTCTGCTTCTCGAGCTCTGTGGAGCTCCAGCAGTTCTTTGACCGTCGTTTTGACACGCACGCCCTGGTACACTCTGGGCTTATCTGCATGACAAGGCAGAGCAGCGTGGTATTCATGTTTACTAAACACACATCAACAGGAGGCTATACAGGCTATACGAGACATGTAGTACATCTAACCAAATACCTCCAACATTCTGTCTTTTAGATTTTTTAAATTGTTTATTATTATTCAATAAAAGAGTGTGACTGGCCACAAATCTGTTCAAGAATCTAAAACTGCTAGATTCATTGATTCAGGTATGAACATTATAAAATAAGAAATAAACACATTTTATTGTATTATCCTAGTACTGTTTTCAATCACTGGCCTATTCTATATTGGTGATAAAGCTACCGCGCATAAAATCCGTTGACATAGACTAAAGGTTATATGCCGGGGCTTTGGCGAGCGCCACTGCTTGCCTGGCGTGGCGCAGGATACTACCGCTCCAAGATCCGGGATATGTCTTTACAGAGGTTTTCTGACAGTCTTTATGTGGAACTCTCCGGACTGTGCGCCTAAACCATGCTACCCCGCCCAGATCAGGAACAAAGGAAATCGGTGCAAAATACATAAAGTAAGTGTATATTTCAGATCACGGTGGACAGAATTACTTGAATAGGCTACCATAGCTGTTTAAAAATCATAATTTCGCGATCATAATCATTATGCGAGCGAAGATAAAGTCTATAGACTGGATATAGTATGTGAGGCAAGTTCCTGACGAAAAACTACATAAACTGCATAACTCCGTTAAAATGTAGAATTTGTTTGGTATATAGCCAGTATAACAGTATAACAGTTTCGAGCATTCGATAACATATTATAAGCAAAGGGTTACGTTGCGACGGTTAGATAGGCTATAATATTACTGTCAGCATAAACCCTAAGTAGCCTATAGTATAATTTGTATTTCCTTTATGTGTAGGCCTATTGTTTAAGACCATTCCAATTTCGGTTTTGCCTTTATCACTTCATAAGTATTAAACGAAAGCGTAGAGCCTGTCTAACATATGTAGACAACACTATATTTAACACGTAGACCTATATCATTGGATCCCTACGAGAAAATAGCCCCCAAACGCCATACTTTAAATAAATACCTTTGCATTTCACTAATCTGCATGCTTACTTTGAATAAGTAGCCTATTGTATTTGGTTTAATCTAAGACAGTTAACCAATAGGCTGGTAAAATTAAGCAAGAACACGCCACACACAAATGCATGTAATTTAAAGGTATTTAAAGCAACCAATAGGCTAGTGTATAGGCGATTTAATAGGCTAGTTGGTGCAGCTCAGCAGGGGTTCAGAGGTGTGCGAGTCGGGGATGTTAAATCCCATCTGATAAATATTCATACAGTTTGCCGTTTGTCTTAAATGTAGCAAACTGTAGGCCAAGAATTCCCGAACAGACACATCCCACTTAAACCTGGCGATTTGTAGCGTCCTTTTCACGCAGAAGATATCCTACACTATCAAAACCTATTGGTGCATTTTCAGTAACACAATGAACGACAATAAAATATAATGAAAACACCAGCCTTATATATTGAGGTATTTCACAAGTGAGCACGGCATAGGCCTTGTTAAAATAATGAGACATATCCAATAAAACATAGGCTGTAATTTGATAAAACTAGATAAAACTCTATACTTATGTTCCATTGAAATGCTAACAAAGTCCAAATGTATTTAAAAATAAGTTGGATTGTAGAATTATTTTTAACTCTTGTTATTCACACTATGATTATTAATTTGTTACTACAGCAGCAAGTACAGTGTTATATTTTTGTTTTAAACATTGTCTATTTTTCTCTTCTGTATATATGTGTTACAGGAGGCTATAGTCCTTTCCAGGTGAAAATTCAATGAAAACTCACCTGACATGTTGGCTGGATGAAGAGAACGGCTCTTGGGAGAAGACCTATGGGATCCCACAACGTCCTTTTCTGGCTCAGTAAATGGCCAAGAACGAAATTTTCGTAAAAGTGTAAAAAAATCACACGACAAATGACTTTAAACAGCACCAGAGCATACCAAAATATTGTAATATAGCTGGGGATATATTAGTTTGAGATTTTTCCCCTCCATGCCTACTATTTAAAACCCCTAGAACTCAATGATTTGACAATGATTTGATTGCGCGTTACTTTCAATTTGAATATTCAGAGGCACCACAAAAATATACGTTTTTCACTTAAAATGAGCACATATAGACATATTACAACCTTTCTAGTAATGTAATATAACCATAGTTTGCATTTATATCGAAAGATATTAATGTTTTGTATATTTTATCCTCCTTTTTACAATTCATGGCATGACACCCCCTTCATTAAGCACTAGAGAAGTCGGTCAGGTATATTCTCACATCGTATTATGACTTTATAGCAACGCTATTGGGTTCATATAGACCACAGAATATACAAGCAACATATATCAGCATATGTTTTATCTGTATGTATAACAAAACAATATTAAAGTTCAAAAGTTGTGGGCGTGGCAAAATGTAGCAGCAGCCATCTTTGAAGTCGCAGGCTCCAAGAACAAGTGCAGTCCTTGCCTCAGCAATCAACCACCTGTTAGGCTATATATAAATGACTAAATATTTCGACCAGTTCTGAAATAATTTGCTTTTAAGCTTTCATGTTTAACTTTTAAGCTCTATGAAATACATTTTAGTAGAGAATATTGACAAATCTCTATATGAACCAAACCATACACATTTTCCTATACACATAAACAATATCCAATAACTGTATTATATTTAGAGATAACATTGAACACGGCGATACATAATGCGAAATATTTATTATTAAATAGCTTCCAGGGAGAATGTCAACAACACATTAAGATAGGACTCTGATATCTCCTGTATATATGTAAACTAAACAAATAGAAAATGATCAACTGGACACATTACATTATGTAGCAATTTTCATAGTTTTAAGTGTTTGCAAATATCCTATAATGAACCTTTTCTGTCATAATATTTAGGAAATATTTATAAAACATAAGCTCTGTGTTATCATTAGGGCTGTTTTGAAAACAATATTTTGACACTTTCCTTCAATAGCCACCTGAAATAACCAAAAATCAATTTTCATATTAACATTTAATTGCTGCTAATACATACCTCCTTAATCAATCAGTAATAGTTTTTTAGACACAATACACAAACGTGTTTAATTAATTTATATTCTAGCGCTCAAATCTTTTCTTATGAATTCAAGTCAGAGGAGATGGGGAGCGCACCATCTAGTGGCCAAATTACAGATTTGTTTTTGCTAAAGGCCTGCTTCGATCGTATTGTATACGTTTTATATAACGCATCTTTGGGAATTAATTGATTTTAAATGCATAATTTAAATGCATAGTTTATCACCAAATCATCATACAAATTGTATTTTCTCTTAAATGTTTATCACACAAACAAGCTATTGAATTGGAAACCAATTGTTTCATGTATTTTGTTCATGTATTCTTATAAATAAAATTAAAAAAAATAAAAATAATGAAGTTAAACTTTTCACAAATGTTTGGTTTACATAAAGTAAACCCTTTCGCAAATTGTTTTTTACAGGCTAATGTGAATACCTGAATGATCACATCATACAGATTCACTAGGATACTATTAATGTACAGTAGTCTAAATGATTCTTATATAATATCATTATAAAAGTTATATAAAGGCCTTGTTATGCTAATAATATATTTTATTACAGTTTTTTTCGATTGCTTATACACACCAAAATGTTATATAACACACAGTTAGTAAAATCTTCCACCTGGGCAGCAAAACCATAGCCCAGATTTGCACAACTAAGTACATTCTCAGCCTCAGTTTTTGCAAAACACTACACAAAGTGATTTGCAAAGTACTAAACACACACAAACTACATTAGACACAGACATAACACAATGTCACTTCTTTGAGATTTCAAAGCACTCTCTTCCAAAATACCATGCCTATTACTAGAATATATGTCTCAGCTAAATGTTTTTTATCTGTGTATTTGCAATGTAAGATGTCCTTGAGTGTTTGAAAGGCATCATAAATAAAATGTATTATTAATAATAAAATAATAATAATAATATAATAATAATAATAATAATTATTATTATTATTATTAATAATAATGATTAACAACTTATCAAACCAGGCCATCAGGTGAACAGACACAGGTGCTTATAATAACTTTAAACTCACCAATCAGCCATAAGCACTATAAAAAAGGACACGTGAGTTAACCTGCTGCAACATAAAGGTTGTAGTGCATCACAGTAAGATGAAGGAAAACACAATTGGCCAGAGAGCTATTCAGAATGTTCTAGGCCAAAATGGTGGTAACATCAAATGTTGCAGCATACAGAATGGGGCCCTCACCACCATGCCAACATATAGTAGGTCCTTATACCTTACAAAACGTGAATATGTGGGCCAAAACATATTTCTCATAATGTCAGAATAGAATAGACATGCGACCAAACTGATGCAGGGTCAGTGTAAGGATAGATTCGCCATCCAAGAAGATTACAATATGTACTCACTGTCTTGTGAAAGAAGACATAGCCTGTGATGTGAATAAAGGTCTAACGCCTGATCCAACCAGGCAAAGAGATGATGCTTTGGGTTTATATCTTTACTGTAATTACGTAATATTTCTCATACATGTTTTTGCTGTGCTTACAATATATTATTTACATAGAAAATAATCTGTTTTAATTTTTAGTACAAAATGTAACCTTTGGAAATTGATGTATTGTCGGATTTCTGAAGGCAAATATATTTTTTCATCATTGTGCAGAACTGGTGTGCATGCTTTAGGTCAATATAGTACAGTAATGTACTTAATTCTAACAATATCTTAGAAAAAAGTAAACCTAGACTAACATTACAAAAACACAAATGTTCAAAGTGTTTTAGATTGAGGACAGCTGGTCCTGTTTTAAACAGAATCAGATCATATGACCCTTGTGTGTGCCATTTGTGACATTTCTTGTGTGTATGGTTGTGTGAATTGTGTATTGTGAATTGTGTATTTTGTCAAATAGTGGTTTGACAAAATGAGCCCTGTTTTCAAAATCGTGCTTAAGCAATCGAAAAAAACTGTAAATGGGCCATATATTACTGTAGAGAGTGATTTGGTGCCACCAAGAGGTTATTTTCGTAATCACACTTCATATAACGATGATCTATATGTATAAAGACTTCCTCATTGAAGGGTTCTTTGGCATTTTCCTGTAATTGGCATCATTAGGTTTCAGAACTTGAGACAGTGACGCACAAACACCCACTGTACGCACGGCTGTAGCGAACGTGCTTCATGCAAGTGCATGTCTATAATGATATTATATAAATGTTTGCGTCATCAGCCGCGCCTCCACAAAAGAGTCCCCACCCAACGCACAATTCTGATTTGTATTAAGAAACAAGCCACAGTTTGTAAAATAATTCTCTTCAACACTGCCCCTCCTCATCCACCCCCCAATCCATCCAGTCAGTAGGTCCTCCTGAGTTCGTAGGGTGACCAGGGGGCGCCGCTGTCCTCCTTGGCCCAGGAGGAGGCATGAGGTTCACTGTGGGAGGCCAGGGTCCCGTGGCTATCGGCCTCCTCCGGTCCCAGCGCTGCCATCTTGGACACCAGGTCGCCGGTGGCACTGCTCATGTAGGGCGGTGCGCAGGGGAAAGGCGGTGGGGCGGCGGGGTAGGGGCTGGTGGTCATAGGGTGGTAGTGGGCCTCCTCCATGGAGTGCAGGGTGTAGGGCTGGGCGCCGGCGGCAGAGGGGCCCATGGACGAGCCCCGGCTTGGGGAGCGGTACTGCGACGGGCTACCCCCCGGGGCCTCCGGGCTGGGCATGGAGGCCGGCATGCTGACGGACGACAGGCTGTCTGGACAGAGGCCGTCCACCTGTGGCACTGGATCTGGCACCGACTGGTCCCATGGTTCCCTCTGGAGGGGTGGCGAGCGGATGGGAGAGGGGAAGAGAGGAGAGGGAGTGCAGGGGAGGAAGGGAGGTGAAAGGGGGAGAGGAGAAGAGAGTCTATTGTGAACTGTTTGTATTGTAATTTACATGTTTTTGTCATCCCCCATCACACACGCATACGCACAAACAGGGACAAATAAAGATACCGTACCAGAAAGAGATGGGAGGACTCTCCGTTGAACGGGGACAGCAGGGAGGAGAGCGCAGAAGATGGGAATATGGACCCGCCCGTGCTGGAGAAGGCAGCGGTGCGGTAGTCCCCAAAGGTCTCCGGGTAGTAGCCGTCGATGAGGGAGGAGTAGCCGCTCATGGAGGTGGGCTCACAGCCCAGGGACTTGCCGCCCAGGCCGGAGGAGTACATGTCTGACGAGAACTGCTTGGTGGAGGGGCAGAAGTCTGTGTCGGAGATGAAGGGACGCCTCATACTGTAGTAGCCTTGTAGCATGTGGGACCCTGGAATAAACAGGTGCGCATACGTTTAGCTACCACGTTTAGGTACTTTGACAAAGGGGTATATAAATCTGGACTTAAATCTGATTTTCACATGTAAACGTGAAAATATTAATGATCTTACGGGTGGTGCGTCAAAAAGTTATAGAATCTGGTATTAGTGCGAAACATGGTGCGTGTTTATCGTCCCATATGGACAGCTGTAGGCTACTGTACTGTTTGTTGTCAAGCTGAAGGATTTGGAACCATTGTTTCGACAAGTTTTGCTGCATTTGTGAAAAATGCTACAACATCGCAAATTGATTGCAGAGTCTATTGTAAAGAGTATCAAAACATGCTGCACTTATTCTTACATTGTACACGTAGTAGTAATGTAACATAAAGTTATTCTGTAGAGGCAGCATTATTCGATAGGATATTTGTTGTATCGTTATAATATGTCAGGATATTACAAGATTTTACACAAATAGGTATTTACACAATTTATTGTGACAATATATTAACTAACATAACACAAAATAAATGAACCAAAAACTTGAATATAGCTAAATACGGCTTGTGGTTTTTATTTATTTACACAGTTTGCTAAGCATTTTGGATGTGGAGAATATTTTGCATAATATGTTGGTGTTTGTTGGTGACATATATATTACATATAATCTACATATATAATGATCAGTGTGATTCATTACAAGCTACTGCAGCAAGTTTGTTTTAAATGGCAGGAGAGTGTCAAAGACTGACCAACGTTTTTGATGAGAGATAAATGGGTTTAGCCTCTATAGCTGTTTCCTTCATTACAGTTGTACAAGGGGAGAAGTTATATATAACTCATCAGTTAAAAATATATTAAGGTTTATTCTATTATTTTGAATAGCCAGTAGTTATAGAAAGAATACGGTGACGACGGACAGAGCCAGCACACATGGGCTTCAAACCCATTCTTCAGAAAACCTATAGTGATGTGAAGGAGCATATTTCCATTTATGTATAATGTTTAACCCTCGCACTGTCCTAAGGCATTTCAGCAGACTAGCAGCAGAGGGAGCAAACCGCGGATTGTCATATGTCCGTGTTGTGGTTGCTGCCCTCTACTGGCAAGTGCACCGGGTCATTTTGACCCATAGGACAGCGCGAGGGTTAAAGTAAAAATCAATACAATATTTATCCAAGTCATGCTATTTTTCTCTTCCTCATTTCCCTCAACAGTGTTTTTTTTGCACTCTTTGACTAAGAATACCGACCTAATTCTTCGTATTGTAGCTAGCTGAAGACCCATAGTTGGTCCCATGAAGCATTATGCGCAATAGATTTTCATTATAGGGTTTGGTGCCTGCAACATCAAGGTTACTTAAAAGGTTATGGCCGCTGAGTGACAAAGACAAAGGCTACTAGTGTACCATCGAAATCATTTTAAAGTTATTTTAATTAAAATTGCACTTATTTGTTTTTATTATTTGGGCTGTTATTTGGAAAGAATAAACCTCTGACACATCTCAGGTGACTGCTGCAATTGACAAAGTTACACAATCATGATAGCTTCAAAATAATGAGAAAAAAAAAAATATTCAAATGCACTTTTCCATTAGACTTGCTGGATTAGAACATGCTAGTCCTACTGTACATGTTGTTCAGTGCATTTTATCTTCAGAAAGAGCTATCTAGATTTAACCTGATCGTTTTCATTGAATTTGTTTCAGATTTGAGAGCTGCTTCGAAATTGTTGTATGAAATCATCTGCAAGTGTTTTTATTGGTGTGTTGCCTGGCCTTCTTACCTGGCATTTGAACAAAAGACGGAGGCGTTGTCGCTCCACTCTGCAGAAAACATAAGTTGGAAAGATTTAGTCTGACACAAAATCCTTGAAATAAGTAAAAAGTTCAGATGCAAAATCCTGAGTCCATCTGAAAAAAGTTGCTATTAGCTAAAACAGCAATATGTATTAGGTTTCTATATTTGGGTTCACTAAGTTCACCGTTATTGCAACGAAAATTATGTTTGTCACTGAACAGTCTATGACTAATATCATACTAAAGATATGACTAAACAGTAGGGCTGGCCCCAAATATTCGATTATTCGGGTATTCGTTTGTTGGGTATGTATTCGATTTCAATATTGGGAT
>JAODLL010000005.1:3874173-3903939 GCA_026546735.1 Forbesichthys agassizii | reverse complement strand
TAGGAAGTGGGAAAAACTCCAAACAAGGAAGAGAGGTTTACCTGATGAGGTATTCTCTGATCCAGGTGTGACCTACGATAAATAATGTGGAGAAAGGGTGGAGGGGGGGTGGGGGGTGGGAGTGGGGGAGGGACTGAAGCCTCCCGGACTTCTCACCTGCTCTGGAAGTAGTTTGCTAGTTCGGATGCCTCATGGTTCAGACTCCTCAGGTGTACAATTAAATTGCCAGAGTTGGTGAACATGGCGCCACACGTTTTGCACTCGTAAATCCGCGGCTTGCGGATTATGTGTCGGGAGACCCTCATGTGGTGCTTATATTCACCGAAGGACGTGAATGTGGCGCTACATATCTGGCACTGGAAACAGCGTTTACCTTCGTGCTTCAGCCGGTGCATCTTTAGGGAGTAGGCCCGTGTGAACTTTTTCCCACAGCGGTCACACTGGAAAGGCTTAATACCTGCAGGGGGCAGCAGAGGGAACCAAGACTGAGTTGGTTTGTACATCAGCAACAAATGTTCCCATGTGTATTAGTGTGTGTGCGCGCGTGTGTGCGTGCCACGTGTGTGTGCCCTATAACAGACCCCTGACTGTTTTCCATATTAACGCTCCCTGGAATGCCCTGGAAAGACTCATTTATCTAATTCATTCACAAAGCTATCGCAGCCTGTAACACAGCACAGCTAAAGCAAATATGCACAGCGGTGAACCATTCTCCAGGTCGATACTGGCTAGGCTACAACTGTTATGGATAACAGATAATCACAGACTGTTTACCTGTGTGGTGATGAGATGTGAAAAATGTCCTTAACTATGATGTGCATGAGTGTTGCATCTGGAGAGCAAAGACCTAAGACAGTTCTTCCATAAAATATGAGGACAAAATGTCCTCAAAATCTCTCAAAATTACTCAAAGTAATAGGAGATATATAAAATAGGAGATGTACTGTGATGCCAGACTAAATCAATGGGTACTTGGTGTTCCATGCAATGGGTTATCTAACAACAATGATGAAATCACAATCTCTGAAGCCAGCAGTACTTCCCCATGTGCGGTGAACCTACCGGAGTGTATGAGCATGTGCTGTTTCAGATTCTGAATGCGTGTGAAGCGGACTCCACAGGTCGGACATTGGAAGGGCCTGTCCGGACCATTGGTGCCAGGACGCGCTGACGGGCTAATGTAGAGGTGGTACGGGTACTGGATGCCTTCCAGCCTATTGCAGGAACACAGAATAGGCTGACTTAAATCTTCGTAAAGCAGTTGACTGCAATCACTGCGCTGAAAGTGCACAATTATAATGACAAAACTGCATAAACAACGATATCCCTTTGTGCTTTTTGTTGCCATTGATAGTCTACTCAAAACAAAAGGAATAAACTCCTTCTTTACTTCTGGTACAAAATGCGCTATATCCCGTTTCACTCCCACGGTTTACTTTGTTTAATTATGCTGGTTATGTTTTCTGGCCGGGGGCCAATATTAATGTCCCATCCTGATTGTGGTCTGTTGTCTCCAGTGCTCTCCAAGTGCTGGAGAGTGCTGGAGGACTTGGACCGCTGACATGACAGGGAGACTCATTATCCACAGGTTCATCATATTTGTTCTTGAAAATAAAGCTGTAACAGCACTCCCAGTGCGGCCCACGCACCGGCACGTGCGCTCATTTAGTCATCGTCGCACCTTCGTCACGACATAAACGCCATTGGCCAACACGCGTCATGGAGCGCGTCGAGAAAAAGCACCTTTGACAAATGGTGATGATCTGAGCAGGTGTGTTGCAGACAGCTGTGGATGCCATTTGTGACCGAATGTTTCCCCTTTGCTTACTGCCTGAGTGCAAGTCTTAACAAATCGTGTTACCTTTCGTCATCCTCTGCATGTCCTGCGGCATTAGACGTACTCTGCATGGAGGGCAAGCCCTCAGACACTCCCTCATCCATCGACCCTGGTCCCGAGGAGGAGAGAGAGAGCTATTTACCCACATGGCAGCTGTTTCCATGGCATTCGTGATGACGATACATGGTGGCCTTGGGGCAAACCTAGGCCCACTAAGTAAGCACGCTTGGTGGTGGTGATAAATCACAAGTAGGGATGTAACGGTATATAGAATATTTGTCATATCGCGATAAAACAATGTCCCCATCCCGCCATGACGATATCTACTGGATATGACATGGTTACAAAACAGTCTTGTGTTACTACTCGAGTGGAACAGACATTCTAGAGGGCATGTTTAACAACAGTACATCAGTTGTCTATTAGCTGTGAACAGTTAATAGAAAATTTAGCCCGGTTAGCGAGGTCAACGGATAGCGATTTGTGCCGTTCTGTATGCCGACATTGATCAGCTGGAGTGGGATATGTCTCCGGACGCACTTCAAACATTGAACTCACCATGGCATCAGCCAAATGTGTGAATAAGCACTTCAGCACGACTAGCATACAACGTTCCACTAGTATACAACGTTCGACTACTGCTAACAAGCAGGTTATTGCTGCGGATATGCAACAATACAGACTAAAAACATATGGTCAAAATGATTGCGTGCTGCTACAATGACTTCACTCGTACATTGATATCGTTTACATCCCAATAAATCAGAGGTTTTATTACGGTGTTATGGCTGGTTGATATACAGCTGCGGAACCAATTAAGAGATGTCAGATTGTCACTATTTACACATTTCTATGTATTATTTACATGTAATACACACATTTTTAGATTTATATTATTTAGAGAATCTTTCCACGTATTACATATTTGTTTAATTTGTTTAATTTAATTAATTTAAATTTAAAAACATGTGTAGTGGTCTCTTCATCTTCTCTGTGGCTGCATTGTTCTATAATATTAACTCAGTAAGCTATGGTTAGCTCTGGAGATGGAAGCCTCACCTATGGAGGACGACTGTGGGCTGATGAGCAGGTCCTCCTGCACCTGATCGCTGCCCGGCACAGTCTGCTGGTCGCTCAGCGAGCTCTGGGAGGCGCTGACGGGCTGCGAGGATGTTTCCTGTACCTCCTCGTCGCTGAGCCGCTCCACCTTCACCCTCACATCCTCCTCCTCCTCCGCAGTCATCGTCGCCGGCGATGGCGGCGCCGTCTTGGAGCTCTCGCAGGTCAGGAAGTCGCTCAAGCGCCGGCCGACCGCCACCTCCGAGGGCCCCGGCGCGGCCTGCTCCAGGCACCGGGGGCTCTCCGGGAGCTTGGCCTTGTCGGAGTGGAACCGCCGGTCAATGCCAAAGGGGAACGTCCACGGGAAGGCTAGCGACGACTCCATGGGCTGGGCTGCCGCGTCAGAGAAGGAAGGGGAGGGGTTGGGGATCTGCGGAGACGTGGCGACCATCTGCGCCGGGCACTTCAGCGGGCGTTCGGGCGAGGATGACGCCGCCGTCGTCGTCCCAAAGCTCTTGCGCTTCCGCCGCGACTCGCGGCACACCGGCACGTTGCGCTCCATCATGCTGCAGTCGGACGACACGGGTGACAGGCTGCCGTCCAGCGGCGTCAGGGCGCAGTTGGACGAGGCGCTCTCCGGGGCCGACTCGTGGGGCTTGTCCACGACCACGCCACCGCCAGCGCTGCCGCCACTGTTGTTGCTGGCCGTCCACAGGATACTGGACTTCATGAACTCGGAGCACGTGCTCGCCACGGCGAACATCTGCATGTAGCTGGCGGCCGCCAGGACATCGATGATGTTCTCCGTGCTGATTGACAGCGTGGAGGTGTAGGCGTACTCCAGCAGCGGCGTGAACCCGCTGGCCGTCACGTGGTGGAGGTCCAACACAAACTTGTCCTCCTCGTCCGGCCGGCCCACCAGCTTGGAGCGGAAGAACTCACTGCAGCAGGCCAGCACCACCTTGTGGGCCAGGAAGAGCTTGTCCTGGACGCGAATGGTGACGTCGCACAGGTGTCCCTCGCTGCGCAGCGCGTTGAGCTTCTCCAGCATCTCCTGGCTGTGGGACGGCGAACTGTGGGTGAACGTTTTGACCCCCATCTGAAAGTCTGAGGTCTTGTCTGTGGCTTAGATGGACGGCCTGCTGTGGGGACCAAACGGAAAAAGGTTCAGTTTCGATCTTAAAATGCAAAGGGAAACTGTTATGAAACTGAAATGTTGGATGCTGCTTTGTTGGCCTGTTGTTATTTGGGCCATAATGAAGCACTGAACAAATTCAGGAATGAGGTGAAAGACAACAGATGTCATTGACTTTTAAATTAAATGCCCTGCAGCAAGGCTGCTCGATTATGAAAACAAAATCTGAATCTCAATTATTTTGGTCAATTTTATCACGATTATTTAACATTTACTGAATCAAATTTTTTTAAATTAACAAATCAATAGTGAAAACACCTTCAACTGTGAAATTCCCCTTAATAACTTTGCCGCAGAACCCGTGCGCATGTCATTCAGAACACACAACACAAAATAAAATAGTTTAGGCCTCCTTGCAAAACGCATTGTGCAAAATAATCGATTATACTGTTGTTGTGATCGTTTTCGAAATTGAAATTACGATCAAAATCCAATTAACTGCACAGCCCTACAGTATGTGGCGAGAGAGGGATGAATAAATGAGACAACTGCAGACGACAGTTGGCGTTGGGGACGGCGAGAGCAAGAACGGTGCTTTCGGAGGGCAAGGGAAGGAGAGAGGCAGTAAAAAGCATGGCAGACAGCATGGAGGACAAAATGGCAGGTTACGTAACGACAATCAAAGCAGATGCAAGGCGCAATGAGCCAGATCCATGTGGAGGCCAACGCACTACAGGATGCAGAACAGCTGTCTCTGAGACATGTGGATCCTTTGAGGCATGAGATTTTCCATCAAACAAAAGCTCAACTCAAGGGGCTCTCGCAGGGAGAGCTCACTCCCCATCACGCAGACGCAGAATAGGGGAAAATACTCTCGGGCTATGTTGGCCCAGGAGAGGCAATGTGAATTATAGAGCAAGGATGAAATAAAGAGAGTTCCTAAACTGATACACTGAATACCAAGGGAAATAGAACATATTTTAAAAAATGTTGTTTATTGTTTAGTAGTTTCTACAATCTTTTTAGTAAAATATTTAAATGTTTACATATAGCCATATATATGTCCCCAATATTTCAGATGACATGCACCCGCCTATGAAGTGCATACATTTTACACAGATATGGGGGTGCTATGTAAACATACAGTATATTATGTTATAGATCTTGAATCTTTGTGTTTCCATCAATATAGGGATAAGTGGAGTAGACATAACTATTGCATTAATAGTAATTTTTTTAGCAATGCGAATTAATGTAGTTGTGTAGTTGGGAGTCTTGCTGGAATGATTTACGACTTTGTAAAACTCAACTCAGTTTATGGGAATTTGCGTTATGGGTTTGCGGGTTATAGTTGTAAATACATGTGTCAATGTTGTAATTGTTTTATTATTTAGTGCCAGACACGATAACCCCAATAATAAAGAAAGAAAGAAAGTCACTACACATTCAAAAAGTGAAGTCTGCTATTATTCGTGATGATAGGAGAAAGGGGGCGTGGCTCATAACATAGTACTTTCACTGTGTTTACATCAACACACTAGTGTTGAGACGTTCTCAACTTGTAGCGGGCCATCCACTGCTTGTCAGTGAAATTCAACACAAATGGTACACTGAAACTACACTCATATTATTAACTAATTACCTCTCGACATCGACGGACGAAAAAATGTGCAATCAATTTACGTTAGTTGGCTTTGGTTAGCATACTAGTTATTTTACGACGTTATCCTAATACGTTATCCACCACAACAAAGTTAGCGTTAGCTACCAAGCTACGGCTAGCTGACATAACACCAAACTAGCTAGCCTTGGCCTAGAACCAATAGTATTAGTCATAATACCGACATAACGGTTGTATAATAACTACATTATGACATTTACCTTTTAGGTTGGGGCCTGTGTTGTGGGATGGGCCTCGGTTTCAGGGATCCTACACGGTGGTTTCAGAGCTCTCAGCTGGGCGATAAAACAGCACAAAAAGCGCCGAGACTTCAGGCAGCAGAGCTCGCTAGCTATCGCTGCCGTTGTTGTCCGCTAACTCACAATTCATGGGTTTCTGGGGGATTGGATAGCCACCGCCGCAAAACTGTGGGTTTCAATGTATATTCCAGTGTACAGTCATTACAACAACTTGGTTTTAAAAGTTTTGAAATATGCCGTTATCATTCCTTTGTGCTCCCCGTTGTCCTTAATGCGCTTTATTTATGTCCCACAATGCAACGCGCATCTTTAACTGTACTGCACACTGTACATAGGAAGACTTGTATTCTATTAAGAAAATAGATTTGAAAGAATATATGAACGTCTAAGTACCTGTGTATTTCTAGTAAAATCAAATTTGATGTAGATTAATTTTGAAATCACTGTTTGTTTGTTTTTTATCACCATTTTCTGTTATTTTTATAGTTGCCTATATTCTACTCGTTTTTTCTGGATTTCTTTTTTTTTTTTTTCAATGAGTCTTGGATCTAGGCCGGGAATCATTAACTTACTTTTTACACATTGACTGAAAATTGCAATATGATTGGTTGCTAGTGTAATTGGATGGACAATGTTAAAAATGGATTGCAAAACATTGGCTTGCATTTGTTTATTTGACAATTTGTATTACAGACAATCTCAAAGACAGCAGCATCTGAAATGTTAATTACATGTCCAAGATAAAAACCTTAAAAAAATAAATAGCTTGAAAAGGAAGCTGTAATAATAAAATAGTATGAACCTTCACTGAAGGGATATAGGCCTTTTATTTGTTTAACATACTGTTAATTAACAACTAGAATGAAGAATCAAATATACATCAAAATATCTGAAAACAACACGAAAATGATGCATATTTGCCTAAACAAAAAAGTCTGAAGATTAATAAAATAATGAATGCTCCGTAAACATAGATAGATCATAATAATTGTTTAACTTATTATTAACACCTCCATTGCTTGCAAAATGCAAACGTTACACTTTTACTGTCAACTGCATTACAATAAACCTAAAATATAATTACAGAACAAACCAAATGCTTTCCTCGGTTATAATTCTGACCAGCCATATTATCTATGCTAAGGTTTTACACAGAGTGTAAACTCAAATTATATAAATATAAATTCTACACTATTATCAGAAATGATAATCATTCATATTAGTTAATTCATTAAGGTTTTACCTAAATAATCTACTGTACCACTATGCCAATCCTCAATCGCCACAAAATGCCTTATCCACATTAACTTAACATTAATAAGCATTGAAACTATACAACAGAAAGGGAGTTCCCAGATACGTGTTATAACAATGCATGATATATCACTAATAACTTAGGCAATTGTCTGAACATTAACTTAACATTAAGCATTGAAACTATGCAACAGGAAGGGAGTTCCCAGATACGTGTTAATACAATGCATGATATATCACTAATAATTTAGGGAACTGGCTCGACATAAACTTTAGAAGGGTCTGGGTTCTACAGTATAGAGGAGATTTGGAGGTATATGAGTATTGTGATGGTGTTTAACAGCAGGTTTCATGCTTGAAATATTAGCCGCACCGTAAATGACTAAATAACTGAGACTGAGCATGTACCATAACGTGTACCAGAGATTATACTGTTGGCCAGAAACACTCACAGACTTCAATCATAAGATCACATCCATTTAGAGTGTGCCTAGAATGCTTCCCTTTCTGAAGGAACACATAAACAGACAATACCTTTGTTTTGCTATCTACAATATTATCACATGTACATCTTGAGGTAGATTTCAATTGTTAAAAAAAATCATTAGTGGTTGTCACATGTCAACAATGGCTGAACAAAACTCTGGCAAATGCCCCTGATGTGCTTTGAAAACCACTTGACCAGCAAATCTGCTTGTCACTCATTCTGAAGCACGGCCTCATCTAGCAGTTTCTCAAGGCACAAATGAGATTCATTAAAAGTCACTTTTACAACACTTCTGGAACACTTCATAAGCATTCCTGGTTGAGGCATTCGCCGGACACCGGCTCAGGCATCTTGTTGGGGTCGCACCTCTGCGGCTCCACGGTTTTCCCGGTGTAGTCTATGCAGAAGACGCTGCGCCGGCGTTCTCCCTGGCCGCAAGTTCGTGAGCAGGCGGACCAGGGCCCCATCTGCCACATTGGGCAGGGCAGGTCCCCGCACGGCCGGATGTCAGACGGCTTCAGGTCCTTGTCACACAGGCTGGAGAAGAACCCGACGTCGTCCCGGCACTCCACGCTCCTCCGCGACCACCCCGAGCCACAGCTCTTGGAGCACTCAGACCACTCCCCCAGCACCCACTCGGGAATGCCGAATGGGTGGATCACGTGCAGAGACACTTTCCTCTCCTTGGACCTGCTGAAGGTCACATCTCTGGGGATGAAGAAGGTGTATTTGACCCTGGGAGGGTTGGGGTCCCCGGCCGTGGCCAGGAGCTGGACGGTGATGGCCTCCTTCAGCTGCCTGAAGCTCTGGATGCGCTCCAGGCTGGTGGATGAGCCACTGTACTTCAGCACCGCACCCAGGACGGGGATGTCCTGCTCCACCGTGGACACGGAGAAGTTACCGTTCAAGATGTAGCAGCCAGTTTCTCTCTTCACGGCCAGGTAGTTGCCGTCGTGTCGGATCCCTCGGTGGCTGCGCTGTTTAATGTCGATGTTGGTCGCGCCGACGGGAATAGTGACAATGTCGTTGTAGCCGTAGCTGGTTAAGAAGAGAAGCAAGTCATTTTTTAATGATACGAAATATATCCCCCAATCATATCAAACTACTAATACCTAAAACACACTTTTTTCTTTGGTGTGTATTTAACACTCACTTTGCCATAAAAAAAACCCCACAACTAAGCCGACCTTCATACTATCCAAATAGATTTATCATAGAAAACCAGTTATGGAACGTCACATATTGCCTATTGGCTATTTAACTATTGCTTGCCTGAGCTGAGTGTCTTGGGAGTGGATTCATCATTTTTTAGATACTCCCAATGCCCCCAACTTTATTTTTTTAGTTGTTCCTTGCTCAATTGAAGGTCAAGGTATGGGAGTGTGTGCAATTGTATTTATAAGCCCTGTGAGACTCTAGCTGTGATTTATGGATATCAAATATTTAAACTTTAGGAACACAAGAAGTGTCTGTCTTAACACTGTGACTTTAAACTCAGTACTACTGGTTGTTAAATAGCTTTCAAATCTTTAATATTTTGATAATACATTGTTAAATTTATATATTTAAAATGTATAAATTATTTGTTACCAGTTGCACGTCTATAATATTACATAATTTAATATATTAATGAGTTATATAATATATTCCTATAGATAATAATATATTATATTACATGAATAATACATGTATAATACATGTAATGTGTAATGCAACTTTCTATTTATACAAAAGCCATAATTTGTTTTGGCAGCAGAAATATAAAATATTATTTAACATTCATATCACCAGCCTCTACTACAATCACATGCGATCCCTGCTGTGAGTGAGGGGCAACACTTACGTGTCTTTGTTGTAGGAGCCCATAATCTTCCTGCAGGTCAGCCCACTTCCACCACACACGCCACACTTATCCACTCTCTTGGTGGAGCCGATCACCTGGTCACACCCGGCCTTCACACACTGGCCCTGAACACACAGGGATGTAGTGTCTGGCCCACACGTGGTCCCGTCAATCACCTACAAAACATAGAGCACGAGAGAATCAAGGCCTGTATATCATCACTTGTCTGCAATCATTAAAGCAATGGATAATATTTTATATTTCTTATTTTAATATTTTATGGGAACATTTTTACTTTTAATCGTTTTACTAACGTAAAAAAAACAACATGAATACGTGACATGAAATAACTTAATGACACCATATACACACAACTCGAATGTTCACAATGATTCCAAAATGTTTACATTCTACTGCAGCTGGTAAAAGGTTTTGATGAACAACAAAAGATCTACAGAATTACGAAAACACATGGAAAAATATAACTGTGAACCTTGGATGTGCATATACTAAGTTATTATGTGATTGTCATGTTAGATTTAAATCATTTGACTCCGCAAGCTTCCATATCTGTTTCAACACAGCCCTGGCTCAGTAAATGGTATTCAAAATATTAACAAACTTCCTCCAACATTGCTTACTCTATCTTTAAGTGATGCCTGTAACTCAATAAAAGTTATCGGTCAATAGAACATGACAACTTTCAGAAATACACAGTGCAGATATTTCTTGCGAACAGTGTTTGGGAGTTTGTGAGAGGTAATCCAGATGTACAGTTAGTACCTTGGCTTCAAACACCTTGAATTCACTGCTGCCCCTGGCTCTGCAGAACAGTTTGCACCTGTCCCTAGGAGATACTCCGGCATACTTGGGAATCCACTGTTTAATGTTGCCGTGGAAATCCAGGTAGTTGGGGCTGTTGTACTTTTCGCACTGCTCCTCTCGAAAACTCTTCCCTGAAAAAATGTATTTTTTAAAGTCGCTCTTTGTGTAAAGCAAACTCAACAAAAGTATCGTTTTTACTAAGTGCGATAATGGTGACTATTAGAGAGAAAGAAAGCAAACAAGCTCACCATTATCGTCATCACAAGGCTTTGTGTTACAGGACTGGTATTGAACCCTTTGCCCCTCGCAATACATGCCTCCGTTCAGAGGCACCGGATCTGTGCACTCCCTGTAGGAGAACCAGACCCCTCCGCCGCATGTTCTAGAACACTGTTGCCATGGTCCCCACGCGCCCCAACCGCCGTCCACAACCGCCTGTGGTGAAAAATCCAGAGTGGCTGGTTAGATCTCGGTGCCAAATGCAACACAAAGCCAATGCACTCCAAAACCGCAGGTCTGGGCTTCCTGCGTCATCCGGGCCCACGCGCTTTGCTGGCGCGCCGCAACTCTGGGATAAATCTGTGTTGATGTTTGCCACGCGCCTGCTGTCTATGCCGCTCCACATGCCAGCTACATGCGGAACAAACCGCTAGCTTGACCTGCCACGACCTACCGTGCTATAACCAGGCAGGGCAAAAGTACAAATGTATGTGTGGTGGTCAGAGTGTTACTTGGTGTACGTGGGCATGTGTGTGTGTGTATGTGTGTGTGTGTGTGTGTGTGTGTGTACGCGTGTGCGTGTGTGCCTGCGTGTGAGTATGCGTGTGTGTGTGAAGGTTTCTATTTGAGTGTAAGTGAGTGTGACTCCACGTGTATTATTCAAGCATGCGTGCACTTGTGCGTACGTGTACATGTGCGCACGTGCGTGCGTGTGTGTGTACTTCTGCATAGGCATCCCATCCAGAGGTTTATGAGTTTGGAGCAGCCATTCCCACCACTGCCAGTATGTCTGGCTTCATAAACACATGTGTGATCATAACACCAGGAGAATCTATCAGGGCAACTGAAATAAGAATGAACCACTGAGGTCGCCAGATGATCTTTATGCTCTTTTAAAGAAGCACAGAAAAGCAAAGAGTAAAGGCTCGGTTAGGAGTCGTGGACATAAAGGCTAAATGCTGCAGAGCAGTTCTAGAAACACTATATAGAGGAGACATGCCACTTGAAGAATTTTGAATGGAGCTCCATGGGAGAATTCTATGGCAATCTCATCGGTATCATAAATACCATCAAAGAATGTTTGAAACATGAGAGGACTGTGTGCTCCCCTCCGCCCACCCAAATACAAACATGTATGGCGAGTTCCCCGCCTAAACCACCAGGTTTGGACTGGAGTGCACATGTCAAGTCAGTGTACTGTATATATGCTAGCCAATAGAATTATTCGAGAGGTGCCAATGCTCCCCCTGCCTAGCAACAAATCGGTAACAGAATATTTGTATGCTTTAGGAGAGGGCACGGACAGTGTTTTAGCATATAAGATGAAATATAACCACTGGCAAGGACCTTTAACCTATTTAACCAACTGTGTGGTTGCACTGACGTACAGTAAGCCACTTGCAATTTACAAATAACTGCCCGGGCGTTTCAAAGATGGCTGCCGAATGGAGGACTTTGGCAGTTCATCAAAGAACACTTCACTGATAAAGACTGTTACTGTTATAGTACCTGTGGCTGCATGACCTCATCAGTTGCCATGCAGATCCCATGGTGGCACGTGCTGTTGGCGCCACATGGGGTACCATCCGCCCATGCCAAGCTACCATTCTTGGTGGTGCATTGTGGGTTGTCCTCCTCGTGGCACCACAGCTGGCTGCAAGCTCCGCTGTCCGAGGCGTTGGGGCAGTAGACGAACTCCTCCCCGAAGATCTGCTGGCACTGTCGGTCCAGACTGTATAGAGTGCCTGGCAGCTCTCTCGGTAACGGCGTTATAGTTTCTGGGGCGTCCAGCAGGCAGTCTCCTGTCGATGGGTTACGGCGTGTGAGAATTGACAAGACGTTATGGAACACTGGTGTTAAAATGTGTATTTCTTTTATCAGTGTTAGTGCACTGCATGTGTCTATCCAAACCACAGACATAGATTGTCAATTTTTCTTTTTTCATTCAGTGTTTTTCTTCTTTTATTACATTTAATATTCTTTGCTTTTGTCTAGAGTTGTCAGTGACGTCTACAGTGTGGAATGAACATTCTCCGCCACATTGTTTTTCTTTGGAGACATTTTCCAACTGATAAAGAACATATTTTGCTGATGCCAGCTGCTGCTTTTGGCCTGCGTAGTGGAGAAGAGGAAGGAATCCATAGCATGACTCAGTGGAAAAGCAGCTTCACTAATAGGTTCGCCCACGCCACAAACAATACAAGATGCACAACACAAAACGTAGAGTCATTTTGGAGAAATCGATATTTGAAATTGATGAAAACATGCCACATGCCAAGCCTGAGGTGCTCCCTCAGAAGCTCCGTCCCACATATTGGATAGGCATTGCCAAGGCTAGGATAATGTTGAATGGTGCTGTCTGCACCACTTTGTTTGTGTTCCCATTTACAGAGGGCTGTGTAGAAACACCAAATTCTCTTTTCAGCTCGCACACAGAACCGGCAGATAGTCCCAGAGAGTCACTAGATATTGGCTGAGTTTTACAAAAAATATTATTATTTTACAATCGCTGACTCTACCTAGTAAGCAACATTAAGCTAATACACTTTTTGTCAAATTCACTAAATATCTTCTCGCAGCCCTGGCTCCGTAAATAGGAACACAAAGTGGGGAACACCGCTCACAACAACAATGCCCTAGCCTTCGCAATGCATTTCCAATGCGTGTGGCGGAGCTTCTGCATGAGCAGCCTTAGGCAATGAAGGGAGAGGTGTGTTTGTTTCGATTTAAGTTTGAAGCTAGCTAGCTTGAGAATGCCTGACTCCCCCTTTAAAATACATGTGGCTGGAGGGGGCAGGAAGGAGCCCAGTGTGTGGGAGGGGGAGGGGGAGGGGGAGGGTCATCCGCTGTTCGAGGTTCAAAGCAGAACGTTTTGTAACTCCGGTCTGAGGAGTATCTGGGGGGGCTCTTACAGTCTCCTATTCTTACCCCACATTTTGCCGCATCACTTAATGTGGGCCTACACATTAATAAGTGGGCGCTAGAGCAGAGGTCTTCAACAGGGGGTCCGGGACCCCTAGGGGGTCCTCAGAGGTACTGCAAGGTGTCCTCCAAATTATTTGTTTATTTGATTCCAAAAATGTAAATGTCAGAAAACATACAATAGCGTAAATACAACCTGTGCGATAAATATTTAACTGTCATAATTGTAATGGCTTAGTAAGTAGCTTACTTTTATACATGACACTATTAGGCCGCCCTACATTATTGTTGTTGGCCCGGCAACTAAATATGTTATGCCATACTGTATGTGATAGGGAATCCCTGTGCTGTGTCTCCATCAGCTAACGTGTCCTTGGCCTGAAAAACGTTGAAGACCTCTGCGCTAGAGTATAATGCAATCACAGAGTTATTGTCACGGCAAAAGAGATGATGTGTGGAAATCTAGATCAAGGTAAACCACAAGCGACCACCATGACCTCTAATTTGTGGAGAGAAAATTATTTACACTGGAAAGCGATAGAGAGGCTGTGCAATGGAAATGGCAGTTTGTTGTTGTTTTGTTGTGTTTTTCTCATCGGGGGAGCCCTAAACCTTGGATTTCCTTAATAAATAACAAACCACACTGCTAAAACAGACTTCCCTTTTGGCAGCAATCTCTATACGAGACAAAAAGAGTTCACGTACGGTACCTTTGGAAAGGGGGGTTGCTTTTTTGGGTTTCTATACATTGCAGTGTGAACTGTGGACTAAATGCACATTACTCTTCTTTGCCATCACATCCTACGCAGACTGTTATAAGATATAACAGTATAATAATATATAAGATATAATTGTGGGTTTTGTGGGTACTTCAATCTTTGCCTAGCCCTAGTGGTTTTCAAACATATGGGCAGGGATCCGTGAAAGTGTCTGTGGTTAATAGTTTTCTAGTTTCATGATTTTTTTGTAGTTGTTTGTTATATGTTGATGTTGCACATTGCATTGTGGGTTGGGGGGGAGGGGGGTGGGGTCAAGGATATTTAACTGCAGGTTTGAAAGACATGTAAAACATGTCAGACAGTGTAAAACATGAAAGACATGTTTAAACCATGGCCAATTCTAGACTTTTTATCCTATCCATAAAATTCTAAATCTAAGACGTTTGTCTGACTTTCAAATTTATGAGCATCCTTGAACTAACCATGATGGCCACTCGCTTCTATCTGTAAACATAGACGTAACTGAGCTTATAATTGTGATTTAGTTTGGGGGTGTTTACATAGAGGTGCATGACTTGCAGGTGGAGTGAAAAAGTTGTGACCGGAGAAAAAAAAAAAAAAAAACACCCAGAAATGGCTTGGAGCGCAGAGGGTTAACACCATTGGCTCAGAGAAAGCGCTGCCTACCGTGGCCATTGTCGAAGAACTCTGTGACGGACAGCGCGCTACAGGGAGACCAAGGGGCGGTCTTGTTGAGGTCCACAAACAAGTGAGCCATCAGGTGATGTCCTCCAAGATTGCCAAACAGCCTCTGGCAGGTGTCGGAGTTGTCGTGACCCATGCTCAACACATGACCTACAGACAGGACAGAGTGAAGGAATGAAGGCTTGAGCAGAAATCTTGTCGCTTACACAAGTTAAAAACAAAATGTTATCATGGTATGTTATTTCGGCCACCACGTTCAAAGGAAAACAAGGCAGGAGGTGGTTTACCCTGCGTTCACATGGATGACAAATGAGCGAAACAAGTTGCAGATTTACTGCAAATGGAGACATGGCGGTTGCAAGCCATCTAAGTGGGCTAAAAATAGACTAGAAGTCTATTTTACTAAACAAGTATTAGACTACTTTATGCAAATACTGAGTGATGTGACACAACGACTACCAATGGGGGTTAAGTCAGCGTAACACGTCACTGATATAAACGATCCAGCCAATACGTACCCACATTGCCCATGAGTGACAAGCATGTGTGATGGAAACTTTAGTTTAAAACATTGAATACGTGGCAATTATGTAAAATAAATGCTCTTACCAAGATCTTATATAGGCCATATATGTATTATTCTCCATGGAGAAGACTAATACATCTGCAGTCATCCCAAAGACTGACAGCATCTGACAGCAAAAATCCAGCATTGCTGGTCACCAGCATAAGGTATGTTTTGCATGCTGGAAGCAGCATGGAATGCTGGTTTGCTGGTACCCCGGCATCCCATGCTGTTTGCTGGTGTACTGGTATACCAGCTAGACCAGCACTACACCAGCACTAACCAGTATGAACCAGCCTGGACCAGCACTACACCAGCAATATACCAGTATGAACCAGTCTGGACCAGCACTACACCACTACTAACCAGTATGAACCAGCCTGGACCAGCATGGAATCCATGCTCATTTATGCTGTTTTTTTAGCAGGGTGTTAACAACACTTTCTGTTCTCTGCCATTATATAGCCTGTTGACTCTCTGCATAAACCCTTAAATGACCTGGTCCAAAGGCAGCTCAATCATTAGCCAGTGACCAGACCAGACCCTAAAGGCAGTTCTAAACAAAACGCATTGTAATCATGTCAGAAAAAAACGTGTCTGGCTCTGTTGATACTTAAAGCACTAAAGACAAACATATGTCTCCCACTTTTGTCATTACTGTGAATGCAGGGTTAGTCATCACTCGTGACCATGCGTAGGCGATTAACCCTTTATTGATATGCAACTGTAACCTGACATGCCAGAGGTATTTTTGTCACAAGTCCATCTGGGGAGTTGAAACTGTTTGTGAATGGCTGTTCTTTCAAAAAAATACTTGGCAGTTGATTGGATGAACATTCTGGTCGTTTTCGCTGTCAGCACCATGGTTGGCACACCTAAACCACGCCCGTATAGCTATAAACATGACGCTGATTGGAAAACCACGCCCGTATAGCTATAAACATGACGCTGATTGTAATGTTCAGTTGCTACTCGGACACATTCAAAATGATTCCGAGGCTTTCCAGACTGATTCTCACGTTGAAATGAAACTGAGGTTCGCGAGATAAGGATGGTGTCGCGAGGCTAATACAATGGCATACTTGAAATAGTAAATTCCTTTCTAGCTGACCATGGCCTTTTATAAAACAAATTACAAACTGCTTTGTGGCAAAGTTACCAAGCTCGTGTGCAGCAGTGAATCCCGCCTGGAGGCCGTTGTCCTCGACGACAGAGCAGCTTCTTTTTGGGTCACACATGGTTCCTACATCAGCTACCCCTAAGGTGTCACAGCTTCGTCCACAGATGTCCTAAACAAAACAGACATAGACGGGCCATGAAGCAGAAGAATTAGTGACCGGGTTGCAGTGTCTCTTCCAGTGTCTGTTTTATTTTCACTCATGGACTTGCCCGTTGTTAGGTAAACAAATTAGGCATGGCGACTAGCAAAAAAAAAAAAGGAAGGTTGACTGTTATTGAAATCACATGTTAAACCAGGGCTGCGTCTACCTTCTTGAGATTCTTCCATCTTTCCAAGGAATTCCAAAAAAACATGTTTTCCAGCGTTTCCGTCGTAAAAATGCGAGCAAATAAATACTCTTGGCGAGCAAGGGTTTGGGGCTGTGATGTGGGGAAATTAACAACGTGGTCTATCAGAAAGAGTTTTTAAACGACTTGTGTATGGCTATGTGTATTTTGAGATGGATGCATCCTGGGCTTGGGCCTAGACCCAACACCGCAAGGCATGGCCCTCTCTGATTCAAAACACATATGGGACCAGAGCAGCGGTTCCAACAGCACAGCATGTGTTTGTACACCTTGTTTCAAATCAATATCACTCATGCACACGAAAGACAGACCTACACACACACACACACACACACACACACACACACACACACACACACACACACACACAGCTGCACAGCTTGCAAACAAGCATGATTCACACTTTTTGCAATTTCACACACTGACAGACAGACATGCAGACAAGATTTGCTTACAGGTATAGGCCAGGCTGTCAAACCCAACCCGACGGTTGTGATAGAAAATTATTAAATGTTAATTTAGTTGTGTCCAATATGGGTGCAGGCTTTAGCTGTTTCACCTGCAGATACAGCTGGGTATCAGGAAATACAATGGCATAGAAATATCCTGCCATCCAGTCTGTAGCTGAGACAACTGCTGGGTGAGGTTGAAATGGGCCATACATGTAAATTAAACACTGTCTTTGTCTGTGACCAAGTGGGACATTAAGCCAGGAAATTCAGCTGAAGTGGTAAATTAAATATGCAATGTCTACCAAAGGCAATAACCATCATTTTTAGTTGAATAATCAAATCACGTTCCTTCAGGTGGGAGTCGAGCAAACTAGAACACTGTACGCCACCGCAGCTGCAGCATACAGTCGCTGGGACAAAAATCAGTTCCATGTTAGCTGTTTAGTCTAGCTCAGTCCATAGTGATGTCATATGGCCGGTTTCACGGACGCGGATTAAAGCCTAGTCCAGGACAAAAACTAAAATTATATGAAAATATCTGTTGAAAAAAGTTATTAGTCTAAGACCAGGCTTAATCCATGTCTGTGAAACCGGCCTAATATAGTGTTAAGATTGATTCGTGGTAGTCATAATGTTAGCCCACACCCCTTGATCGGTCCGTTCTTTTAAGGTTCAAAGCAGAAACTACCTATAGAGACTTAAATTAAAGTAGCATTTGCCAATTGACTTTCCCAAGCCCCGCCCCTTTCACTTGTCCTACCTAGTTACTGTAACTAGGTAGGACAAAACACTTTGTTTACACTGATTAACCAATAGCAGCTCTGTTGTATGCCCACGCCAGGGCGACAGCATAGTACAATGTGCATACCACAAGACGGAGGTCAGCCAAGCGCAGCAGAGCTCAAAACCCTCAAGGAGTGTGACGTTATTGTTGGTATCATTTCATCACAGCTGGCTGTTTCCCTCTCCCCAGCTTTTGCTTATCTCATTATGGTCCTCTTATGACATGAGTTCATCTCCCCTCATATACGGTACCGGGCTTGTATTGCTTATTTTACAAGGCAAAGGCAACGCATATACATCACTGATGGTTCAGCTTGATACAAAAGACACACAAAGAAACACCTGCGAGCGAGTATACAGCAATTCATCATGCAGGTCCCACATTAAGTCGTATGTCAAAGTCCCTGACTTTTATTTGCAAAAGATCTGAATTTCCACTACCTTTTATAAATGGAAAAAACAGACCAACGGAATGATGTCTTGTGTAAAAGGGGACAACCAACATACCAACATTCAGAACAATCGTTGTTGAGACCATTCAAACATTGGGAGAAATAAAAACAAAATCATCAAATTCCCTGACTTTCCATGTGTGCTTTAAAAAATGCCACGATATTCCAGAAATTCCATGACCAGTGGGAAACCTGCTAAAGGCTATTATCACGTCAAGCTAACATTATCAGGGTGCGTGACTGTGTGTATTACAGTAATACAGCTCAGACCTGGCGCCAGTCGTTAGAAGGCACACCTCGGCCTGTCTCGTACCTTCCTGGTGAATAGCAGGGCTGTGTCGTAGTGTTCCGGGTGCCTCGGGCTCGGTGGGTTGAACAGCTGCTGCCAGGAGCAGAAGTTGCGCAGGGCCAACCCTCCGTTGCTTGAGACCACGGGCCCCACCTCCTCATCCTCCACCAGGAACATCTTCACCACCACAATGTGCACCAGATTCTTTATGCTGGGGTGCTTGTAGAGCTGGGCTGCCATGGAGACCAGCGTCAGGATGTAATGCTGCAGAGTGAAGACGGTGCACGAGGATGGGGGGAGATGGGGGAGAGGAGAGGAGAGGAGGAGAGGGGAAAGAGGAGGTACATTTAATAATTTAAAAAGTACACAAGTAAATGCACTAATATGCAGGGCCCTGCATCTGCCTGCCGTATACTGTACACTGTGAAACGGTAAATAATGTAAATAATTACATTGCAAGTATTATAATTACTGTTTCAATGCAGATGTCAGCATGCATATATTATTTCGTGTTAGATGAGTTTTTAAATAGTTATTCATTATCGTGTTAATTCATATTTTAGGAATGTTTTGGAACGTTGAATCTTGGAATCTGAGGAATCAACGAGTTCATGGAAATAGGGAAAGCTTTACTTTGGAATTGCTTCTGAAAGCTGCCGCCAAATTGTCACCTACACTTTGTAATGCAGGCGGGCCAGCATTGATGCTGACATTTCTCACCTCTGAACTTTTTCTCGGCCCTTGGAAAACAGTGCGCCCGTCCGTTACCCTTAAAGGGTTCTCATCATTCAAGTCAGACTGGACTCATGACAAATTTAGGAGCTGAGCGTTTGCTTGTTTTTATTTCTGTCCATTGTTTCCCTCTGCATGAATGTAGGCCTAGTCTATTTGCAATTTCGTTTGGAAGAAGAATGTGCTGTGTACTGTCTGCATTTTGTAACTAGTCCTATGTAAATTATGTTTAAAAAATGTTGATTATAGAATAAAGCTTAACCAACCTTGATTTCATCTCCATAAAAATGTGTCATTGATGCATCTGCGACCACAAGGGTCTCGATGAAGCGTGGCGCGGACACAAATCGTTTCCTGCGAGATTCCGTGTGTGCGTCAGCCTCTCCGTGCGCAAAACTTTCCTCCTCCAGCCTTGCTCCAGTTTCTCCATTAGGGTGATCAAATAAAATAGTAGCGCTGTGAGTGTTGTTGATTGCCCTCCTTTTGACAACATGCAGCTGTTCTTCAGACCCTAACCCAGAGTCCAGCCGCTTTGGTTCAATCAGATACTCTTTCCCTTCTGTTATGAACGATCCAAGGATGCCGTTACACAAGCTGACTGCAACGACAGAGTTCGGTTTGTGGTCTACATTCCCAGAGTAAAAGCAACCTCTTAAGTGCCCATCGTTTTCTTCTATCTTGTTAATTATTCTGTGGGGTAGCCTGTCCGGTATAGGGTCCCCTTTTTGGGCACCTGAGGCGCTTCTTAAAACGTCGACGTCTTTGGCTCTGATTCGCTGTATAGTGAACGATGGCGCAATGAAGCTTGTGTCGGGCATAAGGTTTAGAATGAATTCTTTGCCAAATGCACTGACCACAAATCTCGGCTGTTCCTCACTTCTTTTCCAAAACCGACTAGTGCTTCGTCCGTTTATCCGAACAGGTACAGTATCCTCTGATTCAAACGAACTGGAGAATGCTATGTGGATTACGCACAGTGACACAAATGTAAAACAACGAGTGTAACACATCGTCTGCAATGGAAATTGCACTCAACAATTAAAAACACAAGTTTCAGTTTTCTTTTTTATTCTTGGGCAAGTGCGCGCGCTGTTCCCGTCCGTGTTCGCGTGTCTTCTGAAAAGCCAAGACGTATTTTCAAATTAGATATTATTTTCCCAGTGCTGTAATGTCAGTCTTGGTCAAAAATGTATATATTTAGTCTAGGTTGTGTTTTGTTCTCTACTTCTAACAAGTCTATTCTTGTTCTGCCACTAACCAGATCCACGCAGGACAGGGGATAGCAGTGGTATTTATACTTTCTGGTCTACCCGGGACACGAGGGGGTTTATTTTTGATATCCTTCGTTGCTGGAAATTCTCCTCCCACTAGCTCTTCGGAAGAAACTCGGAAATAACGGATCCAATGAGAATAGGCCGACACCCCCCCCACCCCCCTTCCTCCTCCCCCCCCCCCAACCCTACACCACCCCACCCACCCCCTTCAGAAATAGCTTGACAACCGTGCTCCTATTATTAACCCAGCATAGCTACAGCCAACACATGCTATGACAGCGGCATCTATACTATGCATAGCTGGAGGTCCGCTGGTCAGTTATTTCTGAGGTGTATTTGAGTGTCAGGTCCTCTCAGATTGGTAACCTCCACCGCTCCGGGGGTGGGTCCTTTATCCTTTCATAAAAGACCACCTCCAGTCAATGAAAGGCATGGGCACGCCTATGCTTTCGACTAAAGCTCGCTTTAAAATACTTTCTCACGAAGAATGCGAAATTAATAAATTAACAAATTGTCTAGTGTCATTTCAGTGAGAAAACATTTAATATTTTTTTCACAAATCAAGTCATGAAACTTCCCTAAATGCCCAGAGATATCGATGTATGTGTTACTGGCGCTTTTTGGTTGCTTTACTGTACCACCAGACGGCGCCGTTGTATTACATAGCCTACATAATGTTCTGCGTGTCCGTTTTGAGCCAGCACTCCTTTACGACACAAGCAGGTGGCGCGATTGTTTGCTTCTCGGATTTTACCCAGTCTATGCTGAATGTTGATAGCAAGAAAAATAATAACGGAGGCTGTTAGTTAGTTACCCCCGCCCCCTCCACTCTAAGAAAAAAGAAAAAAATATATAATCCAAACTGAGTACATGAATGTGCACGAGGCGTAGCCTATATAAGTTTTACCATGTGCGCCTGGATTCACATTCAAAGTATTTAACCGTGGGTAGGTGATGCAAAGGGGTGCTACAGCTCGTAGACTACCACACGTTGTACAGCAACAATAATATTTGGAGAGATAAGTGGCTGAACTCGAGAGGCATGTCCATTGAGCAATTCTGTAAGCGCACCTCCTCAAATCTCACATGACAATCATCTCTTGTCTTTACTCGATATCAAAGCTCACCGAGCGCACGCAAGTTAAGTGCAGCGCTGCAGGATGGAAAAGGAGCACAGACGCTGTAGGTCCTTGGTCCACTGACGGACGGCTCAACACCGCGCTCCGTTGATTTTACGCACACCTTACCTAGCGTTCACTGATCAATATAGCCGGGTTTGCGTTGTCTTTCCAGATTTGGAACAAATATGGCTACACTTATTAGGCATTTTATCATTGTTATGGATGTTTTATTATATATGAAAGTGAACTTTTGCATGGAGGTGGATTTCTGCATACCTGTTCGATTGGATCACCAAAAGGAGGAAACGCTACCCAATTGGAAATCAGAGAAAATAGATGACATGGCCGTTTTTAGACTCACAGCATTCAGTCAGGAGTTTTACCTACACCTTAGTCCGGATTCTAATTTCCTTGCTGCCAGCAGCGCGCCCGCTGAGCATGAGACCTCAGCATCAATTAGCTCTGCAGCTGCTGAGTTTAGACGATGCTTCTACTCCGGCGATGTAAACTCAGACCCCGAGTCATTCGCTGCTCTCAGCCTCTGCCGAGGTCTCCACGGGGTGTTTTCTGTGAACGGGACGGAGTATTTCATCAGCCTACTTAACAACGACGGGACAAAGACAGAGAGATATGGAATTGGTTTTGACAGAACACATGTCGTTCGTCGCCGGGGAGGACGCGCCCATTCGGGTCAGAATTTCACCAGCAGGTGCGGCGTGGCGCCTCACGCCAACTTCAGCTTTTCTGCTCATCTGGAGAAGTACAAGTACTTGAGAACAATGGAGTTGGACAGCCTCAGTGAATCCGTCATTAAAACCCTAGGGAGAGCAAAACGTTTCGCCTCCATCCCCCGGTTTGTGGAGGTGCTGGTAGTAGCAGATGATTCCATGCTGAAATTCCACGGGGATGACCTAAAGCATTATCTTCTGACCCTGATGTCAGTGGCAGCTAAACTTTACAAGCACCCCAGCATTCTGAACTCCATTAACATAGTTGTGGTGGGCTTTATGGTAATTAATGAATCTGATAAGAGTCCGAAGGTTTCCAGTAACGCAGCCCTGACTTTGCGCAATTTCTGCAGTTGGCAGAAGAAGTTAAATAAACCCAATGACAAGCACCCTGAATACTGGGACACGGCTATACTCTTCACCAAGCAGGTAAGCAGAAGAGACATGAAACTTATGCAGTTGAATTTGAAATGAGCAGATAAACTGCATACATTATTTTCTATATATTAAAGTTGGCAGGTGATGACAGGGGACAGGCATCCTTGAGCAAGACGCCTAACCCCCTACCCCCTAAACACTGCACCTGGTGGTTGGTTTGTCTGGTTGCACCTTGCATGGCAGCAGTCACCATCGATGTGTGAATGTGAGGAGAAATACTGTAAAGCGCTTTGGATAAAAGCACTATATAAATGCAGTTCATTTAATATGATAATGCACACATATAAACAACTGCTCTGCTGCATCTCAGTCTCCTTACTATTACTATGCACTGCTTTTGGCGAGTGCGTGCCTATGAGTCATTAGGGGGAAAAAAAGACAGTTGCTCTCTTTGGAGACACCTTTGAATGCTGTCTAGGGAATGAGAGCTGCTCACTGCACGTGAGACAACATCACTCGGTTTCACACCATTTATCCAGGTTTAATGCGTCCTTTTTGGAAACAGGTTTAAGCTGGGACAAAGGGATCTTGCTGTTTGGAGTGAATGGAATGACAAGCATGCGTTTCTGTGCACAGAGGTAGTCATTCTAGGACTTTTCAGCTGTGAGCCTCTCCACTCAGCCTTGGCCATTCAACTGTTACATCAGCTTAGCCTCAAAGCTCAGGGCATGGAAGAGCTTTATAGCCCCACCACTAAAACACCTCATTCCAGACCTTCCCTTATGTAGTGCATACATATAACCCAACTCATGCCACTTCTAGACAAGTCATGGATTCTGCAGCCTCTAAACATTTATTGGGAAACTTTGAAAATGTTGAAAAACGTTGAAAACGTTGAAAATGTATGCATTTTGAAAACTCTTCCCGACACACCGGTCTTAAGTTGACAATGATGACACAGCATTGTGCCCAACCTGGTGGGGTATTCATCCTATTTAAGGGTGTCTGTTTTCTATTAGGTCTGTTTTGTCTCTGCCTGGCCATCTGATACAGTGCTTCAGTGCATAGCAACATGCAAAACACTTCCAACTAAACCCCTGGGCAACATCACATTTTTACGGTAAAGGTGATATGTCGGAAAAGTAAGGACACTGTTGATGTCCTCGGTGTGTCCAAGGAATGGAATTCCACTGGAAAAAGCTTGTAGTGTCTGTACTGTGGAATACACACAGTTTCTTATTCTTGCATCTATGGGCTAATCTGTGAAACCCGAGTTACCAAGATCAATACCTCCTCTGAGGTAATGAGGACACCTCTTGGTGTCAATTAGAATTTTGTTTTGCTATTCCACCTTGATATGCTTTAAATATTGCAGAATAATTATTTAACATAGCTAGAAAAGCAATTAAGGTGCAGGTAAATATTTAACTGCAAATGAAAAGAGAATATGTAGCTAAAACATTGCAAGTGCGAATCATCTTGATAGCCAATGTGAGTCATTTTTATTCATTCCAATACATCCTTCGGGGAGAATGGTAGTTAATGACTCCTGTAATGTCAAAACAAATAGACCAGACATGTGGAACAGGAATTGGCTTGCCTTTATTATTAAAGGCAAGCCAAGATTATGTCAACAGATGCAATTTATGGGACGAGAGAGAGAAAGATAAATTGTGATTTTTGCAACAGTTCATGTGATTTTTGTGCCTATTTTGCCAGATGCATGTGACCTAATGTGTCAACAACATTTGGTAAGCACAAATGTCATACATACATAATTCACATTACTTTTTTAATTCTTCCAAAACACGCTCATCTATCTACAGACTATTCCAAACCAAGCCCCATGTTTAAACATTGTTCACATTCAATGTTTGAGAATGTAGGGAATGAATAAGCTAAATAGGGTCCCATGTGCTTTATATTAGCATTCATGTTTCCTTCATTCTGGAGCTCACCGCTCGGGTTCTTGGCCAGCCTAAGGTACAGCCTGGCAGAGAAGAAACAACATACATCATGCCTATTTGTATCATGACGTAATGTGTTTCTAAGGCTAAAAAGCACAAAGCTAATTTTCGCTCCACGCTTCCAGGATCTTTGCGGGTCCACCACCTGTGACACTCTGGGAATGGCCGACGTGGGAACGATCTGCGACCCCAAGAGGAGCTGCTCTGTCATCGAGGATGACGGCTTGCCCTCAGCTTTCACCACCGCACATGAACTCGGTGAGAAGGTTACCCTGCAGCTGGCGATGTTCTCAGAGAATATTTGGTCACGGTTTCCGTCCACATACGCGTACAGTACGTGCAGTGGGATTCATGTTACACCCCATACAAGTTATGTGGGTACCAGGTTTGACAAAGACTCATGCTGTTTAATCACCCCATGTGTAAACGCACGAAGGTGAATGTTTATAACTGGAATATACAGCCGCTCGTTTGTCAGACAGGGCGTGAGGAGAACAGTTTGACCTAAGAAGTGGTAATCCATCCCTGGCTCTATGGATGAAGTCAAACAAATGCCATGATACAACAAATGACACTTGTTATCAAGTGTTTCCAATCGCCACTGATTGAAAAGGCTGTGAAAAAACATGGAGGGGGGGGAGGGGGGGAGGGAATACATCTGAGACCAGATGTGCAAACATTACCAGATGTCCATGGGTCCCAGAAGAGGCATTGGTTTACAGTGCCCACTTATTGGAACTAATTATACAATTTCCCTTCAAAATGACCCTGTCCCACTGTTCAACACTGGTTTGTAAAATCATCCATTACGAACACTCCCCAGACCCGTTTGTTTGGTACAGCAAGTTCCTATGTTGGGAATTAAGTGGTTTCCCTGGGAACCAAATTCCCCCGTTAGACGTGTTTTAGTACATGGATGTGAGCCATGCATTATATTCCCATGCATAACTGATTTTTTTCCCCCCTGAAATGACATCATTAAGGCTGACCAAGAAGACTTAGTTGGCCTTGTGCATTCAAAGTAAAAATGTGATATTTCATGAAAGGTTTCCCTTATTATTAAAGGTAATATATAATATATTTTAAACATCAACATAGCAGCAAAAAAATCTTCTATGTAAGGATGTAGTGGAGACATTTCATCCTGAGCAGAGAATGACATCACATTCCCTCTGTGCGTGTTGTAATCCGAGCTCCTATGTTCTTTGTTTTCATAGTCGTGCAGGCTGTGCATGCATATTAGTGTGGCCCACAATGCAATTGTTTAGGTCTGAGTGGCAGCTAATCTCATATAGATTCACTTCAATTTATAAGTCTGCATTATACCCTCATGCTGTTGACTTAAATGTTGATACAGTAATACTTCCTTTGTGCTTGCCACCACATAGAGACACTATCAGTGCTTTCAAAATAAAACATGTACCGGTAACACTCTCCCTCTCTCTCTCTCTCCCTCTCTCTCTCTCTCCCTCTCTCTCTCTCTCTCCCTCGCTCAGGTCATGTCTTCAACATGCCCCACGATAACGTGAAGGTGTGCGAGGAGGTATTTGGGAAACTCAGGGACAACCACATGATGTCTCCCACGCTGATTCAGATAGACAGGAGCCGACCTTGGTCGGCATGCAGTGCAGCCATTATTACGGAGTTCCTGGACAGGGGTCACGGTTAGTGAACCAGTTTCTACGTCCCTGACCCACATTTCAACCACCAATGACAGCCTTGGAGTCTTGTTCTGGCACGGGCTCAAAGTTCTCTAAGCGGTCTCTGTTCACACAATGTGTGTCAAGTCCTTAGTCACGAAAGTCATCATACAGATTGCTTGCATGCATGGTGGTCTGATAGTAATAGACTCTTGACACACCATAACAAAAATCAAGTGAGATAAAACTCATTTATATGAGACTCTGTGCACATTTTATACATGGTGAACCACCATTGTGTGTTATGCTAAATACTGTATACCATGTATACCACTGTCTACTATGTCTAAATTGCATGAAGACCAACATTGTGTATGTGTGCCTCTTTCTCAAAACTCATCTTTCTTGTAAAAGATGAAACATTGAATCATTAAGGCCTAAATAATTCTGTTTTTATCAGACATTTTGCTCAACATGTGCACTCTATAACATGGCTGTCAAATTGCAAGGAACCATATGTTGGACATCTAATGTCTCTCTTGTAAAACTCAGCTAAAGCTAGAGACTCTCAATAAGATGTACTGTATACTCAAGGTGTCAGCAGACCAAACATGAAAATAATCATCTCTGGATGTATCCCATTTCGTCTGATTTCACTTAGCTACTGTTATGAAGCATCAGGAGGCTACCCTGATATATAGCTACTGTTATGAAGCATCAGGAGGCTATCCTGATCTATAGCTACTGTTATGTAGCGTCAGGAGGCTATCCTGATCTGTACTGTTATGTAGCATCAGGAGGCTATCCTGATCTATACTGTTATGTAGGATCAGGAGGCTATCCTGATCTATACTGTTATGTAGGATCAGGAGGCTATCCTGATCTATAGCTACTGTTATGTAGTGTCAGGAGGCTATCCTGATCTATACTGTTATGTAGCATCAGAAGGCTATCCTGATCTTAGCTAGCCTTAGAAGGCTCTCCTGATCTCACAAGCTTCAATTTTGTTGCCAGTATCTGGAATCTGGAACCCCCTCAATACAAAAATGTTTGTTGACCGTGTAGAAAACAGCCACCTAATCAGCTGTGATGTGAAGTTTTTTCCCAAGATGACGACATCGGCGTAGGTCGTACATTTCAGTTTCCAAAGGCGCTCTGGTTTAATGAGATGTTTCATGACATCTGGTTTAATGAAATGAGAAGTCTCAGTAGTAGTCCTTTATATTGTATGGACATTTTAATTAAATGTATTTGCACTGCTTTTATGACATACGTGTTTGAAATGAGTTTCAGAGTGATAAATGCAGCTAAATGAAATTGGAGCACACAAAATCAGTGTCACAAGGCTATAGCTGACACTTAATACCATACTATGTGTCAAGGTGTCCTTGAGCAAGACAACTAACCCTAACTTCTACTGGAGGTTGGATGACTCCTTGCATGGCTGATACCACCAACATCGGTTTATAAATATGTGTATGTGAGGCACCGTAAAGCGCTTTGTGTGGGCTGCATGTTTTAGATGACTCCCTGCTCCAACACACTTGATTCAAATGAACTATTCATTTTCCGGCTTCTGCAGAGATTGATAACAACCCATTCCTTTGCATCAGGTGTGTTAGAGCAGGGAGACAACTAAAACATGATGGGCGGTGGCTCTACCAGGACCTGGATTGAGAAACGCTGATATTTTAGCAAACACTTTTAGAGTAATCTAATGCAACTATTAGCGGGTTGAGGGGTTAGGCATACTGCCCAACGATGCTTACAGGTAGTCCACCTCTGGGGATTGAACCAGCAACTAGGGATGGCACCGATACAATACTGAGATTGGAAATCAGTCTGATAATGACTTATATAGCTGAATTGGTATCGGTGACAATTGGACAGTTGTAGCCGATCCATGGGGCTAATCCAATTACATTAATTTACACACCTCGGTCTACTGTCAAGCATTAGCCATGTCTAACCTACCAAGGTCACACTATCAGCAGCAGGTTTCTAACATGTATCTAAGTCCTAAAATTGACTGTCATTTACTTATCTTAAAACTTAATTTAACACAGGAATCGGATCTGTACTCGATATTGGCTGATACCCAAAGTGCCGGTATATGTGTCGGTATCAGGACTGAAAAAACTGGATCGTGCCATCCCTACCCACAACCCTTCCAGCTGAGAGTCCCAACACCCAAACCACTAAGCTACCCCGTCCAAACACAGGCTACTTGCTACTTACCGTGTATTTCTGTGGCTGTGGCGTCGCTCCTTAGGCGACTGTTTGCTGGACCAGCCGCAGAAACAGCTGACCCTCCCGGAGAGCCTCCCCGGCGCCACCTACAGCCTGCACCGCCAGTGTGAGCTGGCCTTCGGGTCGGCATCCAAGCCCTGCCCTTACATGCAGCCGTGCTCCAAGCTGTGGTGCACGGGCAGCGCCCGCGGCCAGCTGGTGTGCCAGACCCGACACTTTCCCTGGGCAGACGGCACAAGCTGTGGTGGAGAGAAGCTCTGCTACCTGGGGTCGTGCGTAGACAAGAACGGCACCGTGCACGTCAAGGTGAGTCTGGCTAACAGAGCTCATACTCTACTGGGGTACTTCAATGCTGGAAAGGTATGGTGATCACAGCTGTGCATGGACAGGAACAGAACCATGCACGCAGGCAGGCAGGCAGGCAGACAGACAGACAGACAGACAGACAGATATAGCTCATACTGTACTGAGGTAATTACAGACAGGCAGACAGACAGACAGACAGATATAGCTCATACTGTACTGAGGTAATTACAGACAGACAGACAGACAGGCAGGCAGACAGACAGACAGATATAGCTCATACTGTACTGAGGTAATTCCAGACAGACAGACAGACAGACAGACAGACAGATATAGCTCATACTGTACTGAGGTAATTACAGACAGGCAGACAGACAGAC